>CM056948.1:22822105-23347105 GCA_029856935.1 Cyclocarya paliurus | reverse complement strand
TACAACTTGAGATTCAAGAAGAAGTGCAACAAGGTAAGTTATTTGATCACAAAATTAGGATCATCACAGTTCAGCTTATATTTAAGTATTATTCAAGCCAGTTCATTGACAGCCTTTGTTTATGTACCACTCATTTCATATGTAAGCATGTCATTCAGCATAGCACACGATCATATTATTCCGCATCATGTTCAATTTCAGAAATTATAATTATATATGTATTATGTCATGCATCTCATAGTCATAAGACACGTAAGTTATCTTAAGTTCAAGTGCAAGATAAAATCAGTTCAGTTAATCAGTTGGCCATTCAGATGCATGGTACCAATGCAGTTCAGATCAGGGTGGACGTGCAAGCCACGGACTCAAGCGTGGTCCACCATAATATGCCAGAATACTATCAGTGGCTCCCCTCGCGGCCGCGGTGTAACATCCCGGATTTTAGTGTATTTTTAATGGAGGTTTTATTTAATTTATTTTGTGATTATTTATCTTGTTTTAAATTTTGGGAGTTTTAAAATATTATTTCTTAATATTTTATGTGGTGAAAATTATTTTTATGTGATTTTTTTAGATTTTATTTACTGTTTTAGCTTTTAAAATGATTTTTAATTTAAATTGATTTATTTTTGAGTTTTTAATTTTTATTGTTGCATTTAAATTATTTCACTGTGTTTGGAATATTTTAATTAGCTTCCGGTTTTAATTTCTCCGTTGGATTTTTCGGGACCTAGCTGGAAAGACTCGATCTTCCTTTTTCTCCTCTTCTTTTTCTTTTTCTTTTCTTTTTCTTCTTCTTTCTTCTTCTCCCGCACGAACAGCCCCTCTCCTTTCTCTCTCTTCTCTCTCCTCTCTCCACCGTCGCTCACGGGTTTTCCTTCGCCGCGTTGCCTCCCGGCCGCCGTGTGCTACACCGCTGGCACCATTCCCTTCCCCGCGCGCCGGCGATCTCACCCCTAAAATCTCAGACCGCCCCGAGCCACCATTAGCCGCCATGAACCGATCGAACCCGCAGTGGGTTTTTTCCCATTCCGCCGCCGTTCGGCCACCATTGGCCACCAAATTTCTACCACATCATCACCGGCCCAATACCAAGCTTTTCCACCCAAACCCGGCCCCGATCCGTCGCCGGAGCCGCCCGTACGAGCTTCCAACCCGATTCAAACATTCCGACCTTAAACCGCCTGTTTCCGCCACTATTCTCGGCCAACCACCACCACCATTAGATTCACCACCTTCCATAGGCCCTACTCTATCAATTTCGAGTCTCCGTTTGAAACCGTGAAAAATTCTCATTTCACTGCATTTCGGCCAATGTTTTTACACTGTGTGAATTTGTTGTTTTGGTGTTTTCCAGTGCCTCGGAACCTTCGTAAAATTATTTTAAATCGCTGTAAGTATTTTCTAAACAATTCTTTGAGATTTAATTATATTTTTTGCAATTAACTGCTATATTTATATATATGTATCCTGGTTGATTTCCGGACTGAGTCCGAGGAGTTCGGGGGTGGATGGATAGATCGGAGTATTTGTTGTCTGATTTTTTGGTGATTGGATTATTGTTGGATATTGATTATCTTGTGAGTTGGAATTGGTTATGTGTGATTTTGGGAGTTGATCATTGGTTATTGAGGTTTATTGTTGTGGTTTGGTACATTACATATGCACGCATGATCATGTTTGTAAATTGAAAACTGGATTTTCGTGTATTGCATTCATGTTCATGTGGTTATCTTGAAAATTGGGTTTTCATGTGTTGACTGGATTTGTGGGTGCGTGTGTATCACGACCCCAAGCCGAGATGGAGCATTATCTCGGTGGAGCTCCTCTAGTCACTCGGGAGCGGAATATACTGAGTGACGTCCCCTGGGTTGTCGCCGGGCGACAACGGGATCGAACGTTGGACGTGCCGACTCCGTGGCCCTTCTGCTGGCAGGGGCTAGAGGATGACCTGGCCACGAACGCACTGGGTGCGGAACTGGGCATTGCTCGTAAAGTAGCTAGGACGTGCGGATGGTCCATAGGGGAGACCATGGTGCATATGGTTAATTGGATAAATGGAAAAAGAGCTGTTTTCTGGGAAAATAGCGTGAGTTGTTTTTGTGTATCATTTTCTGGGAAAATGATGGATAATGATTTTTGTATGCCATTTTCTGGGAAAATGGTGGAAATTATTTTACTGGAAATGATTTTTGAGCCAATGAGATTTTTGGCGTGCGTTGCACTATTTCATTTGCATCATGGGCATGCATGGTTAGTTGTTTAGATATGGTTATATCTCTGGACTTGGTTATGTTATAACTTACCTGCGGTACCATTTCATGGTACTACAGACTTTGTTGATGATGCAGATGCCGAGCCTGAGGATCTGGCTCCGCCGGAGGAGTGATCTGGGATCACTCGAGTTGTAGCTTTTAATTTCAGACTTGTATTTTATTTTCTGGGACTTGGCTTTGTTTTTAAGGTATTTGTATTTTGGATATCTGTATTAATTAAAATTCTGGTACTAGTAGACTTTATTACCTTCCGCTGTGTTTTTATTTGTGCACTGTTTATTTGTTGCACACACTGACACTTGTCGTTGGGATGCGTGATCGGTTGTCATCATCCCGGGTGTCTCGATTTCCGTACTGGTCCGTACATGGAAGTTGGGGGCGCCACACGCGGGACGTGGGGCCGGTGCACAACCTCGCACATAGGGTTAAGTGTGTTGGCCAGTCAGTTCAGTCAGTAATCAAAACAATCAGTTAAATCAGAACAGTCAGTTAAATCAGAACAGTCAGATAAGTAAGATAAATCAGTCACGCATAGCATAGACATCAGTATGAACAGTCATGAATTTTAAGTTCTCAGCATGAAAACTTTTATGAAAACCTTATGTTTAGTATGTTAACGTTGTGATGGATTTCCTATTGAGTATTCGACTCATTTTTGTTTGTTTTCATGTTTTTAACCACCCAGGTGAGGATGATGATTACGAGCAGACAGGCCAGGATTAGAAGGAGCATTTATTTTAATTTCAGACCTTTTAGAAGAAATTTTATTTATTGCTTTTATGACATGACTTCTATTCAGTTTATTCAATTAAGTTTTTTGAAGACATTTTTATCAGACAAGGTTTTATGAAATAAATCCTAAAATTGTTTTCTTAAATATCAGATCTCTTGCCGGGTTTATTTTATGAAAAACACGTGACACTCCTAGCCTACAGGAAGGGGGTGTTACAATTTGGTATCAGAGACCCAGGTTGAGAGATTCTGAGGACGACATTGCGGACTGCGAGAGTATTTTTTTAGTGTTTATTTTTTAAAAAAATTATAGTGAATTCATTTATATTGAATTTAATTTTTAGTATGAACAAAAAAGTTTTATTCTAGGAAAACGATGTAATCTAATTCTGAACTATGCTTGCTTTTTTATGTTAATTTGAAATAATTCTTCTCTATGTTTATCTGATTTATTCTGAGCCTATTGCTTCTAATTAATTAGTCATTAATTAGATAATTTTGATATTGTGATTTGCTGTCGAAAGAGGGAATTATAGGATAGATCTTGGATATTTTGGCATAGGTAAATATAGAGATCGAAAGACTTATATATATATATATATTTTGAAAACAGAAAATCTCGTTCCATTAATAAGGTAGGACAAACAAATTGACTTAAAAATAAGTCATTACAAGCGTTAGTAGAATCCCAGTACACCCCCGTAACTGGCATGGTCTAGTCCAAACAAAGCATCTCTACAGACCTAGTCTAAGAGATAGCACTCCTCTATACAGTACAGAGGTACTAAAACACACAAAACAAAGCCTCCATACCCGATTAAACGGGAAATAGAGGAGGAACGCCCACCAATTCCGCCTATGCGGAGGGGGAGGAAACACCATTGGGACCCAGTCCGAATGGGCACTACATTTATGGATTTTTTTTTTCTAGACCTAAAGACAAACAAAAGAAAATACACTAAAACACTGAAAACAGAAACCAGAGCACAAAAAACAAAAATGGAAAAGCCAAAACCAAAACGCGGGTGAACAGTACACTGGATTCGTCTATAATGCGTGCGGATACTGTTCACACTAGGGGAAAAACCGTCGAGCCGACTTTGAAATCCCAGAGTCAGAGGTTCCTCCGAAGCCGAGCGTGGCGTCGGCAACAGTCTCCTGGGTGGTGCGTGATGGCCACGCGCCGTCTGGGTCCGGAACTTTGTCCCGCGCGTGCGGGTTACGCGCCACTCCAATGGACACCGGATGTGGTAGACTTGGAGATCGGCGGCTGGGCGTCCTGTCGGTGAGACGCTTGTAGACGGTCGACGGCCGGATCGACTAGAACCGGCGATCCTCCCTTCCTCGGCTTGACAAAATCAAAAACCTAAACAAAAACCAAAAAACAGAGAACAAAACGTAGGTAAACTAAACACAAGAGAGGGGGGAGGAGCAGAAGCTCCCTCCCCCTCACGTTTGATCTGTTTTTTGTGAAGTTTTAGGGAGATGGGCGAGGGTTTTAGGGAGAGGAAGGTAGCGTTGGTTCCGTGGGTCAATAGGCTCCGAAAGACTTATATGAATCTATGTAGTATTAAAATCGTTGATCTTAATACTTTCTTGCTTTATTATTTTGCATACTCTTGTGTAAAATGAGATACAAGAATATTTCCAATTGATAATCAAAAGAGGCTTTTGGATGAGTTTGGAGATTTGCTAACAAAAAGAGATAATTAAATTCAGTTAGTTAGATGAGTAAAGCATAGTGAGGGATTAGGTGAAATCGATTTCCTAGAAGTTTTTTTTTTTCCATTAATTTGATCTTCGAACAACATCTTTCTTTTCCTTTGAGTATTTTCTTTGAATTGATTTTATTTTAAATTGCAATTACAAAAATTTTAGTGACTTCTCTAAATAAAGTCGAGATTAGTATAATTTTGATATTTATCAAAAGTGGGTTACAGTCCCTGAGGACGATACTCTTCTCATCACTTTATTATAAAACTACGATACTGTGCACTTGCAGTTTTGCAGCTATCAGCTATTAATACTAACATGCCTTACTTCTTTGAATAACAACAGCATAGTTGCCCACAGTAGTGGCATCAAGCCTACGGGTTCTCGTGATCACCGGGAACTTTGGTGAAATATTCTCATATCCACGACCTTTTTTTACTAGGTTGTGATGGTGGATCGGCCTCAACATTCATCAACTCTTTGCACAGGAGGTAGCTGCTCTAGATGGGGGTTTGCGGCCCGAAGTACCTGTCGGTGACGCCAACAACTGTGTGTCATCCTCTTGTGGAGAATGACGATGAGATGGTGCAGCATCCATAATTTTAGCAAATAATCTTAAACAATTAACAAACAACCATCATTTAACATGTTATGAAAATTATCTACAATTGAAAAACACATTGAAGAGGAAAAACATATGTGTCTAGTCGTGTTTGTAATTTTAAAAATAAATTAAACACAAAAAAATGAGCATGCCCTCGAGCCACACTCGAGCGAAGCCTTGATCGAGCAATCTATGTTATGTTCGTTGTTCGCATAAAAATATAATCTGCAAGTGCGTAGAATCATAACAAGTAGTAAAGTATTTTAAAGAAAATAGTTATCGAACCCACAGGGAATAATTATGCTATTGAGTATTGAAATTGACTAAATTAATTACTATTTGAAAAACTAAAATTTAAAAAATGGTTTATCTAAATTAAACTGAATAAAAGAACATTAAAATTAAGATTTTAAAAATAATGAGTGTAGATCTAGAGCGTTTGACTTTACCTAGAAAATCCCATACAATTTATCATTCCTTGTTATAGAATCCCTATTATCCCAAGTTGATGATAAAAATCCCTTAACTATTCAATATTTTCTCTCGAACAATATCAAAAATATATCCAACTAATAACTCCATATCTCTATGTGAATTTAATGAATTAGAGACTCATTAAGTTCTTTGGATTTTTCTTGAAAATCACACTAGTCGCAGTGAAGCATCTTTACTTTCGCTCAACTAATGGTGTTTAATCTTAGAGTTTTAATCACAAATCATCTCTCGGTCTCATTGTAATCCAAAAGATCGAACACTGGTTAGCTAGAAAATTGTAAGCATTAAGAACAAAGAATAAACATTCAATCATTGAAATATTGAAAATAAAATAACTTGGAATATAACTTGTGTGTTCAAGGCTAGGCTACATCAAAATTCTAGAAAATAAAATTAGTTTATAATGAAATTAAAAAGAAAAAGAATAAACCTAGTGTTTTTAGTTGAAGTCGGTTGATGAAGCATTCGGCTCTCGCCTCTGCTCCCCCAAATCTGTCTTCTCGAAAGAATACTTCAAAAATAAACTCTGAACTATCAAAACCTAAACTCAGACTCTCTAAAACTCAAAGCTAAAACTAAGATTAAGAGCCAAGACTCCCTATTCATCCCACAAGACGGGATTAAATAGATGTCAAAACTTAAACTCGGAAACAAAATAAATGCGGCTGTAGTCTAGCCTAAAAATTTATAAAATAGTTTCTAAAGATACATGTTAACATAAAAGGAAATTATCCCAAGAACATCGGAATTATCTAAAATGGAAGATTCAGTGATATACGGCTTGATTTGCAGAGATTGGGAGGATTTGGTAGTCAGTAAATTGATTACGGAACTTGGGAAGATTCCATCGGGTAGATGTTGTGTGCCCTGAATATAACTGGCAGGCGTGGAGGTCACAAAGGCCACACGGCCCTCTTCTCGCCTACCAAGTGGAAAGACTCCAGATCGGGATGAAAGACTCTTCTCGCCAACCTATCAAGCGGTAAATCTACTCACCTTTGCTGGTTGTCACCCACGATGTTGGTCTTTGATTGGTTAGACTGGTCGCCAAGTCTTCTCGCCTATTCTGATCGCTATTGGGTCTCCTCGCCTATGGAGAGAAACGGTTATCCTCGTTGCTTCCCACGGTACAAGACTCCATGCCTGCTGAGAAGTAAGTCTTCTTTCCTTTGGACGAGAGAAATCTCTTTGCTTTCCACGGGATAAGTCTCCTCGCCCAAATCTCATCAGCTCCCTTCAGATCTCGCTGCCTTTCATCGGTCTAGATTCGTAGTCTCTTCTTTTGTACCAAAATGCTCTCATTTTGCACTAAATCTTCTCATTGCTTCAAATCCAAGAAAATAAATCAAAATATGTAGAAATAAAATAAAATCAATAGTATTGAAGGAAAAATGATATTTTTCATAAATAAAAGAGTGATAAAAATTATACTTATCAAATACCCCCAAACTTAAGCTTTTCTCACCCTTGAGCAAAGAAGAAAGAAAGACAATTAAAATAAGCATTGGTTTGATTTACAAAATTTATTGCCTCAAAGATTGTCTAAAATCTATAATTCAAAGGAATCATTCAAGATCAATCAAATCCAAAAGTTAATTCAAAACTCAATTCCACCGCATTATCCATCCCCACATTCATGCATACCCATCAGTCTCACTTCATCATTAGCTCCCCGGATAGTTTTATGAAAACAAGTAAATCAATAATGGATCTTTAAAAACTCCATAGGCTTGCTTTTCAAATCACTCTCCACTAATGTAGAACATAAACTATCATTAGGGAATAATAGGTCTTTATTAAACTTGTAATGTAAGGCTAGGATGAGGGCTACAAAGAAAAGGTAGAATTCAAGCAAAGCAAGAGAACTTAAGTTTGAACACTAACAGAGTAAATAGAACATTCTCACAAACATCTCTTGTAAATCTCTCAAGAAAGGTAAGTATGATGACCCAAACTTTTCTTAAACATGGCCCATAGATTTTATGCTTAGTAGTTGGGACTTTTTGAGAGCTTTAGTTGTTTTTGGAAAGCCTTAGAATTCTTGAATGGTAATTTGAGCCTAAGTGAGAATTAGCCTTAGAATACTAACTGAGATTGGCCTTGTTTAGAAACTTAGGCCCATTGGCACTAGGCCCATGGCCCAGATTTTAGTCACAAGTGCCATGTGGCATCAAAATAAGGTATTATGAACCTAGACTTGATAATGGATTAAGGGAGAGAGAGAAGTGTCGGAAAAATCCCGAAAGGATGGCTTTACACACCTATCTTGGAGAAATAGCCACTGTCATTTTGTAAGAAACCTTCTAGATGATTCAAGAGACAAAAGAAACCTAGAGGAGATCAAAGGACTTTCGGCTAGACCTTTGCCTTGTCCCATTTCGAGTTCCAATGAGGTTATCTTGGGAAAAGAAGCTTAGGAAAGTGAAAAATGGACTTTTCTAGGAGTTTTGCATGGGAAAACCGAATGGAGGCTCTTGGATTTTGAATTTTGTTAGATAATTCTAAATGTCAAGCATGCATGGAGTACTAGATGCGGTGGATGAGCACTATTCTCATTGGTCAGGGGTGGGAGTTTGTCAATAACTTCTATCTTTGCTCGGTCAACCTCAATTCCCTGGAAGGAGATGCGGTGGCCGAGCACAATTCCCTTCTTGTCCATGAAGTGGCATTTTTCCTAATTTAAAACAAGTTTTGTCTCCTTGCATCTCTGCAAAATTAAAGATAAATTAGATAAGCAGTTATTAAAAGAATGATAAAAAATTGAGAAGTCATCCATGAAGACTTCTAAAAAATTTTCCACCATGTCCGAGAAGATGGACATCATGTATCTTTGAAAAGTGGCTGGTGCATTGCAAAGACCAAAAGGCATGCGCCTATATGCAAAAGTGTCGTAAGGACAAGTGAAAGTAGTCTTCTCTTGATCCTCGGGTACAATGGCTATTTGATTGTAACCGGAATATCCATCAAGAAAATAGTAGTAGGCGTGGCCCACAAGTATTTGTAGCATTTGATCAATAAACGGTAAGGGAAAATGGTGTTTCCGAGTTGCATCATTTAGTTTTTGATAGTCTATGCATACTCGCCATACCGTGACCGTCCTAGTCGGTATGAGTTCATTGTTATCATTCCTGATCACGGTTATCCCTACTTTCTTTGGGACGACTTGCACTAGACTTACCCATGCACTATCTGAGATTAGATAAATGATTCCGACATCTAATAGCTTCAATACCTCTTGATGCACCACTTCTTGCATTGATGGATTCAATCTCCTCTGGGGTTGGACGATCGGTTTAAAATTATCTTCCATTAAAATTTTGTGCTTGCAAATTAAAGGACTAATTCCTTTGATGTCCGAGATGGTCCAAGCCAAAGCCATTTTGTGCTCCCACAAGACTCTCAGCAACTTCTCTTCCTCTACATCACTCAATGAACTGTTAATAATAACTAGAAAAGTAGAGTCATGTCCCAAGAAAGCGTACCTTAAATTTGATGGAAGTGGCTTGAGTTCTGGCTTGGTTGACGTCAGCTGAGATGAGTTTAGCTCTTCCACTTTCGGTTTTATTGAATGAGAAAGGGAAGGGGTAGCTTCCAAATATCTCTCAGACTCCTTAACTTTTTCATCTTTAGATTCAATAGTCGTAGAGTGAGTAAGACATACCTCAAGTGGTAGCTTTGTAAATTCGGCTTCACAAGTCTTGTCGTCATTGACTGTGTCTCAGTCACTTATTTGAAAACAGGAATTCCATAGATTTAAACATGTCAAACATGACTTGCTCCTCACCTACCTTCAAAACGGACATCAATTAAAGTTCTCCCCGTCGCCAGGAAAGGTCGGCCCAGTATCAAGGGATCTTTTCATCTTCCTTCATATCAAGTATAATGAAGTCTACAGGGAAGATAAACTTATCAACTTTCACCAGTACGTCCTCAAGGAGTCCTCTCGAGTATTTGATAGATTTGTCCGCCAACTATAGAGAGATGGTGGTCGGCTTTACTTCTCCAAGACCCAGTTTCTTGAAAATAGAGGGAGACATTAGATTAATACTTGCCCCTAAGTCACAGAAAGCTTTATCAAAATAGGAATTTTCTATACTGCAAGGGATCATGAAACTCTTCGGATCTTTCAACTTAGGCGACAGCTTCTTTTGTAAAATTGCACTGCCTTCCTCAGTTAGCATCATTGTCTCATGCTCCTCCAACTTCCATTTGTTTGATAATATATCTTTCAAAAATTTGGCATATTTAGGCATCTGCTCTAAGGCTTCAATGAGAGGAATATTAATATGCAATTACTTAAATATACTCAAAAATTTAGAGAATTGGTTATTAATTTTATTTTTCTTTAATCTTTGCAGAAAATGAATTGGTGGATCATAAATTGAAGGAGAATAAGTTTCAAAAGTAAACTACCTGGATTTTTTGGATTTTACAGCCCTTTTATTCACTCTAGTCTTCTCAGCTTGCTGGTTGGTCGCCTCCCGATCAGTTTCTTTCACCTCATTCTCAGTTTCCTTCTTCTTGGTCTCCACATTTTCAGCTTCTGCATCTCTCTTGGCACTTACTGTTTGTGGCTAGTCATATGTCTGCCCACTTCGCAATGCTATTGCTTTGACATGCTCCTTAGGATTGGTCATAGTGTTTCTCAGTAAAGTCCCTACTATCCTCTTGGTAAGCATGTTGGAGAGCTGACCGATTTGCGTCTCAAGATTGTGGATGGATGTTGAGTTGTTTTGGATCATCATATCAGTCTTTTGCATTTCCATATTAGTCTTTTACATTGCCATATCAGTTTTTTGCATGTACTGCCTGAACACATCCTCAAGTGCCAATGGAAACCTACTGAGTTAATCTATCTTTTCCTGGTTAAGTAGAAGAAAAAGCCTATTGAGTGATTGCTCTACGTTTTACGGAAACCTTTTTTTGGGTCGTTTTTTTTTTATCCTTGTGCCTAGGGTTAGCCAATGGCGGCCCTCCCTCTGGTGGCTTCCACACCGGCAGGGTCTCACTTGGATGGTGCTGTCCCTCGATCTTATCTTCAGGCGGTATCTGATTGAGCTGCATTATTGCATATTTTATACATTTAAAATCAATATATTTTTAATTATTTTTTTATTTTTTTATTGATTTTAGATGGAAAAATGATTAAGAGGCATAAATCCAAGTTGTAATTTAAATTGATTAAAAGCATAATTTATGCTTAATTTTATAACTTGTGTTTTAATTGAGCAATATTTATTCACTTGCACAACACACTTTTAAGATTTTATTTTTCATCTTTTGTTTAATTTTATTTTTGTTTCCTTAATTATTTATTATTTATTTTGCTTGTCCAAGTTTTATTTTTACTTTATCTTTTTAATTTTAATTTTTTTTTCTATTTTACAGGTTTTTCTAAAAGACGTGTCGTTTCTACTGGGAATGAATTATGCTATCTGCTAAATGTTGTCGTTTTGTCCATAGAAAAAAACGACTTGTCACTTTCGTCATCTTAAACCTCATGCATCACTTGGCCTCACAGCTACACGCAGTGCACCACCCACATTCTCAGACCAAGAGCACGGTAGCACCACTCATCGCAGACAGCCAAGCACCTCCATTCACGGCCAAAAGCCTAGCATGCACGGCCATGCGAACTAGCCAGCCACCACCTTTTCTCTACAAGTTTGAGAGCCATTCCCGTGAGCCTCCAAGATGCACTGCATCCACATGAAACCAGCACCACCTCTCCATTTCTGCAAAACAGTCTAGCCATGCACGCCCCTTGGGAGCACCACCTTGCTCCTCCATAGCATTGTGCCCAGCCATTGAAAGCTCCAACAGACTGCTCTGTTTTTCTACTCCCGAAACAGAGCATTTAGTCCCACTGCCCATACCAGTTGCCACAGCTGAAAATGACGGCACCTTTGCCGCACCACCGCCATGCTCCTCCACAGCGCCCTGCCCACCCATTGGAAAGCTCCAATGGACTGCTCTGTTTTTCTACTCCCGAAATAGAGCATTTAGTCCCACTGCCCATACCGGTTGCCTAGCAAACTAAACCACCAATGCTCATCCGCTGCCACTACATCGCCACTGCCCAGCACCACAACAACACCAACTCCATGCATGCCGTAACCTTCTCCTGCGCAGCCCAGCTAGAAGCACCTTCACATAAATCTCCGCATGCATGGACTCCAACGGCAGCAACCTCCTCTCTATCTCTCGGCTCCATCTCTCTTAGTTAGTAACGGAGGAAAGCAAATATAATAATATGGAAATAGAAAAGAGAGAAAGGCGGGAGAAAGATGAACTCCAACACGCACGCTGGAGCTAAGGCACGCTGGAAGACACTCACGCGGACAGCTTTTTGTAATAACTGGGTGGGGAACAGAAGAAAAAGGCGCAACAAGCATCTTAGTGGAGTGGTTGAGCGGAATGACGTGAGGAAAGAAAGAAAAGCAACAAAGTCATGCGGAAAGGGAGAGTTCGTTTTTTCGGGGTAGAGAAGAAAAAGAAAGCACACACAAAAACTGGACGAGACACGATTCATGTTTCACGTATTCTTGCTTATTTGCATTGGCTTTTGAAGCCTATAAAATGAAACGAATGAAGCGATCAGAGGAAGAAGAGCTCAAATATTTTTATTACACTTCGGCAATTCAGTTTTCTTTGTAGAGTTTATTTGAGTTTATTTCATTTGAGAATTAATTTATTTTTTGCAAGCTTGTTTTGTAATATTTGGTGTTGTGTTTTATTTTAGTGTCCTTGAATTCCATGGTTCTTTTGATGAACATGGTTGTCTAAATTTTCGTGCTAAGGTTAGAGGTGAAGTCTAATGATTTAAATATTATTTTGGATCAACAATAGAGTTTGATCAATTTTTGGTGTTATTATTAGAAACTTTGATTATCTATATATTTTTCTTGATCTATTGTGATTTTCGAATACATTGGATGCTTGAAAAATCCCTGTGATAATCAATTGGACTTATTAATGTTTCTACCATCAATTATTCAAACTTAATCTTTGGTGATTAGTTTTCTTGGGCTTAACTGTTAAATCTTCCAGTTAGATGGAATCATTATTCTAGTTTAACTGAGCTAAATTGATTGGAAACAATTTTCTAAATTATTAGATGGATCCTTGAAACCTTAGTCTTCTCCATATTGATTTATTTTATTATTTCAGTCATATTTTGTTACTTTTTAAATCCTCATCTCAGTAATCTCCTCTTTTTGATTGCACATTCCTTTTAATAATCTGTTTTTATTGTTTAATTTTATTCTCTTTATCACATAAGTCAATCCTTGTGGATTCGATCTTGTTAGGTACTACAACACCTGTATACTTACAGGTAAAACTGCTTTGAATTTTTGGTTCATGATTTTGAGTGAAAGTTCAAGCGCAACAAGTTTTTGGCGCCATTGCCGAGGATTGCGACATGTGATAAAAATATATATATATTTTTCTAACTTTCTCTTTTTGTTACAGATACGATTTTTGTCTAAGAAAGGGATTAAGAAGCATTGCTTGGATATTCATATCATTTTGTAATCTCGTTCCTTTCTCTATCAGTGTTTGCATGCATAGATATAGAGACAAGTTGGGTAGATTTGCAAGGAGAGCTGAAGTAGACATGAAGTAGACACTGATACTCTCTTTGATAATTTGTTTGACACACCATCTAATTTTGATACACATTCTCTTTCATCATTTTCTTCATCTAACATGAGTGTGCACGAAGATCAACCAAGGACTCTAAAAGAGTACCTTCACCCTTCACGTACAACAATACCATCATGCATTATATTTCCTCCTAATATTCCTCCAATAGATTTCAAACTTGGTATGATACAACTTCTTCCTACTTTTCATGGTTTGGAAAGTGAAAATCCATATGTGCATATTAGGGAATTTGAAGAAGTTGTTGCTACATTTCATAGTCAACCTGGCACTATGGATGTTGTTTGACTTAAGTTTTTTTCTTTTTCACTAAAAGATAAGGCAAAGAGTTGGATGTATTCATTGAGACCATGGTCGATCAGGTCATGGGCTGAGATGACCCAACGTTTTTTAAATAAATACTTTCCTCACCATAAGACTAATGCTTTGAAAGGAAAATCTCAACTTTTACACAAAAGGATAGTGAGACTTTATATCAAGCATGGAAACGTTTTAAAGAATCACTTAGCTTGTGCCCCTATCAATGTTATGAAAGCTGGCATCTAGTTAGCTATTTTTATGAAGGTCTTACTCCTAGAGAGTGTCAATTTATTGAAATGATGTGTAATGGTAAATTTTTGCAGAAGGATCATGATGAGGCAATAGAGTATTTAAATAAACTTGCAGAAAAGACTCACACTTGGACAGGACCAAATGCTTTTGACAGTACACTCCAATCAAACTCATTCTAGTGGAGGCATCTATCATCTTAGAGAAGAAGATAACTTGAAGGCAAGGATGGAGGGCCTAACTAGAGAGTTAGAGGCACTAAAGATGAAGGGAACTGTGGCAGCTCACATTATTCACCAAGCTGATACCCCTAAACTGTGTGTTGTTTGTCAGGAAGTAGATCATCTTGCACAAGATTGCCCAACCCTTACTGAGATGAGAGGAGTGTATAAGGAACATTGCAGTTCTCTTGGCATGTATAAAAAACCCTTTTCACCCTACTCAGATACATACAATCCTGGATGGAGAAATCATCCCAACTTTAGTTGGAGGAATGACTCCAATTCACATCAAAATCCTCAAGGGCCTTCTATTTCTACCTCTTATGTGCCCCCACATAAGAAAACCCTTGAGGAGACATTACAAAAGTTTATGCACGGTCAAGCTAATATTAATAGTCAGACAATGTAGGCCATTAATGACTTGAAGAGTTCTATTGGAGAATTGACCTTCGCATTTCGCATTTAAGAAAATAGTAAGTTTCCTGCTCAACCTCAACTGAATCTCAAAGGACAATTAGAGGTAAGTAATTCAAATTCTTATGATTCAAAATCTGAACATGCCAAGTCCATCACCACTCTACGCAATGGAAAAATAATTGATAAAAGTATCTCAATGAAAGATGGTAAAACCAACAATTCTTCAAATTCCAAGAGTGATGGTGAACTTGACAAAGTTGAGTTAGATATGCCTGTCAAAACCCAATACTTGCCCCTTTTCCCCAAAGGTTGTAACTTTCTCATAAATTGGTTTCAAATGCTGACATTTTTGAAATTTTTAAACAGGTAAAAATTAATATTCCCTTGCTGGATGCCATTAAATAGATTCCATTTTACGCTAAGTTTTTGAAAGATTTGTGTATAGTGAAGCGTACAATGAAGGTGCAAAAGAAGGCTTTCCTCACAGAACAGGTAAGTGCCATCCTTCAAAATAATTCTCCTCCAAAATATAAAGATCTAGGTTGTCCAATAATTTCTTGTGTTATTGGGAACTTTAAAATCGAGAAAGCTTTACTTGACCTTGGTGCTAGTGTTAACCTCCTACCTTACTCAGTATATGAGCAATTGGGTCTTGGTGAGCTTAAGCCCACCAAGGTAACACTCCAACTTGCTGACCGTTTAATGAAAATACCAAGAGGAATAGTTGAGGATGTGTTAGTGCAGGTAGGCAAATTTTACTTCCCGGTGGACTTTATTGTTTTGGACACAGAACCCGTCTTTGATGTTTGCACTCAAATTCCTATAATTTTAGGTAGGCCATTCCTTGCAACCTTGAATGCTTTAATAAATTGTAGGAGTGGTGTGATGATAATTTCTTTTCGCAACATGACTTTGGAGTTGAATATTTTCAATATTTGTAAACAACCTGGCGATGATGATGATGATATGCATGAAGCAAATTTGATTTAAACTCTTGTTCAGGATCAATTTCATTTGTCATTTTTTTCTAACCCTCTAGAGGCTTGTTTGGTTCATTGCGAAAAATTTGATGATGATTCTGTGCTTGCTTCTATGAACTTTTTGCTAGGATCCACTCCTATAATGGACTCTAATAAGTGGAGGGCACGTTTTGAGGAGTTACCACATTGTGATGTTGTGCCCCTCCCCTCAAGTGTCCAAACACCAAAACTCGACTTGAAACCTCTACCTGCTAAACTCAAATATGCATTTTTAGACAAAACAGAGACATTACCAGTTGTCATCTCCTCAAAACTCGATAAAATTCAGGAGAAGAAATTAATTGATGTTCTCATTGAACACAAAGATGCAATCGGCTGGACCATAGCTGATATAAAAGGAATCAGTCCTTTAATTTGTACTCACAGGATATATTTAGAGGACAATGTTAAACCCTCTAGAGAGATGCAGCGTAGACTCAATCCCAACATGAGAGAGGTTGTTAGAGCAGAGGTGTTGAAACTTCTAGATGTAGGGATCATTTACCCTATTTCTAATAGCAAATGGGTTAGTCCTACATAGGTGGTACCTAAGAAATCTGGTGTGGCTATAGTTAAGAATGCAGAAAATGAGTTGATCCCAACTAGAGTTACTACTGGTTGGCGTGTGTGCATTGACTACAGAAAGCTAAATTCAGTTACTAGGAAGGATCACTTTCCTATACCATTCATGGATCAAATCCTTGAACAGGTAGCTGGCCATAAATTATAGTGCTTCCTAGATGGTTATTCTGGATATAACCAAATTGAGATTGCTCTTGAAGATCAAGAAAAGACAACTTTTACATGTCCATTTGGTACCTTTGCATATCGAAGGATGCCATTCGGACTTTGTAATGCCCCTGTTACATTTCAAAGATGCATGATGAGCATATTCAGTGACATGGTAGAGCATTTTGTTGAAATATTCATGGATGCTTTTTCTATTTTTGGTGATTCATTTGATGAATATTTGACTCATTTAGAAAAAGTGCTAATTAGATGCAAAGAAAAGAATTTGATTTTGAACTGGGAAAAGTGTCATTTTATGGTTACTCAAGGGATTGTCCTTGGTCATATTGTCTCTTCTCAAGGTATCAAAGTTGACAAAGCCAAGATTGAATGAATTGCTAATTTGCCCATCCCAAAGAGCATCAAGGATGTCAGATCTTTTCTAGGTCATGTAGGATTTTACAGGAGGTTCATTAAAGACTTGAATACAATTTCTAAACCTTTGTGCAATTTATTGTCAAAGGAAAATTCTTTTGTGTGGACTGAGGACTGTGCGATAGCCTTTACAAAACTAAAAGGTATGTTGATTTTAGCCCCAATTATGCAATCACCTTATTGGAACTTACCATTTGAAATTATGTGTGATGCTAGTGATTATGCAGTTGGAGCTGTGTTGGGCCAACGTAGGGACAAAAAGTCTTGTATTATTTATTATGCAAGTAGAACTTTAAATAGTGCTCAAATGAATTATTCGACAACTGAAAAAGAGCTACTTGCAGTAATTTTTGCACTTGATAAATTTCATTCTTATTTGATTGGGTCCCAAATTGTTATTTTTACTGATCATGCAGCTTTGAAATACCTTTTAGCTAAAAAAGATGCAAAGCCCAGGTTGCTTAGATTGATCATTTTGCTGCAAGAATTTGATTTAACAATTAAAGACAAAAAATGAGTTGAGAATGTTGTTGCTGATCATTTGTCTAGACTTGTTTTTTCAGATTCCATGGAGACAGTTCCTATTAAAGACACATTCCCAGATGAGCAACTTCTAGGTATATCTCAAATGCCTTGGTATGCTGACCTTGCGAATTTTCTTGTTACAAGTGAAATTCCTCATAGTTGGACTCAACAAGACAAGAAGAATTTTTTTGTAGAGGTACGGAAATTCTTTTGGGATGATCCGTATCTGTTTAAATATTGCCCATATCAAATAATTAGAAGATGCATGCCGAACAGTGAATTCCAAGGTATAATATCTTTTTGTCACTCTGGAGCATGTGGTGGCCATTTCTCTAGTAAGAAAACAGCCTTTAAAATTTTACATTGTGGTTTTTATTGGCCTACTCTTTTCAAGGACACCCATGAATTTTGTAAAATGTATGAACGTTGTCAAAAATTGGGAGGAATTACTTGCCGGAATATGATGCCGTCAAATCCAATTTTGGTTAGTGAAATATTCGATTGTTGGGGCATCGATTTCATGAGACCCTTTTCTGTAACACCCCGTATTTTAGTATAGTTTTATTAAAGGAGTATTTTAATTAATATAAAAATTTATTCTCTTGTTTTAAAATTAAGAGAGTTTTGGTACATTATTTTATAATATTTTAATTTGTGAAAAAATTAGTTTTTTTATGTGCTTTCCTATTATTATTTACTGTTTTGACATTTAAATTGATCTTTAATTTAAATTATTTTGTTTATGGGTTTTCAAATTATTATTGTTTTATTTAAACCTTTCACTGCGTTTAAGTTATTTTAATTAAATTTATTGTTTTAAAATTGTTTTCGTTGGATCATCTTTGGGACCCCAAGATGTAAGGATTGGACCTCATTTCTTTCCTTCAATTTTTCTTTTCCCTCTTTTTCTTTTATTTTCTTTCTTTTCCTCCTATTTCCTCCCGTTGCCCAGCCCGTGACCGAAAACCCAAACCCGTTCCTCAGCCCCTAGCGTCGCCATGCACCGCTCGTGGCCGACACCGCCCACCCCAGCCTCTTCCCCTTCGGCCGATGACCACCCCACTCCAATTTCATCTCCTCCCTCGCCGGCATTTGTCCCCCACGTGCCAGTCTAAGCCGCAGCCTTCTTTGTGCTACAACGCCGCCGTCGCTCCACCTCCTGCCACTATTTTTTCACCACATCTTCCTTTACCTCCTAACAACCCAATGGACCCAACCCCAGCCCCGATCCGTCAATGGTGAAGCCTAGCCAAGCTCATTTTCATTTTTCTCTTTTCGGCCTTAAAACCACCCTTTGCGCCGCCACCCACTTTCAAAGGCCACCACCACTAGTTTCACCGACCTTCCTAGGCCCTACCCTATCAATTTCAAGTCTTGGTTTGACCCCGTTCAAAAGTGAGTTTTTGAGACCCACGGCCACAACATATTTTACACTGGGGAGTTGTTGTTTTGTGACTTCCAGCACTTCCGTGATCCTCCGAAAAATATATTATAGTGCTGTAACTATTTCCTAAAAAATCTTTTGAGATTTAAATATATTTTTGTACTAATTGATTATACTATGTTCTGGTTGGTTCCGGACTGAGTCCGAGGAGTTCGGGGGTGGATGGATTTGAGGACGGAGTATTTGTGTGTTGATTATATTGTGATCTGGTCGGTTGTTGGAAATTGTTATTGTTATCTGGTTGGTTGTTGGATATTGAGGTTATGTCTGGTTCATTGCATATTCCACGCATGTTCATATTTGTAAATTGAAAATTGAATTTTTGTGTAATTGCACTCATATTCATTGTATATTTGAAAACTGGATTTTCATGTGTGGGTTGCACTTTTGGGTGCGTGCGTATCACAACCCCAAGCCGAGATGGGGCATTATCTCGGTGGAGCTCCTTTGGTCACTCGGGGGTAGAATATATTGAGTGACGTCCCCTGGGTTGTCGCTGGGCGACAACGGGATCGGACAAGTTACGTGTCGACTTCGTGGCCCTTCTGCTGGCAGGGGCTAGAGGATGCCTGGCCACGAACGCACTAGGTGCTGAACTAGGCATCGCTCGTTGCGCAAGCCAGGACGTGCGGATGGTCCCTAGAGGAGACCATGGTGCATTTGGGTTATTGGATAAACGGAAAATGGCTGTTTTCTGGAAAATAACGTGTGTTGGATATGTTTTGTGTGAGTCATTTTCTGGAAAAATGATGGTTAATATTTTGGGCCATTTTTGGGAAAATGGTGGAAATGATTTATTGGAAATATTTTTGGCCAAAATGTAATTTTTTGCGTGTGTTGGATTTCTTGCATATTGCATCACATGCATGCATGGTTAGATGCTTTAATGTGTTTTTATCTCAGGATTGGTTGGGTTATAACTTACCTGCGGTACCATTTAATGGTACTGCAGATATTGTTGATGTTGATGCACCTGAAGATTTGGTTCCGCCGGAGGAGTGATCTGGGATCACTCATGTTATGTTATTTTCAGCCTTGTATTATTTTGTGGGACATTTGGTTTTATTTTTAAAACGCTTTATATTGGGATATTTGTATTAAACTAAAATTCTAGTACTAGTTGACTTATCTGTTTTTCCGCTGCATATTTTATTGTGCACTGTTTACTTATTGCACACACTTGACACTTGTCGTTGGGATGCGTGACTGTGTTGTCATCATTCTGATGTCACGATTCTCTAGACTTTTTTTTTATACGTGGGAGTCGGGGCGTCACAGTTGGTATCAGAACAGTTCGTCTCTGGGTAAAGCCGCATGTTCCGTAGGTTGAGTACTAGAAAATTTTTAAAGTTGTGATTTGAAATTGTTTTGTTTAAAGTATGTTATTTTATTGGTTTTATTTATTTTATTGTATGTGATTTTATTTTAATTGTTTTATGTTATGGTCGGTTATTTTATTTGTTTTAATTATTTATTATGTACTTCTTCATTGTTTTATTCATTTTGTCGTATGTTATTTTACTTATAGAATTTTATTTTAATTATGAGATTTTGTTTTATTTTGGTTTTATGTTGTTTGAGGTATGTTACTTTAATTGTTTTAATTTATTGTATGTTATTATACTTGGTTGGTTTTATTCTATTTTATTTCATGGCATTTTGTTGTATTTTAATTTATTTTGCCATAATTATATTTTAATCTGTTTGAGTTGAAAAGTGGGTTAAGAGCTACGCTTTGGTAGGAAGATGGTACGACCATGAATGTCATTGTTAGGCTTGAACATTTAGTGTAGTAGGCCTGAACTCTTAGCGATTGGTTTGTTTTAATATCGAGACTCAAAGGGAACGACATGGTCTAGGTGAACTCTATGGAGTAGGAACTCAAGTTGCAGTTAAGGTGGGAATAGCTTTAGTTCGCCTAGGATACTTGAGGTCTTAAGTTCCATAGAATTATGTGTTGTGTCTATGGAGTAGGAGGTTGTAAGTTCAACGAATCTCGAAGATAGATTTATGAGAAGTTACCTAAGGTTTTAGGCCTTATAGTTTTTAGGAAATAAGTTTATGGGATCTAAGGTGGTAGGTTCAACAAGCACTTCAGGGACTAATTAAATTAGAAGTTTTAAATTTTGTTGACTCAATTAAGCACTTTGGTATCATTCGGGGTTTTAGAATTTTGCAAGTTTTGTAAGGTGAGTGTTTTAGATTTAAGGTCATCGATTTTGAGGATTTCAGAAAATGATTCTTTTTTGGTTTAAGGTTTTAGAATTACAGATTTGAAGGATTGATTTGTAATAAGATTTAAGATTTTAATTCCGTGAGCTTGGTGTGCTAGCTTGATTTATTTTGGAGACTGATTAGTCTGTGATCATTATAATGAGGTTGATCAGAGTTGAGTTACTGATATGGAAATGTTTCTTCAGGAGAGTACAGGTTCTAGTCTCATTTTTGGCTTGGAAGAAGTGGTTTTGGTAGGTGTTGTAAAGGAGTAGTTACGACAGTATTAAGTTCAAGAGTTTTGGTGAGTTGATCAAAGTGTACAGTCGAAGCGGGTTACTTGATAGAATGACGATTGGCAATAATTATTGTGATTACCTTAAGGAATTAATTGTGACTTGAGGTCACATAGGAATTTAAATTTTTGAGGCTATACTTTCCTTTGGAGATTGAGCGTCCAGTTGGGAGGATTAAGGACATTGTTATTTAACTTAAAGAGATATTGAAGGGTAGCCATGTATGGTGTATGATAAAATCTTAGAAGTTGAAGCTTAGGCATCGGCGGTGATAACATAATCAAGTATGTGAGTTAATAAAACATTAAGATCTGTGGGTGTTGTGCAATAGTTTTTGGTGGATTGAAGGTTTGAGCAGTATGGCGTGCCTTGAGGTTTAATAGTGATGTGCTATTGAAGGAACTAGTCATGCAAATACTAGCTTATAGGAGTAGAAGTAGGTGGGTGAGTTACCAAGAAAGTTTTGATAAGGTTTTGGTAAACTCAATGGTAGTTCGTAGTGAGTTTAGTAATCGCTAGATTAGATGATATTCAGAATTTAGGTGTTAAGCTTTTGGGTTTAGGTTGTCGGGTAGAAGTTGATAGGCGTTCTTATTGGTTGGCCGGGTCGAATTTGAGACTTTTAGGGTATGTTCCTTATCTTATTTGAGACGGGTGTATTTTGTGGTGATGCTATTTGTTTTCAATTTGGGATGTTGAGGTTGGTTGATATTGGTTTTTTGTCAATGATCCTGGTTGTATTTTGCGGAATATTAATTTTAATTAAGGCATCAAGAGTTAATTGAGGAATGAATGATAACTCATGGTTTTGGGAAATAGAGTATTTTCTACCAAAGTATGGTAAGAGTTTTTGGTTAGTAGGTATGAAGCTACCTTGTATTCAATTGTGTTATTTTATGAGGACATAAATTTTAGGCATGTGGCAAATATCAAAGGGCGTAGTAAGAGCGTGATATTTTTTGTTGTAATTAGGAGTTCAAATTTTGTGCTGATTTTGAGGAACTAGTGATGACTTGAAATTTTGAGAAAATACTTGTAATTGGAGATTAATCATTTGTTTATGCAATTTCGTTATTGATGGTTAACTTTGGAAGTGACCATTAGGTTACCAGAGTGTAATATACAACGAAGGTTTGGAAGTTTTACCATAGGAGTCAATAGAGGTAGTTTAGGTTATCAAATGGAGCTATTAATCATTGGGATTCCTTGGGTGTTGTATTAAGGTTTTGTGGATATAGAGATTTTGGATTACATAGCCGCTCTTGGAGTAATAGTCATGATGTGCCATTGGGAGACTAATGCGAGTAGGTTGGATATTGCCATGTTTATTGAGAAATGTGACACGTGCCGGCAAGTTAAAGCTGAGCATCAGAGAACCGTTGGTAAACTTCAACCTCTCCCTATTCCTAAGTGGAAGTGGGATGACATTTCTATGGGTTTGCTAAGGACTCTAAGAGGAAAGAATTCAATTTGGGTGATTGTGGACAGGTTGACCAAAAGTGCTCATTTCTTGCCTGTAAATAATACCGACTCTTTAGGTAAATTAGTGCGGTTGTATGTTAAGGAGATTGTGAGGTTGCATAGAGTACCCAAGAATATTGTGTCAGACAGGAACCCGTGGTTCACGTCGCATTTTTGGAAGAGTTTTCAGGCAACGCTCGGCACTAATTTGAAGTTCAGTACTGCTTATCACTCTCAGACTGATGGTCAATCTAAGCGTACTATTCAGACCTTGGAGGATAGCCTGAGAGCCTGTGTCATGGAATTTCAAGGAAGCTCAGAAAATCTTTTGCCACTGATAGAGTTTGCTTATAATAATAGCTTCCATGCCTCCATTCAAATAGCTCCGTATGAAGTGTTGTATGGGAGGAAGTGCAGATCGCCCTTGTGTTGGGATGAAGTCGGCGAGAGGGAATTAATTGGGCCTGAATTAATCTAAGAAATGCAAGAGCAGGTCCGAATTATAAGAGCTAAAATGGCAGCAGCGCAAAGCCGACAGAAAAGTTATGCAAATTCAAGGAGAAAAGACTTGTCCTTTGGGGAAGGTGATTGGGTTTATCTCAAAGTCTCTCCTATGAAAGCAATTAAGCACTTTGGTAAGAGAGGAAAGCTTAGCCCAAGGTATGTTGGACCTCAGATTTTGGAGAAGGTTGGGGCTGGTGCTTACAGAATTGCCTTGCCAGAGTATTTTGGAGAAGTTAATGATGTGTTCCATGTGTCTTCATTGAAGAAGAGTTTCGGGCAACAAGAACCGCGTTTTGTGGATCCGGAACGCATTCAACTTCAGCCTAACCTTACCTATGAAGTTGTTCCTACTCAAATTGTGGATTGGAAAGTACAAAGGTTAAGGTCCAGGACGATACCTTTGGTGAAGGTGTCATGGGGTGATCCGTTGGCTCAAGATTTCTCTTGGGAGCGAGAAGCTGACATGACGGAGCCATATCCATATTTGTTTGGTTGACCCTGCCGGTATGTTTCTTAAGTCTGCTCATAGTTGAACCTTATGCCTGTCTTAGTTTTAATATTTGACCTTACCAATTTTGAGAACGAAATTTTATTTAAAGGGGGAAGATTGTAACATCTCATATTTTAGTGTATTTTTATTAAAGGAGTATTTTAATTAATATAAAAATTTATTCTCTTGTTTTAAAATTAAGGGAGTTTTGGTACATTATTTTATAATATTTTAAGTTGTGAAAAAATTAGTTTTTTTTTATGTGCTTTCCTATTATTATTTACTGTTTTGGCATTTAAATTGATCTTTAATTTAAATTATTTTGTTTATGGGTTTTTAAATTATTATTGTTTTATTTAAGCCTTTCACTGCGTTTACATATTTTAATTAAATTTATTGTTTTAAAATTATTTTCGTTGGATCATCTTTGGGACCTCAAGATGTGAGGATTGAACCTCATTTCTTTCATTTAGTTTTTCTTTTCCCTCTTTTTCTTTTATTTTCTTTCTTTTCCTCCTATTTCCTCCCGTTGCCCAGCCCATGCCTGAAAACCCAAACCCGTTTCTCCCCCCCGTCCGTGCGTTCCTCAGCCCCTAGCGCCGCTCGTGGCCGACACCGCCCACCCCAACCTCTTCCCCTCTGGCCGGCGACCACCCCACTCCAATTTCATCTCCTCCCTCGCCGCCATTTGTCCCCCACGTTCCAGTCTAAGCCGCGGCCTTCTTTGTGCTACAACGCCGCCGTCGCTCCACCTCCTACCACTATTTCTTCACCACATCTTCCTTTACCTCCTAACAACCCAATGGACCCAACCTCGGTCCCGATCCGTCACCGGTGAAGCCCAGCCAAGCTCATTTTTGTTTTTCTCTTTTCAGCCTTAAAACCACCCTTTGTACCGCCACCCACGGTCAAAGGCCACCACCACTAGCTTCACCGACCTTCCTAGGCCCTACACTATCAATTCAAGTCTTGGTTTGACCCTGTTCAAAAGTGAGTTTTTGAGACCCACGGCCACAGTGTATTTTACACTGTGGAGTTGCTGTTTTGTGACTTCCAGCACTTCCGTAATCCTTCGAAAAATATATTATAGTGCTGTAAGTATTTCCTAAACAATCTTTTGAGATTTTAATATATTTTTGCACTAATTGATTATACTGTGTTATGGTTGGTTCCGGGCTGAATCCGAGGAGTTCGGGGGTGGATGGATTTGAGGACGGAGTATTTGTGTGTTGATTATATTGTGATCTGGTTGGTTGTTGAAAATTGTTATTGTGATCTGGTTGGTTGTTGAAAATTGTTATTGTGATCTGGTTGGTTGTTGGATATTGAGGTTATGTCTGGTTCATTGCATATTCCACGCATGTTCATGTTTGTAAATTGAAAACTGGGTTTTCGTGTAATTGCATTCATGTTCATGTGCATATTTGAAAACTGGGTTTTCATGTATGGATTGGACTTTTGGGTGCATGCGTATCATGACCCCAAGTCGAGATGGGGCATTATCTCGGTGGAGCTCCTCTGGTCACTCGGGAGCGGAATATACTGAGTGACGTCCCTTGGGTTATCGCCGGGCGACAACGGGATGGATGAGTTACGTGCCGACTCCTTGGCCCTTCTGCTGGCAGGGGCTAGAGGATGCCTGGCCACGAACGCACTGGGTGCGGAACTGGGCATCGTTTGTTGCACAAGCCAGGATGTGCGGATGGTCCTTAGGGGAGACCATGGTGCATATGGGTTATTGGATAAACGGAAAATGGTTGTTTTCTGGGAAAATAGCGAGTGTTGCATATGTTTTGTGTGAGTCAGTTTCTGGAAAAATGATGGTTAATGTTTTGGGCTATTTTCTGGAAAAATTGTGGAAATGATTTATTGGAAATATTTTTAGGCCAAGTGGGATTTTTGGCGTGTGTTGGATTTCTTGCATATTGCATCATATGCATGCATGGTTAGATGCTTTAATGTGTTTTTATCTCAGGATTGGTTGGGTTATAACTTATCTGCGGTACCATTTAATGGTACTGCAGATATTGTTGATGTTGATGCAGATGTTGAGCCTGAGGATTTGGCTCCGCCAGAGGAGTGATCTGAGATCACTCATGTTATGTTATTTTCAGCCTTGTATTCTTTTGTGGGACATTTGGTTTTGTTTTTAAAATGCTTTGTATTTGGGTATTTGTGTTAAACTAAAATTCTGGTACTAGTTGACTTATCTGTTTTTCCGCTACGTATTTTATTGTGTACTGTTTACTTGTTGCACACACTTGACACTTGTCGTTGGGATGCGTGACCATGTTGTCATCATCCTGACATCACGATTCCTGAGTTAATTTCTTTCCTCTAGTTTTTCTTTATTTATTCACTTTTATTTTTTTTATTTATTTATCTTTTTTTCATTTACCTTATTTCTTTGTTGTGTTTTTCCTTCCTTTGGTTTTGTGTTTTCTAAATTTGACAGAAATCTACTTCTTTTGTGCATTCAATTATCTAGGGTGATTTCTTTCCTCTTTCCTGCGGTGTTGATCATGCTTTAATTCATGCCTTTATAGAATATCTTATCAAATTTTCTTAACATTGAGGACAATGTCACATGCAGTTGGGGGTGGGTTTCTATTGAAAATATGCTAGTTATTTATTTATTCATTTCCATCAGTCTTTGTTTTTTTTTTTGTAAATTTTTTTTTTTGTAAAAGAAAAAAAGGATTTTCTGTCATGATGAAGTGATACCGACATGCGATAGCACAATGATCGCAAGTGTCCGCTTTGGCAAAGTAATTATCTTGCTTGTTATCCCGTTTGTTTGACAGTATTTCTTTAGGGATATTGAGTGTAAGAAAACCCATTTTTGAATGAGTCATTTCTTTTCTGTTTTTGTTTCATTAATTTTTAAACCAAAAAAAAAAAAAATTGCGTGTGTGCATGTGATAAATAATATTTTGTCTTAATGCGATATGTGTTGATATACACATAATTGACACACACTCGATTCTATTATTTTATAAAAATTGAGCATCTTGGTGTAGTAGTTGAGCGGGATTATTATATGAAGATTTATTTTCAAGCCTGAGCATAGAGCATAATTTCTAATGATCATATTTTTTTTGATGTGTGACTTGAAACACTGGGATGCTATATTTATTGAGATAGACTTGGTATGACTTATATATAATGAAGGAAAAATCTTGAAGGACATTTTGCACATGCTTACACTTGTAGTGTTCTTCATTACTGTTCATTGATTTAACACAGGATAAGTAAACTGCAGGACTACCGAGTCTTTTCCAAAAAAAGAAAAAAAATAAGAAAAAAGAACCATCACGATCTGCCTTAGTGGTAAGGGCGAACTTGGGAATGTGTGGGTTAGGCGCACAGTCCTAGGTTCGATTCCCTAGTGTTCGAATCCATTTGAAAAAAAAATAAAAAGTAATAAAGGATGAAGCATATGGAGCTTTCCTAAGTAAAGGGCTAGAAACCATTACCCAAACTTTGGGGGTTGAGTGTTCAACCTTTAAACAAAGTTGGCGTGAAAACTGCTAGTCCCTTAGGCTTTGAAGTGGTTAGAATTAGCAGTGATTAATCTTAAAATGGATAAATCCTAGGATAAATCCTGATTAGTAATGAAGAACACACAGTCGTTTAGCTACATACACACATCAGAATTCTGACATATTTTCACCAATTCTTTGTGAAAGATTGTGGAGACAGTGTTGGTGGATATAGCTCCAGGGGTTGAATAGTCATGTGTTGCATTTTGTGAGAATTCATTATTATGTTTGATTGCTTTTGTTTGGATTTTGAGTTTTATGCAATATCCATCTCAATTAATTTTCACTATTTTGATCAGAGACTAGCAAAATGTTAGTTGGGGGTGTGATTGAGCTGCATTATTACATATTTTACACATTAAAAAATAATATATTTTTAATTGTTTTATTATTTTATTATTAGTTTTAGATGAAAAAATGATTAAGAGGCATAAATCTAAGTTGTAATTTAAATTGATTAAAAACATAATTTATGCTTAATTTTATAACTTGTGTTTTAATTGTGTAATATTTATTCACTTGCACAACACACTTTTAAGATTTTATTTTTGATCATTTGTCTAATTTTATTTTTTTTCCTTAATTATTTATTATTTATTTTGCTTGTCCAAGTTTTATTTTTACTTTATTTTTTTATTTTAATTTTTTTCTTCTGTTTTACAGGTTCTTCTAAACGACATATCGCTTTGTTAGTAGTAAAAACGACATGTCGTTTCTACTGGGAATGAATTTTGCTATTTGCTAAGCGACTTGTTGTTTTGTCCATAGACAAGAACGACCTGTTGCTTTCGTCATCTTCAACCTCACGCATCACTTGGCCTCGCAGCTACACGTAGTGCACCACACACGATCTCAAACCAAGAGCACGGCAGCACCACTCCATGCACACAGCCACATCACCTCCATTCACGGCCAAAAGCCCAGTATGCACGGCCATACGAACTAGCCAGCCACCACCTTTTCTCTGCAAGTTTGAGAGCCATTCCCGTGAGCCTCCAAGATGCACTGCATCCACATGAAACCAGCACCACCTCTCCATTTCTGCAAAATAAATTCAAACTCATGTAAAATAGTGGAAATAGTTACAATGAGAGAATAAAAATAAAAATGATGATATGTGCAATGAATGTGGGAGTGCAATCGAAATGAAAATTTACTAGTCATGGACTAGATTCATGTTGTTGATTTTGAGTGGATGATGAAAAGTGAAAAAATTAAAATACAAGACAGTAAATTAAAATTGCTGGAAATTAAATAACTGAAATGTAAATGGACAATAAAATTTAAATGACATAAAAGTAAATTGCAAAAATTAAAGGTGCAGAAAAATTAAATGACAGTAATTAAAATTGCAGGAAATTAAAAGTGCGAGGAAATTAAATGACAGTAATTTAAATTGCAAGAAATTAAAATTGCAAGAAAAGTAAATGACAGTAATTTAAATTGCAGGAAATTAAAAGTGCGAGAAAATTAAATGACAGTAATTTAAATTGCAAGAAATTAAAATTGCGAGAAAATTAAATGACAGTAATTTAAATTGCAGGAAATTAAAAGTGCGAAAAAATTAAATGACAGTAATTCGAAATTTAATAAAAACAAAAATTGTAAGGAAATAACTCGATATTTGGAAATGGAGACTGTGTTCTCCAACCCAAAAATCTGAACTTCCAATTAAAGTAAACTCTCAAAAATAAAATGGACTCTCAACATTTATTGAAAATTTACTCACTAAACAAACTCAAAACTGAAAATAAAGACTTACAAAAATAAAATTCACTGAGCCATACATTGAAACTGACTGATGAATAAATTACACAACATTAAAAATTGAACTCAGAAAAATAAAAATTGACTATAAAAATTCACTCACTATTTTTTTCTGAATTTTTTTAACTCTAAAATCACACTAAAAACATTCTAACTCACTGACTACTCACTGACACTCTAACACCACGACTGACTAACTCTCTAACTCTAACTTCAGACTCACTAATTTCTAACGCTGACTTCGTCTACTTACAAGCCTTATATAGGCTTCAAAATAACACTACACTGCATATACACCTGTGCTGTCCATGTCCCACGTGAAAGGTGCTTCGTCCGTGATTTATTTTACAGATCAAAAGCTCTCAGCCGCCCACCTTTTTCTCTTTATTTTTTGTGTTGTTTTCCTTCTTCTTTGTTTGCTTCAGTGTGATAAGCCGTGTGTTGTTGTTCTGCCCAAACAAAAAGGACCCAGCTGCTCGCGGACCCAGCTGTTCACGTGAGTTATCTCTCACCTGCACGTTGTCAAGTAGCACACGAAGAGCAGCTTGCAGCACCCGAAGATCAAGTAGCACACGAAGAACAGCTTTCCTGAAACGGGAAGTAATATTTCTAGGTTTTGGCATTCACCACATGACTCTCCGAAACGGTTCAAGCCACTCAACTCCAGCCGAAGTCTTCTTCTTTTTTTTCTTTCTTTTTTTTTTCTCTGCTGCACTGAACCGCACCGAGTGAACCTCTGAGTTACACCTGCTTGTTCTTTCTTTTTCCTTGGCCGTGTATCTTGTGCATGTAGTTGTGCTGGTGTGTACCGTGTGCATGATGCATTCACTCTGGTGCAATGGTGGCCATTGGAGCTTGCATGGATACGGTGCTGCCGTGTGCATGCATGCTCTATTTTCGAACAGAGATATCTCGGTGAACGCAGTGGCGCTGTGGGATAGTTGGAGTGGTGCTGTTGTGGCTTCGGAGCTGATCACCGGCGTCGTCTGGTGTTTCTGGTGGTCGGCGGAGGTGCATCGAATCTATCCCGGTTTCAGAAATGGAGGTTGGTGTTGCTGGTGCATGCGGTGGTGCTTCGTGGAGTTGGACGTGTATTTGGCCATGCATGGTGGTGTAGAACTGATCGCCGCGTCGTCTGGTGTTGCTGGTGGCCGGCGGAGGAGCTGCTGTGAACGTCGGCACTATAGCACGAAGTGCAGTGCGGGAGGTAGGAGATGAAAGGAACGACGTGTCGTTCGGTTTGCGGACTGAACGGCACGTCGTTTAGGCCAGACGACCGAAATTAACTCTGTGCTAAACGACATGTCGTTTAGGACCTGTGCAGAAAAATAAATAAAATAAAAATAAAATAAAATAAAAATAAAAATAAAATAAAATAAAATAAAATAAACTAAAACAAACAGAATAATAAAAAAATAAAATTAGAAAAAGAAAATAATTAATTAATTAAAAATTAAACAAAAACTAAACTAGAATATTAAAAATGTGTTGTGCATGTGAGACAATAAAATCAAATTAAATCACAAGTTATAAAATATAAGCATAAACTATGCTTTTAATCAATTTAATTCATAACTTGGATTTATTGCCTCTTGATCATTTTTCCATCTAAAATCAACGATAAAATAATAAAATAATTAAGAATACATTGATTTTAAATGTATAAAATATGCAATAATGCAGCTCAATCACACCCCCCAACTAACCTTTTGCTAGTCTCTGAGCAAAATAGTAAAAATTAATTGAGATGAATATTGCATAAAGCTCGAAATCCAAACAAAAGCAATCAAACACAACAACGAATTCTCACAAAGTGCGACATGTGACTATCAACTCCCAGGGGCTATATTCACAAAGACTATCTCAACAATCTTTCATTAAGAATTGGGGAAAAATCTCAGAACTCAGATGTGTGTGTAGCTAAATTGTTCTTCATTACTAGCCATGATTCGTCATAGGATTTTTTTCAACCTTAAGATTGATCATTTCTAATTCTAACTACCTCAAAGCCTAAGGGACTAGCAGTTTTCACGCAAACTCTATTTAAAGGTTGAACACTCAACCCCCAAAGTTTGGGTAACTGTTTCTAGCCCATTTTTGTTTTATTATCATTTTTTTTCAAACGGATTCGATCAGTGGGGAATCGAACCCAGGACCGTGCGCCTAATCCACACATTCCCAAGTTCGCCCTTACCGCGGAGACAGATCCATGCTTATTCCCTTTTTTTTTTTTTCGAAAGGCTCGGTAGTCCTGTAGTTTACTTCTCCAGTGTTAAATCAACGAATAGTAATGAAGAACACTACAAGTGTAAGCATGTGTAGACTATCATTCAAGATTTTCCCTTCATTATATAAATCATGCCAAGTCTATCTCAATGAATATAGCATCCTGGTGTTTCAAGTCATACATCAAGCAAAATATGATGCATCAGGAATCATGTTCTATGCTCAGGGTTGAAAATAAATCTTCATAAAATAATTTCGCTCAACTACACCACCAAGATGCTCAAATTTCACAAAATGATAGAATAGAGTATGTGTCAATCATGTGTATCTCAGTGCATATTAAGGCAAAAATTGTGTAATCCAATGCACACATACTAACAAAGAAAAGATGAGCAATAAAAGAAAAATTAACATAGAAAATAAAGAAAGAGAAACAATCAACAAACAACAACTTAGAAAATAAGCAATTATGTAATCCATCATACACACGTAAAATTAAACAAACAACATAGAAACTAAACAAAAAGAGGCAAGAAATAACACAAAATAAACAACAAGATGCAATAACAGAAACAGTATTTAAGTAAGTATGAGAGTAGAGAAAACTCCCTGGATCAGTGGGAAATGCTTTGGGGTGAAAACTTTTCTTACAAAAAATTCTTCATGCACTCCATTCCAGTGTTTAAGTATTCTCAGCAATGGAACACTCGAGTTGGATCAAGTTTGAAACAAAGATGATCTGCCAATTGAGTCAAATGAGCGTTCATCCAATTGTAGTAAACTTGGAATTTAACAAGTGTCATAAATCCCGAGATCCGACAGTTGCCGTAAGTCACGGAGCCCTGGATCTCGTGCAATAGGACCGTTACGACAAACACTTTAAGCCTCGAGCTCCGTCCTGGGTCCAGATCGTGCTGTAAATTGCAAATGGACAATTGCTTTATAGCCTCGAGCTTTAGTTCGGGTCCTGCCTAAATCAATCTTTGCTGAGCCTTTGAATGCTTCGGGCCTCTATATAAGGGACCATCTCCACCCTCTCGAAACACATAACAATCTCTGCATCTCTCGTATTTTTTTCTTTCTTTTCTTTTCTCATACCTCTCACACCTTCTCTCATTTTCTTCAAATGGCTGAGCAGCATTCTGTCAATAATATCCCCGATTTGAATCAGGTACCAATTACGCCTCAACAATTGCACTTCTGTCCTGATGCCGTCAACACCATGGTTGGGGCAGAGGTATATTTCTCTACCCGGTCCGATGCCGAAGTTGTTTCAGGATCGAGAATGCTCAGTGCCCAATATGCTGCTTCTATTACAACCATATCCCGGAGGTTACTGTTACGAGTGAGTGAAACTGATCAACTTAAATCTCAAATTTCTAAATTGCAGCAAAAACTTGTTAATAAACGCAAAAAAAATAAAATATTAAGACAAGAAAATAAGCAATTAAAAAAATGTGCGGACTGGTATGCTCAAAACCTGCAACCACGAATAACGGAGCTGGAACAAGAGAAGGAACAAATACTCAGCCAACATCAGCAATTAACAGCAGAAGTCCAGCGTTTACAAGAAACAGGGAGTCAGTCTGCTGTTTAATTTTTGCTTGCTTATTATAAAGCTTGTTTTGTTCTTTATTTCCAACTCTATAAAATTAGTCTTGAGCATTAAAGTCTTTTTTATTTTTATTTTTTATGAAACAAAATCAGAAAAAGAAAAGACTCATTCAAAACGGGTTTTCTAAGACTCAATATCCCTAAAGAAATACCGTCAAACAAATGGGATAACTGGCAAGATAACTACTCTGCCAAAGCGGACACTTGCGATCATTGTGCTATCTCGTGTCGGTATCACTTCATCATGCCAGGAAATCCTGAACAATGCAGTGCCCTCACTGTTTAATGAAAAAGAAAATCAATGCAAAGAGAAAATAATGCAAAACGGAAGAGAGAAATGAATAATTAAACAATCATGCAACACAAGAAATAAACATAAATAAATAAACAAACAAATAAAAAGCACTCAAAAATCACAGGGTGTCTGGACAAGAAGAGTTTCACCTGGATCATACATTGGAATAAAAGGTTTAAGGCGCTGACCATTCACAGTGAAAGGGGTACCTTCATTATTAGGATTTTTGATGTCCACCGCCCCATGAGAATGAATTTTTGTTACCACATAGGGACCATTCCAACGAGATTTCAATTTACTAGGAAAAATATGTAAACAAGAGTTGTAAAGAAGTACTTCCTGGCCGATTGTGAATTGCTTGGAATGAATTTTCTTATCATGCACATTTTTCATTCTTTCTTTTGCTATTTGGGCATTATCATAAGCATCTCGACGAGCTTCATCCAATTCCCTGATCTACAGTTTTCTCAACCCTGAAGCTTCATCAAGTGACATGTTAACATGTTTTATTGCCCAAAGAGCTCGATGCTGAATATCAACAGGTAAATGACAAGCTTTACCATAGACTAATCGATAAGGGGACATCCCTAGATTAGTTTTGAAAGCTGTCCTATAAGCCCACAAAGCATCAAGAAGTTTAACTGACCAGTCTTTCATGTTAGGATTGACAGTTTTCTCCAAAATTATTTTGATTTCTCTATTTGCCAATTCAGCTTGCCCATTTGTTTGGGGGTGATAGGGGGTAGAAACTCGGTGTGTGATACCATATTTCTTCATGAGTGTGGAAAATGGTTTGTTGCAAAAATGAGAACCCCCATCACTAATGATAACTTTGGGCATGCCAAAACGAGCAAATAGAGATTGCAAAAATTTTAGGACAACACGATGGTCATTAGTTTTGCAAGCGATGGCCTTTACCCATTTTGAAACATAATCCACAGCTAGTAAAATATATGTGTTTCCAAAGGAAACCGGGAAAGGTCCCATGAAGTCTATTCCCCAACAATCAAAAATTTCTAAAGTGAGAATAGGGGAAAGAGGCATCATATTTCTTTTACTAATGGATCCCAATTTTTGATAAGGCTCACAAGCTTTGCAAAAATTGTAAGCATCTTTAAACATGGAAGGCCAGTAGAAACCACTTTGCAAAATTTTAGCAACAGTTTTCTTTGCTGAAAAATGACCACCGCATGCACCCATATGACAAAATCTCAGTACAGAAGAAAACTCATTATCAAGAATGCATCTTCGAATCAGTTGGTCCGAACAATATTTAAAGAGGTATGGGTCATCAAAGTAAAAATGTTTTACCTCTGAGAGGAATCGGCGCTTATCTTGGATGGACCATTCAAAAGGCATTTGTTCAGTCTCCAAATAGTTGACTATGTCAGCAAACCAGGGAGCTGTTTGAATTGCAAACAACTGCTCATCCGGGAAACTATCATCAAGAGGAATGATGACTTTTGAAGTGGAGGATGGTGGTAATCTGGAGAGGTGATCAGCCACCACATTTTCGACTCCTTTCTTGTCTTTTATGGTGATGTTGAACTCTTGGAGCAAAAGAATCCAACGAATTAACCTGGGCTTGGCATCCTTCTTTGCCAACAAATACTTGAGAGCAGAATGGTCAGTAAAAATGACAACAGGAGACCCAATAATGTAAGAACGAAATTTATCTAAGGCAAACACAACAGCTAGCAACTCCTTCTCTGTGGTGGTATAATTTTTTTGTGCATCATTTAAAGTCCGACTTGCATAATATATGACCGAAGGCTTGTTGTCTACTCTTTGGCCAAGAACGGCACCAAGAGCAAAGTCACTAGCATCAGTCATAATTTGAAATGGCAAGTCCCACCGAGGAGATTGCATGATTGGGGCAACTGTTAAGTGTTCCTTCAAAGTCTCGAAGGCTTGTTGACACTCATTAGTCCAAACAAAAGCAGTATCATTTTGCAATAAGGTACATAGTGGTTTTGCAATGGTACTAAAGCCCTGAATGAAACGCTGATAGAAGCCAGCGTGGCCAAGAAAAGAACGAATGTCCCTCACTGTCTTAGGAATAGGCAGTTGAGATATCAATTCTATCTTGGCTTTGTCAACTTCTATGTCGTGTTTAGAAACCAAATGTCCGAGTACCAAACCACTAGTTACCATAAACTGGCATTTTTCCCAATTTAACAACAGATTTTTCTCCTCACATCTTTTTAAAACAGCAACAAGATTTTTTAAACAGACATCAAAAGATTTTCCAAACACAGAAAAATCATCCATGAAAACTTCACACATGTCATCAAGCATGTCAGAAAAAATGCTCATCATACAGCATTGAAAAGTGGCAAGTGCATTGCATAAACCAAATGGCATTCTTCTAAAGGCAAAAGTACCAAAGGGGCAAGTGAAGGTTGTCTTCTCTTGATCCTCTGGTGCTATGGCAATTTGATAATAGCCAGAAAATCCATCCAGAAAGCAATAAAAAGAATTACCAGCCACTTTTTCTAAAATTTGATCTAGTAAGGATAATGGGAAATGATCTTTTCGACTAACCAAATTTAATTTTCGGTAGTCGATACACATTCTCCATCCCGTTACCTTCCTAGTTGGAATCAATTCACCATTGGCATTTTCAATAACAGTTAAACAAGATTTTTTTTTGGACTACTTGTGTTGGACTTACCCACTTGCTATCGGAGATAGGATAGATGATGCCCACAGCTAGCAATTTTAGTACCTCTTGCTTCACCAACTCCTTCATGGTGGGATTCAACCTTCATTGTGCATCACGAGTTGGTCTCGCATCTTCTTCCAAAAAAATGTTATGGGTGCATATTGAAGGATCAATGCCCTTGATGTCTGCGATAGTCCACCCTATCGCTCCTCGATGTTGTCTCAGCACTACCAGTAACTCCGTTTCCTGCTTTGAAGTAAGTTGAGAAGAAATGACTACAGGAAAGGTGCCCTCAGCTGGGCCCAAAAAAATGTATTTCAAGTCCTTGGGTAGTGGTTTCAACTCCAATGTGGGGACTTCTTCTTTTGATGTTTTCATGACTTCTGGTAGATTAAGAGCCTTAAAGACTGGCCTACGCCAATTGCTCATGTAACTCATATTTGACATCTGAGAAGGCCTGTCTGCTTCTGTTAATCGTTCCTCTGAATTTGCCAATTCTAATGACAAAGGAATTGTCTCAAGAGTCTCAGATTGCTCTTGTGGGTCATCTCCAAATATATTCTCAGAATCAAATGCTGATAACAGTTCTGAAATATCAAAATCATATACCATATCAACTGCATGTACTTCTAAATCATCGTACCCACTAGGCATTTTGCAGGCGTTGAACACATTCATTTCCAATGTCATATTACCGAATGTGAGCTTCAGTACTCCACTTCGACAATTAATCAATGCATTGGAGGTAGCAAGAAATGGACGCCCAAGGATGACAGGTGCATGGTAAATGGTGGAGGTTGGTTGCTGCATGTCAAGTACTACAAAATCTACTGGGTAGTAAAATTTGTCTACCTGAACCAACACATCTTCCACAATACCCTTTGGTACCTTGACTAATCTATCAGCCAACTGTAGCATGATGGAGGTCTTTTTCATCTCTCCCAATCCCAGCTGCTCATATAATGAGAATGGCAGCAAGTTCACACTGCTCCCTAAGTCAAGTAGAGCTCTCCCAATGCGTGACTTGCCAATCATGATGGAAATGTTGGGAGAGCCTGGATCACCGTACTTTTACAGAGTCTCGTTCATTATCAATGCGCTGACTTGCTCCGTTAGGAAAGCTTTCTTCTTTATATTCAGCTTCCTCTTCACTGTGCACAAGTCCTTCAGAAATTTTGCATATGAAGGAACCTGTTGTATGGCATCCAAGAGTGGAATATTAATCTTCACTTGCTTGAAGATTTCTTGGATCTCAGTGTGATATTTATTCTTTTGGCTAGCTGCTAGTCTCTGAGGGTAGGGAACCACAGGTTGGTACCCTTTACTTGATTCAGCCTCTGCAATTACAGGCTCTTTAGATTCTGGTCTCACCATCTTTGGTTCTTTTTCAGCTTCTTCAGGCTTTGATACGTCTTTAGGAGTAGGAGCAGCTTCTTGTTTATCCATGGTCATCTCCGGTTGGGGAACTTCTTTTCCACTTCTCAGAGTAAGGACGACCTTTGCTGTCTCAATAGCATCTTCTGAGACATTATGTACCTGATGTGATTGTTGCCGGTACACTTGAGGATTGGGTTGAGGCTGTGCTGGGAACTTCCCTTTCTCCAGAGTGCTCAATGTTATGTTCATCTTATTCATGGTGCCTCGCAATTCATTTATGGCCTGAGTGTTTTGATTGTTTGTGGTGGCCTGGATCTGCATGAATTGCTGAAGTGTATTGGCCATCTGTGCCATACTTTCATCTAAAGATTTTTTTGCAGGGGGTTGTGGCTGAGAATTTTGTGCAGCTACATGAGGCTGAGATCCTGGAAGTGTTGCAAAATGATAGCTTTGAGGATTCTGATATGGTTGCTGCTGGGACTGGGGTACAATCTGATGAAATGATTGCTGGGGTTGAGGAACAATCTGATGAAATGGCTGCTGAGGCTGAGGAACAGCCTGATGAAATGGTTGGTGGGAAGAGGAAGGGGATCGGCCAGGTTGATCATTTCTCCATGAGAAATTTGGATGATTCCTCCACCCAGGATTATATGTATTTGAGAAAGGTTGATTTTGTGTTCTGTTGACCCAGTTAGCTGATTGCATCTGTTCTGGATCATTCTCCTAAATTACGGGCATGATTGGGTAGTCTTGAGTTTTGTGGTTTGAATCAGCGCACAGAGAGCACGCCTCTACAGCTTTTACGGCTTTCACTTTTTCCGTCTCCATGACCTCCAATCTTCTGGTTAATGCAGCTATTCGGGCCTGAACATCAGTGTCCTCCTTTATCTCATATTTGCCTCCACCAGTAATGGCTCTTAGTGGTTGTGGTGTCAATGAAACTCGATCAGTCTGAGTGTTCCATTGTAGGGCACTCTCAGCAAGATAGTCAAAAAAATGATAATGCTTCATCAGGTTCTTTGCCAAAGAACTCTCCGTTGCACATGGTTTGGACAAATTGCTTGCATTCTGGAGAGAGACTGGTGTAAAAATAATTCACCAGTCTCCAAGATTCAAAACCATGATGTGGGCAGATGTTCATCAGATCTTTAAATCTTTCCCAGCTGATATGGAAAGTTTCATCAGGTTTTTGGTTGAGCTGACTGATTTTTTCTTGTAATGATTGAGTTCTTTGAAAAGGAAAAAATTTCTTTAAAAATTCACGTTGCATATCAGACCAGCTGGAAATAGAATTAGACTTCCAAGAGTTAAACCAAATTTTTGCTTTGTCCTTTAGAGAGAAAGGAAACAATCGAAGTCTAATGTATTCATCAGTATTGGTCCTGTTGATGAACGTGGTGCAAGCCAATTCAAAATCTGTCAGATGTTGGTAGGGACTTTCAGAATCCATCCCGTGGAACTGAGGTATTACTGACATCATGCCATCCTTTATGGAAAAATTAGGTGCATCATTGGGTAACAAAATGCATGAAGGTATAGTGGTGCGAGTGGGTTGCAAATACTCTTTAAGAGTGCGTGGTGCAGGCGCAGCCATGGCTTGTTCGGTTTCAGAATTGTCGCTTGTAGAGGAGACAAAAAGGGTGTCTGTCTCTAAGCAGTGTGAACTACTATTGGTGCTTGATGCAACTCTACACAATCTATTTGAACTGTCTCTCACCCAAAACATGAAATATCAGTCCAAAATAGAAAAGAGAAGATCCAAGCAACTTTATAGTAGGTGAAAAATGCCCCTTTTAAAATTTTTTTTTATAATAAAAAAAAATAAAGATAAAGATGAAAATCACGAATTTAAATTTACGACAAGCATCTTTCCCCGGCAACGGCGCCAAAAACTTGACTCGTTCGAAAATGAGTAGCCCAAAGGCTATCCCAAGTGTAGGAGCGTGTCGCGTAGTAATTAGGAATAAATTCCTAGATCGTCTCCACAGGGAAAGTACTTAAAAATCAAACTCGTGTAAAATAGTGGAAATAGTTACAATGAGAGAATAAAAATAAAAATGATGATATGTGCAATGAATGTGGGAGTGCAATGGAAATGAAAATTTACTAGTCATGGACTAGATTCATGTTGTTGATTTTGAGTGGATGATGAAAAGTGAAAAAATTAAAATACAAGATAGTAAATTAAAATTGCTGGAAATTAAATAACTGAAATGTAAATGGACAATAAAATTTAAATGACATAAAAGTAAATTGTAAAAATTAAAGGTGCAGAAAAATTAAATGACAGTAATTAAAATTGCAGGAAATTAAAAGTGCGAGGAAATTAAATGACAGTAATTTAAATTGCAAGAAATTAAAATTGCAAGAAAAGTAAATGACAGTAATTTAAATTGCAGGAAATTAAAAGTGTGAGAAAATTAAATGACAGTAATTTAAATTGCAAGAAATTAAAATTGTGAGAAAATTAAATGACAGTAATGTAAATTACAAGAAATTAAAAGTGCGAGAAAATTAAATGACATTAATTTAAATTGCAGGAAATTAAAAGTGCGAGAAAATTAAATGACAGTAATTCGAAATTTAATAAAAAAAAAATTGTAAGGAAATAACTCGATATTTGGAAATGGAGACTGTATTCTCCAACCCAAAAATCTGAACTTCCAATTAAAGTAAACTCTCAAAAATAAAATGGACTCTCAACATTTATTGAAAATTTACTCACTAAACAAACTCAAAACTGAAAATAAAGACTTACAAAAATAAAATTCACTGAGCCATACATTGAAACTGACTGATGAATAAATTACACGACATTAAAAATTGAACTCAGAAAAATAAAAATTGACTATAAAAATTCACTCACTATTTTTTTTCTGAATTTTTTTAACTCTAAAATCACACTAAAAACATTCTAACTCACTGACTACTCACTAACACTCTAACACCACGACTGACTAACTCTCTAACTCTAACTTCAGACTCACTAATTTCTAACGCTGACTTCGTCTACTTACAAGCCTTATATAGGCTTCAAAATAACACTGCACTGCATATACACCTGTGCTGTCCATGTCCCACGTGAAAGGTGCTTCGTCCGTGATTTATTTTACAGATCAAAAGCTCTCAGCCGCCCACCTTTTTCTCTTTATTTTCTGTGTTGTTTTCCTTCTTCTTTGTTTGCTTCAGTGTGATAAGCCGTGTGTTGCTGTTCTGCCCAAACAAAAAGGACCCAGCTGCTCACGGACCCAGCTACTCGCGGACCCAGCTGTTCGCGTGAGTTATCTCTCACCTGCACGTTGTCAAGTAGCACACGAAGAGCAGCTTGCAGCACCCGAAGATCAAGTAGCACACGAAGAACAGCTTTCCTGAAACGGGAAGTAATATTTCTAGGTTTTGGCATTCACCACATGACTCTCCGAAACGGTTCAAGCCACTCAACTCCAGCCGAAGTCTTCTTCTTTTTTTTTTTTTTTTTTTTTCTCTGCTGCACTGAACCGTACCGAGTGAACCTCCGAGTTACACCTGCTTGTTCTTTCTTTTTCCTTGGTTGTGTATCTTGTGCATGTAGTTGTGCTGGTGTGTACCGTGTGCATGATGCATTCACGCTGGTGCAATGGTGGCCATTGGAGCTTGCATGGATACGGTGCTGCCGTGTGCATGCATGCTCTGTTTTCGAACAGAGATATCTCGGTGAACGCAGTGGCGCTGTGGGATAGTTGGAGTGGTGCTGTTGTGGCTTCGGAGCTGATCACCGGCGTCGTCTGGTGTTGCTGGTGGTCGGCGGAGGTGCAACGAATCTATCTCGGTTTCAGAAATGGAGGTTGGTGTTGCCGGTGCATGCGGTGGTGCTTCGTGGAGTTGGACGTGTATTTGGCCATGCATGGTGGTGTAGAACTGATCGCCGCGTTGTCTGGTGTTGCTGGTGGCCGGCGGAGGAGCTGCTGTGAACGTTGGCACTGTAGCACGAAGTGCAGTGCGGGAGGTAGGAGATGAAGGGAACGACGTGTCGTTCGGTTTGAGGACTAAACGGCACGTCGTTTAGGCCAGACGACCGAAATTAACTCTGTGCTAAACGACATGTCATTTAGGACCTGTGCAGAAAAGTAAATAAAATAAAATAAAAATAAAATAAAATAAAATAAAAATAAAAATAAAAATAAACATAAAATAAAATAAAATAAAACAAAATAAAATAAACTAAAACAAACAGAATAATAAAAAAATAAAATTAGAAAAATAAAATAATTAATTAATTAAAAATTAAAGAAAAACTAAACTAGAATATTAAAAATGTGTTGTGCATGTGAGACAATAAAATCAAATTAAATCACAAGTTATAAAATATAAGCATAAACTATGCTTTTAATCAATTTAATTCATAACTTGGATTTATTGCCTCTTGATCATTTTTTCATCTAAAATCAACGATAAAATAATAAAATAATTAAGAATACATTGATTTTAAATGTATAAAATATGCAATAATGCAGCTCAATCACCACTACATCACCACTGCCTAGCACCATGGTAGCACCAACTCCATGCATGCCGTAACCTTCTCCTGTGCAGCCCAGCTAGAAGCACCTTCATGTTATTCTTTGCATGCACTGACTCCAACGGTAGCAACCTCCTCTCTATCTCTCTGCTCCATCTCTCTCAGTTAGTAATGGAGGAAAGCAGAAATAATAATATGGAAATAGAAAAGAGAGAAAGGAGGGAGAAAGAAGAACTCCAGCACGCACGCTGGAGCCAAGACACGCTGGGAGACACTCATGCGGACGACTTTTTGTAATAACTGGGTGGGGAATAGAAGAAAAAGGCGTAACAAGAATCTTAGTGGAGTGGTTGAGCGGAATGATGCGAGGAAAGAAAGAAAAGCAACAAAGTCATGCGAAAAGGGAGAGTCCGTGTTTTCGGGGAAGAGAAGAAAAAGAAAGCACACGCAAAAACCGAATGAGACACGATGCATGTTTCACGTATTCTTGCTTATTTGCATTGGCTTTTGAAGCCTATAAAATGAAACGAACGAAGCGATTAGAGGAAGAAGAGCTCAAATATTTTTATTACTCTTCGGCAGTTCATTTTTCTTTGTAGAGTTTATTTGAGTTTATTTCATTTGAGAATTAATTTATTTTCTCCAAGCTTGTTTTGAAATATTTGGTGTTGTGTTTTATTTTAGTTTTCTTATGGCGAATTTATCCTTGAATTCCATGGTTCTTTTGATGAATATGGTTGGCTAAATTTTCGTACTAAGGTTAGAGGTGAAGTCTAATGATTTAAATATTATTTTGGATCAACAATAGAGTTTATATTGTGAGTTTGATCAATTGTTGGTGTTATTATTAGAAACTTTGATTATCTATATACTTTTCTTGATCCATTGTGATTTTTGAATAAATTGGATGCTTGAAAAATCCCTGTGATAATCAATTGGACCTATGAATGTTTCTACCATCAATTATTCAAACTTAATCTTTGGTGATTAGTTTTCTTGGGCTTAACTGTTAAATCTTCCAGTTAGATGGAATCATTATTCTAGTTTAACTGAGCTAAATTGATTGGAAACAATTTTCTAAATTATTAGACGGATCCTCGAAACCTTAGTCTTCTCCATATTGATTTATTTTATTATTCCAGTCATATTTTGTTACTTTAAAAATCTTCATCTCATCCTCTTTTTGATTGCACGTTCCTTTTAATAATCTATTTTTATTGTTTAATTTTATTCTCTTTATCACATAAGTCAATCCCTATGGATTCGATCATGTTAGGTACTACAACACTTGTATACTTGCAAGTAAAACTGCTCTGAATTTTTGGTTCATTATTTTGAGTGAAAGTTCAGGCGCAATAGTATCCAATCAGGCGGCTTCCTCTTTCAAGCTACCTATGAGATACCTGGTGGATGTGAATTGTGAGCCAGGATTTATATTCACTGATGTGGAGATGTCTAAGGCGGCGGATGATTTCATGTTTGCTCTGGTGCTCAAGTTTATGAGGGCGCGACCTTTCATTGACACGATCAGGAGGAATATTTTGAACTCGTGGGGTTTGTTGGAGGTGCCAACCATAAGCTTCATGGATGATCTTCATGTGTTCCTTCAACTGAAATCTGAACATGATTTTCTGCATGGCTGGGCTAGAGGGGGGCGGATGATTCAGGGTCATGTGTTTCGACATTTTTGTTGGACGAAGGATTTCGATCTAAGAAAATAATCTTTCTGTGTGCCTCAATGGATATTTTTGCCGTATCTACCTATGCATATGTACAAGATTGATAGTTTACATATTCTGGCGACTCGGTTTGGGAGATTTGTAGGCATGGACAATGCCACTTTGCATAGGACGCGCGCATCAGGGATGCCACTTTGCATAGGACGCGCGCATCATGGGCAAGGATTTGTGTGGAGGTTGACTTACAGTAGGATCCAGTCCAGGGTTTTCCCATTGTGGTTTCTAGTAAGAAGACAATATGGCAGGAAGCCTGCTACCAAAAGCATGGGTTCTATTGCTCTAAATGCTTTCGCCAAGGTCACACAGTAGTGGTTTGCCGAGTGGGGGTTAAACAGAATGGTGCAATGGGGAAGAATGGCCCACGTTAGGCTCCAAAAACTATGTGGAAGGGTAAGGGTGCAGAGTTGATCCAGGATAAAAGAGTAGGGAAAAATAGAGAGTTTAATGTAATGGATACGTCGTTGCTCGAAGACATGTCTAGGAAGGATGGTTTTGGTGGGTCAGAGCCTGTCCAGGATACATGAGGTGAAACTAGTGGGGCTCGGAATAGGACGGATGGTGATGGCGTTGTGGTTAAGATGGTGGTAGTCTCTTGTGACTTGAATGCTTAGATTGCACCAATACTGGAGGACGTGTCTGGAAGGGATGGTTCATGGGAAACGGGGCATGTTAGGGATGGGAAGGATAAGGATAGTGAGGTTTTGAAAATAACGGTTGGTGATGGTGCAATGGTAGCGGAACCAATTGTTGAAGAGGTGATGGATGATATGAATGAAGTGGCTGCTCAATCATCAGATGGTGGGGAGAAAGGAGATGACCAGATGATTGCTCTTTTGCAACCTGACTGGCAACGGTGTTTTTGGGAGGAGGTTTTATGTCCTACATTGGAAGTGGAAGGAGCATATGAATTGGAAGGTGGCCAAACGGAAATAGTGAATGCTCTACTTGAAATGGAATGCACAGGTCAAGGGAGGGTGGAGGGTTCTTCTGAGAATGTTCTTGACGTGGACTACTTGTCGAAGGGGGAAGATAGGGGATGTTTGAAACCTTTCTCTCAGGTAAAAACATATGATTCAGACCCAGGAACACATATTTCACAAGGGAGGGAACATGGTAAAATTGGGGTTCGTCATTCTCAACAGGTTGTAGCTTGTGCTTCCAAATTTAACTAATGTTTGGAAATTTTATGGTCTGGAATGTTTGTGGGTTGGGCACTTCAAGGAGAAGGCTGAGGAGTTTGGTTGGGAAATTTAATGTGGCAATTATGGGGATTTCTGAACCGTTTACGGAGGCTAGTAGATTGCCTAGCCTGGCGATGTCTTTGGGCTTGCCAAACTATTGTAGTAATGAGGCAATAAATGGAAAATTGTGGATACTTTGGTGTGAGAACTATGAGTTTGAAGTGTTGAACTTGGATATGCAGATGATCACTTGCGGACTCATGGATTTGCAGGCCTTGGGGAATTATTTATCTTGGTGTAATGGTCATGTTGGTGTTTCTCGTAGTTGGGCGCGATTGGACTGAGTCTTAATCAACACTCAGCTGGCCTCTTTGTATCCTAATGCCTTTCTGGAGTACCTAGGTAGGAAGACTTCGGACCATTGTCCTTTACTTATTCGGTTCCAGAATCCAGCAGTTCGATATGGGCCTGCACCATTTCATTTCTGGAATATGTGGTGTGCCCATGATGATTTTTTACCTTGCATAGAGAGGGTCTGGACGAAGCCTGTTCAATCTACAGGACTCTTTCGGCTTGCGAAAAAACTCAAGAAGACTAAAGATGCTCTACGGGCATGGAATGTGCATACGTTTGGCAGGGTGGACCAGCACATTAAGGAACTGGAAGAGTGGATGATCTCCTTGGAATCTCAGCTACAGGAGAGGTTTGATCAGAACACGGAAAATGAGTTGCTCTTTACGAAAATGGAGCTGGACAATTGGGAACTTCAGGAAGAAATAAGACTATTGCAACTAGCCAAGAAAAAGTAGCTCCAAGAGGGCGACCAAAATTCCAAATACTTCCATGCCATTGTTAACCAGCAAAGGAAGAGAAATATGATTTCAAACATGAGTTTAGAAGATGGAAGCAGGTTGGAAAGTCCAGAACAGGTGCATTAGGGTGTTGTGTCACACTTTCAGTCTTTTCTATCTTAGCCGAATCATGTTGAGGAGTTGGATTTGTCTTCGCTAATTGAGACAAATATTTTCGACGAAGAAAACTCCATTCTATGCCAAGTTCCTTCGGAGGATGAGGTATTTGCAGCAGTTTGTTCTATGCCTAAGGAGAGCTCTCTGGGGCCAGATGGTTTTGGGTCCAGATTTTACTTATCTTGCTGGGAGATTGTTAAAGAAGATGTGGTGACGGTGCTAAGAGAATTTTTCATAGGTGCCTCTTTGCCTTGGTTTTACTCTTCATCGTATATTGTCTTGATTCCGAAGGTGGAGGTTCTGAAAAGTTTTGATAAATTTTGGCCTATCAGCTTGTGCTCGATTGCTTATAAAATTTTCTCTAAAGTTCTTATTCAAAGGATGACCTGTATTTTGCCTAAATTAATCTCCCATGAGCAGGGAGCCTTTATTCTAGGTCGGAGCATTTTTTAAAACATTACATTGGCACAAGAGATGGTGCATTCCTTGAATAAGAAAGTGAAGGGAGGAAATCTTATGTTAAAAATCGACATGGCTAAAGCGTATGACAGGGTTGATTGGTCTTTTTTTCTTCGGGTACTTTAGAATTTTGGTTTCTCGTCTCATTTTTTAAGCTTGGTGAATGAATATGTACATTCACCATGGTTCTCTATTATGATGAATGGGACTTATAAAGGGTTTTTTAAGTCCACTCGAGGTCTTCGCCAAGGTGACCCCCTATCTCCATATCCATTTTTGAAGAGAGACGGATTGTCTGTTTTACACATCCGGTGGGGGCCCCTCTAGTATCTCATTTATTTTATGCAGATGATTTGTTGGTGTTTGTAGATGGGGAAAAAAGATCTTTGCGTTGGCTTATTAACATTTTTTATTATTATGCGAAGGGATCAGGTCAGTTGATTAATAAGAACAAATTTGCAATTCTTTTCTCGAAGTTGATTTCAAGGGCTCTAAGGAGGGGATTGAAAAGGTTAACCGGTTTTTTGGGGAAAGGTGTTGATGTTTTTCTGATTGGTTCCACGGTATTCCTTCACCATAAGTGAGATTTTCTTAATAAAATTGGGAGGAGGTCACTCATGGCCAGGTGGCCGTCGTCTCTTTCTCAAAAAAAAAAGAAAAAGTGCCATAAAATCAATACTTCCTATTTTACCAGTTCTAGTCCGGTTTTTCCAGTATATTATATATATAGTATATATAATATTGCATATATATGATAGTATATACTAATATAGTGATAATATATTATAGTATATTATAATATATTGTAATATAGTATTAATATAACTACTACTACTATAGACTATAGTGATAATATACAGTTATTTATTTAGGATTTTAAATTTTAATGTTATATGAATTAGTAATGTATCGTATAATACAAAATTATTTTATATATAATTATATATATTATATGTATAAATTATATATATAAAAAATCATATAAAAAATATTTTATGTAGTATAAGAAATTGATATGTATATATATAAACTGGTTTGGTCTGGTGTTAAAAAAAGAAAAATGGAACCAGACCGATTTCGACCGGTACTGGACCAAACCCACCGATTCATTCCGATTCGATCCAGTTCACCTGTTTTTTCTTTTTCTTTTTCATCCCTAGTTATGCTTGTTCAGGGATGAGATCACATGAAATGCTATGACTTTGAACAAAATAGAGGACCACTGAAATCTATGGTAAGTATTTCAACTTTGGCCTTTGTTTGAAAATATTTTAATTGTGTGATTTGGTTCAAGAGTGGACTCTGGGGTCGTTTTCGTTGAATTATTGCCAAAATAAATGTTTTTTTTTATAATAGTGAATCTCGTTCCATTCATTAAAGAAGACATACAAAGTTGACTTAAAAATAAGTCAATTACAAACGTTAATAGCTTCCCAGCACACTTCCGTGACTGGCATGATCTAGTCCTGACAGCACATCTCTATAGACCTAAGTCTAAGGGCAGGTTTGGGGGTGAGAAATTCTCCAAAATTCTCATCTCATCTCAACTCATCATTACACATTTTTCAAATCCTCATACAAAATATAATAAACAATTCAACTTTTTCAAATCCTAAAATTAAAAAATAATATTTTGAACTTTAAAACAAAACACAAAATTCTCATCTCACTCCTCAAACCTCCCCTAAGAGATAACACACCTCTGTCCATGACAGAGGTAACCATAACCCACTAAACAAAACTCCATACCCGACTAATCGAGATATGGAGGAGGAACACCTCGCCAACTTTGCCTACGCGGAGGGGGTAGAAACTCCATTCGGACCTGGTCCGAGTGGCACAACATTTTTAGTTTTTTATTTTCTAGAAAATAAAGACAAGACATAAAGAATATTACATTGTGAAACAATGTAAATTGGACAATCAGTGCACAAAAATGTTAGAGAAAACCGATGATCGAGCTATGAAGATCCAGAGACGCCAGTTCTGGAATGGCCGTGCGTTGCAGTGTTAGAGGGTTCCTTGGTGGTGTGTGAGTTTCACGCGCTTGCGAGCTCCGAACTCTTTGACCTGTGCGTGCGCGCTACGCGCCGCTCCGGTGGAGGCCACATTAGGAGGTTTAGCAGATCGGCGACAAGGAAAACTCTTGATGGGGCGCGTGTAGGAAGATGGACACCGAAGAATTTCGGATCGACTAGCCCCTTTATTCGGCCGAAAAATTGAAATAAAACAAAAAAACAAAAGAAACTATTGGAGACACATGGTCGACATTAGAGAGGGAGGAGAGGAGAGGGAAGAGGGAGCTGAAGCTCCCCCTCCCCCTTGCTGTGATCGGACGAGAGAGCTTCTAGAGAGAGAGGGTCTGGTTTCTAGAGCATGAAGTATTGGGCTGTATATAAAAAAAATGTTAGGGCTTATCACTTTTCAAGTTACTGTACGGGCAGCAACTTCAAAAGTCATGGGCTGACTCAGATAATGACTTTCAAATTTTGGCTTTCGTTTTTGTTGGATCCAACTTGTTCGATTTGTTGCTTTTTTCGTGTTTTATCCAATTCCTTACACAGAGAAATAAAATGAAAAGAAAAAGGTTAAATTTAGTCGGCTACTACTTATACTGTCAAAGAACAAGTAGCTCAAGAGGGTCCATGGCCATTAATGTACTTTGGACAAGGCCCATTTTTAGTTTGTAGAAAGAAGAAAATGAGTGTCGACTTTTGCTATCATGTAAACGTAAGTAGTTATATGGATAATGATAAACCTATAATTCTTTTATAATTCATTTTAATAATCAATCAGTGTAATTGTGACATTTATTAATATATAATTTTAATTTTACATTACTATCCTTCATTTGAAGTAGAATAATAAAATAGTTGTAAATTAATTATAGGTTTATTATTTTTTGTAATTATATATCATAGTAGTTGCATGAATCGAAATTGGATAATGTAGTGGGAAATTCCATAGCATCGGCGATTTACGGACAATGATACGCCACCAATTATATTACAATTCAATTATTATTGTACATTAAAATATTAAAAAATTTTATTTTAATTCAAAACTTCTTTACTTGCATAGTTCAAAGAAAATAAAATTTTTTATACTTTGGTATAAACAAATTATAGTATATTTGTTATTATATCATTTTTTGGTGATCTACTATGCGATTTTATCTTTGAAAGTTTTCCAACCGCACCTCATAAAAGTGAGATTATAATGTTGTTTCCTTATAATAGTGAGAGAGAGGGGCCACCCCTCGTTTGTTTTTGCAGATGAGATAAATTGAGATAAAAGTTAAAAATTTAATAAAATATTGTTATAATATATTTTTTTAATATTATTTTTGTTTTGAGATTTAAAAAAATTGAATTGTTTATTTTATTTTGTGTTAAAATTTGAAAAAATTATAATGATTAGATGAGATGAGATGAGATGAAAATGGTTATGAAAACAAACGAGACCGATCAGGGAGCAACGTCCTTCCGCTAGACACTCACTATTTTTTTTTTTTTTTGCAACAAATCATGTAGTTGCTTTCTAGTTCTCTTGTCGTCAAGATGTCCATATGAAATTATGAATAAGCCAACCCTTTTTTGAACTTTGTTTACAAGGAAAAATATCAAATACAAGTTGTTGTCTGGATTCAAGGCCCTCGAGTGGAGGAGAGATAGACACGGGCATCAAATAGACTCTACAATATTTATTTTTGATTTAATGCTATTTGATATATTTAAACGAGTTATAATCAATGTTATAGAGCTCACTCGATGTATCTATTTCTCTCTCATTTAAAGTTCTCAAATTCAAGAATTTTGATTCGTTTACAAGGAATTATATAAATGCTTTTCTTGTTTAAAATTAAAATTGCAACTTGCTGGGGAGCTAGTAGTTAGTCTAATTCACGTGGTCATGTTGATAATTTTACACTAGACAACCTAACAATTGAGCAATCTTGCATCGAATGTCTTAAATAAGCCGTGCCTTATCACCATTTTGAATTCATCAAAGTTCAAAACAAAAGTCAACAACATTAATGTATGTCATCTCAAACACATGATCTTCAACTGCAAGTTGTGAGCATTTGCCCAGGCCAGTCAAACAAAAAGAACCCATCTGCCACCACTGTCTAATTAAGGAAATGCAATGACCTTCCACCTAACCATTAGAGCTTCTACCGGAAGAAAGGGGATGGGTTTTATTAAACAATTCAATTTTTTTAAATATTAAAATAAAATTATATTAAAAAATTATACTCAAACAATATTTTATTTAACTTTTATTTTATTTCATTTTATCTTAACTCAACTCACTATCCAAACTCCCCTGCACTCAACTTCTACTCTCACCTATGGTATTCTGTATCAATCATCCCATCAAATAGAAACAAAAATAATAAAAGATGCAAAGTGTCTAAAATATATAGGAAGTTTACACCTATTAAAAAATCATCAAGTATTAATGACTTGTTTGGAAATTAGTTTCATTTCATTTCATCTCATCTTATTTTCTTTCAAAAAATCACTCAAATACAAACACTTTTTAATTTCAAATCTTCCATTTTTTTTTATCTAAATTACCTAATCATTATAACTTTTTCAAAATTTTAAAACGTGGTTTGGATAATAAGATACTCTCATATCATTTTATCTTGTATCATCACAGCACATCTCATCTAATAATTACATAATCGTTACCTAATCATTACAATTTTTTTCAAACTTCTAAATAAAACACAAAGTACAATTCAATTTTTTCAAATTCCAAAATAAGAATACTTTAAAAATTATATTCTAACAATACTTTAACTTTATAATATTTTTATTCAACTTTTTCTCTCACATTTTTCAAAACCCCATAAATATCTTAACTAAAACCATTTTACTACTAGTCATAAACTATTTTACTACTATTCGCTGATCATTCTATCTCATCTTATCTCACAAATCAGACCAACCCTAAATAAAACACAAAAAATATATCAACTTTTTCAAATTTCAAAACAAAAATTATATTAAAAAATTATATTATAACAATATTTTAACTCTATAATATTTTTATTCAACTTTTTTCTCATTTCTCTCCCAAAATCTCATCTAATCATTACAACTTTCCCAAACTTTCAAATAAATTATAATAAGCAATTCAATTTTTCAAATCGCAAAACAAAAATAATATTAAAAATCTATATTCTAACAAGATTTTTTTCAATTTTAACTTTCATCTCATCTCATCTCAATTCAACTCACTATCCAAATCTCTCATACTGAAACTATTTTACTAATATTCATAAATCATTCCACTACTATTCACACATTTTTCATCTCATCTGATCTTTCCCCAAACATCGTTCCGAGTTTAAATATGGCATCTTATGGGATTAGGTAGAATACGGTTACTGGAGAGGACATCCTAATCGGTTAGCCCCACATGGGTCTGGACCTTTGCTTAAAGCCTGAAGTTGCCCCATTACCGAAAAGCCCAATCAATACTGAGAGGGACCCACTGCCAATACCGACTGGGTAACCACCCAAGGGCAGTAGAAGATAAGAACAATTATCATTTGAATTTACTAAGGGATGATCCTTCATATCCAGATTTAAATTTGAATAATGGACAACCATTATCGCCCAAAGAACGAGAACGGTTCAAAAGCTCTATATAAAAGGAGAACCCAGGTACTTAAAATCCATCCAATTCTTTGGTATTAAAGAGTTACTTCTCAATCACTGATTTAGGCATCAGAGACGTTCCCTCGAACCTCCAAGCCATCTTACTTTTTAGTTGCAGGTGGTCGTAAGGTGGTGGCGGTGAAACACCTCTATAACAATTACTATATATAAAGGAAATGCCTTTATTAATTATTCAATCATGAGAATATTTGAGTAGGGATTAATGTTATTTCATAAATTGTTTTAAGGAAAATAATAAACCTTCAATTAACCTACAACTATTTTATAACTCTATTTAAAATAAAGAGTAATTATGTAAAATTGAAAATATTTTTTAATCAAGTGGTACAATTACATTAGTTGATTTGAAGTGAGTAATAAAATAGTTGTAAAAGAGTTGTAGATATATCATTATTATTTTATAAAAATGTTCATCATTTAAAATAAAATTATATAAAAAAAATTGTGAAAAGAGTTGTGAAAATGATTTAATGTATATCAATTTTTCTATAAAAAAATTACTATGTATGGAGGAGCTATGAAGGTCAATAATCTTGAATTCCAGTAATCAATGATCTTTGAAAAACGGCTCAAAATTATTTAGTGCTTATAACCACCAAACCTCCAACCAAAAGTCAACTACCACCACCAAAAGAGGTGGAGTTTGGATAAACAGTTCACATAAGATGAGATAAGATATTTTGATTAAAATATTCACTACTTTACAAATACAAATTTAGTAGTGTGTGGCAATGGCATTCATGATTACATTTCTTAGAACTAAAATTATTTCTTTTAATTCGTTGACTCGGCCAGCACAAATGTCGGGATATATATGAAGCTTCTTTCAAGCCTGTTAATTCTTTACAAAATGTAAGGATTGAGAGCATCAACCTTTGTTGAATCCTAACAATGTCAGGAGTTGAATCAACGTAGATAAACATTGTCTCAAAATTTCATCAAAATCAATTATCAAAGTACGTTAAGCCTATTTATTATATATTCTAATAAAAACTCTATGTGCAATCAATTTTGCGTATTTATTGTGCACTTGTTACGTAACTTTGGCAACTATTTTACTGCTTTGAATAAATGTTTGCAAGGGCTGACTTGCCTTGTTGGGAATAAATCAATTAGCTACAATTATGTTTGATTTTTGCTTAATTTCCATGTATGTCAGAATACTTTCCTAGTAATACTTTCCTTGTAATACTTTCCTTGTAAACCCATGGTTATAAGTTTAAAAGGATACTATGAATGGAGGTATCTAGAAAATATTCAAGCAATTTGTTTGCAGAGGTGGGATCTTCACTAAACAACCCACATCTTTTATCATAAATTATCCACAATAGGTAGAGCACGTCAGGTTGATCCTGCGTTTTTTCCTATTGATTCACCAGTTACTCGCTCAATCACTCACGCTCGTAACATTTTGGTATCAGAGTAGGTCATGGTAGACTCTCGAATTGAGCGTTTGGAACAACAAATGACTAATTTTGGGAGTCTTATGGAACGCTTAATGAAAAAATTCGAGGAGACTAGTGCGAAGGTGGATTCTTTGGCTAACAAGAGTTTGGGTGATGGAGAAGGATCGGGGTCAAGGAATAGGAATGCAAGGAACTATGGTGGTGGGAACAACTCGGCAGTTCCAAAACTTGCCAAGTTGGACTTTCCGAGATACAATGGCATGGACGATCCAACCAGTTGGATCTACCGAGTGGAGCAGTTTTTTGACTACCAACAAACGCAGGAGATTGAAAAATTACCATTAACCGCTTATCACTTGGAGGGGGAGGTGCAGATGTGGTACCAATTATTTAAAGATACCGAAGAAATCACATCCTGGGAGGCGCTAAAAAGAGGACTTCGTATTCAGTATGGACCAACAATGTTCGAGGATCATTTTGATTCGTTGAGCAAGCTGCGGCAAATTGGAACAGTTCGAGAGTACCAACTGCAATTTGAGCAATTACTGAGCCGTGTTGGAGAGTTGGCCCCAACTCATCAACTGGGGTGTTTCATAAGTGGACTCAAAGAACCGGTGCGAACTGATGTACAGGCTGCTCAACCAACTTCCATCACGGACGCCATTGGCCTTGCCCGATTATTTGAAGCAAGACATGCTAAGAAACCATTGATAGTAGAGGCCAAACAATTTGAGTCCATGGAACCAAAAGAACCCTCGTTACCTTCGGCAAGTTTATCAAAAACAAAAGCACCACCCATTCGGCGCCTTAGTCTCGGTGAGTTACAAGAAAGGAGGAGAAAGGGACTCTGCTTTAATTGCGACGAGAACTTTGTGCCCAACCATCATTACAAAAAATTATTTTTAATCGAAGGAATTTTTTCTGAAGAAGAAGTAATGAAGGACGAAGAAGAAGCAGACTACGGGTGATCAAAGCTCAATTTCTGAAATTTTTCCTTGAGGACAAGGAAAGTTTTGAAGAGGGGTGGAATGTTACGTAACTTTGGCAACTATTTTACTGCTTTGAATAAATGTTTGCAAGGGCTGACTTGCCTTGTTGGGAATAAATCAATTAGCTACAATTATGTTTGATTTTTGCTTAATTTCCATGTATGTCAGAATACTTTCCTAGTAATACTTTCGTTGTAATTCTTTCCTTGTAAACCCATGGTTATAAGTTTGGAAGGATGCTATGAATGGAGGTATCTAGAAAATATTCAAGCAATTTGTTTGCAGAGGTGGGATCCTCACTAAACAACCCACATCTTTTATCATAAACTATCCACAATAGGTAGAGCACGTCGGGTTGATCCTGCGTTTTTTCCTATTAATCCACCAGTTACTCGCTCAATCACTCGCGTTCGTAACAGCACTCTACGAATGTCAATACGTAATATATAATAACTATTTTGACTAATCACATCAGTAAAATGCATAAAAAATATGCAAAAATGATTGTATATAACAGAACTCATATTCTAATCCAATATTGGTACTGATTGTTCAGAAAATCTTTAAAGAGGATGTAAGGGATCTCATGGGGTGGCTGCTTGTATTAAGAAAAAAGTGATGGAAATGGAGATAGAAGGCTACTGGTTTGGAAATACAGTAATGCATGCGATGTGTTTGACAAAATGTAAAAGAGATGAACACAGAGAAGAAGATGATGAAAATATGGAAATAGTATTAGATAGTCACGCTGGACTTCTTCGAGAGAATTCCTTCCTCCAGACAAACAACAAACTTAGATTCTTCTAGATTTTAGCTCCCTTCCACACCACCACCTCCCCTATAAATATACTAGAAGATGCCCTTTCATTCAACAACTAATAGCAAAAGGTCATGGGCCGCTTATCTAGACCTGTGGGCCACTAACAATTCTAACAATCAATTAAAATATAAGATAACAATCAATTAATAACTTGAGGCTCCCTCTGAGCAGATTTACAAGCTTGGACATATCCCATCCTAGAAGATCACGTAATGATGCCTCCTACTTATCATGTATCACTAAGCATCGATTGCTGATATTTCTAACCTGCTGAACGGCTGCTTGCACCTCATTCCACTGCACTTTGCCAATTAAAATGGAGAATCCTTGGAGATTTCCAAATCCACATGCATGTACACAATGCATATCCGCACTCAGGGATATAACCTTGGCACTCAGATTCTACAGCAACACAATTACTGGTGGCCTCTCGAATAAGCTTCACCATTAGGCCAATCGCTTCTTTACCGCTAGCCTTATTATCAAAACAAACAAGAATTTTATAGGAAACTGAGCTTCTAAGTTGCTTACTGAGAGTACCGTATCCTGAAATGCATTCCATAGCTCGCAAGTAGTTTAAGTCCCTAGGAACTCTGCAAGCAAGTGATTTAGCTAACTTGTTACAACTATTCTTCCATTCTTTCTCTGAGAAGTAACTAACAAGTGATTGTATACATTCGTATAAAAGCACCGTCAGACCATGAAGCTGGTGATCTGAGGACAGAAAAATAATGACTTAAACTAACTCTTTGGCTTCTGAGGTTGAAATGATAGAGAGTTTATTCCTTACATGACTGCCAGCAACAACAAATCTGACCCAAGATCTAATATTTTGAGGTGGCCCTCCACGGTTAGAACCATCATGCAAAGAGTCTCTATTGAATGAAAACTTATATTGCAATCCAGAAATTTCAAGAGCCCCTTTTAATTCAAAATAGCTAGGAAGCCAATCAATTAGTACAGGCTCATCTTTTGATGACAAAACAGCACCAAGTCCCCCATGAACTCGAAGGCTAAGGTCCATTTTTCCTAGACCCAAACATTCAGGTGTAACCTGCCCAATCTGAGTTCCAATATATAGTGTAAAACCCATTGTCTCAACCATTTTTAATCCACAACTTGCTTCAGCTTTAGTATCAACACAACCCATCTTGTAAAGATCCACATCATCCTTTATCACCACAATTAAGATTGAAAACATGCCATTATCAGGGTCTAACACTCTCTCCAACAATTCATCAGACATGTTAAAAAAAAACAACCCATGAATTTTTTAAATAGATCTCATATCAAGAAGCCTCATGCCACCGATATTTATGAAAGTCATCCTCATCCTCACCTGAAGTAATAGGTTCCGGTGGGGAATTATCACAAGGAACAGGTTCCTCACCCAAAGCAACCAAAGCAGACGCCAACATTTTAAAGTGACTATCACCAAGAATTTTAGCCAGCCAAAATACGCTCTTAGTCAAATCTAAAGCAAAGATCACAACACCAAGAGTACAATCCACAAGATTTCTTTCTTGTCCTCTATCAAAGGGCACAAAAATCCCTTTAAGTGGCAATACATCTAACAGATAAGGTGCAAAAAATGTCTTACCCCTACAATTCCAAGTAAGGAGGTGGGTGTTAGTGTTGGAGTTATCTCCACCAAAATCAACAAGTCCATCCAATATTAGCTTCACGGCTTCTCCATGATTTCTTTTAGCAAAATAGCATCTAAAATCGCACTCTCCTTCTTGTTGTCTTCTTTCATGGCTGCAAAACTGAGTTTCCCGCTAAACAATACTAAAAAAGATCCCATAGAGCCATGAGAAAAGGGTGACGGTGGTCAAGGGTAATAGCCCTGAGCTAATGGTGATAATGCCATCCATATCAAGCTGCTTCACCCTTGGAACATCTTTTAGGAATGTTGGCTTTCCTCCCATTAGATTTTCCGCCTATTGTAGGTCAGCAATGAGCTTGGCCCACCTCTTGGACCCAAGGAAGGCATGGCCGAAGAGATTTTTGGAAGGTGAAGAGGGTTGGGTTTAAGATTTTTTGGGATGGTGGGGTATTTGAGATGCAAGTGAATTTTGGGGATGGTTGAGGTTCTGAGTTGTGAGTATTTTTGGGGATGGCCGTGAGTTTCTTTTTTCTTTCTCTCACTTCGTCTCTCTCCAATTCTCTTCTCCACTTCGACGACCTCTTCTTTTCCTTCCTCTACAAGTTCATCTTCATCTGTCGATTTATTTGCCATCTGCAGTACTGAGTTTTGTATTTCTTTGTTAGGAACCTGCAGCGCACCGTTTGAAGAAATTAGATTAAACGCATAGCTTCAATAATCGGTGCTATACGCAGCGTTTGGCATCATGAGAGAATTTCAGCTTGTTATTGTATTTTGTCTCTTTCTAATAGTTAGTTGATAGATGTATACGTGTCAGTCTTTCATTTGTATGATTTGTTATTCTGCATGAGTATATGAGAAGCGACTGAAGGGAGGGAGAGGTATTCTGGAACCTTGTGAAGAACTGATCTGAGTATGGAGGTTGGAAACCCTCAAAGTTTCCCTCATCAAAGCATATGAGTCTATGAGACTCTTACACTTTCCCTGCGTCTATTATTTCTTCCGCAATTCATTCTATTTTATTTTACAGCAATCCCTGTTACATTGCAGCAATTCCCAATCCTCTTTACATTACAACAGATTCCGCAAGTTACACTGATTTACAAGAAGGACCATTACATTCTTTGATTAAATCTGTAAAATCTCCTGAATCACAGATGGGCTCTTCATCCTTTGCGCCCTTTTTGTCATCCATCCATTTGAGATGGCTAGAATCAGATATTGCAAATATGGAATGGGCATTATTAGGAGTTACTACCAGATCTACCCCATCGGGAGTGACGAGAAAATCCTTTTTCCCTTCTTTCTCTAGTCGTTTTTTAGTTTCTATAATTTTTTTTCCCTTCTTTAAATTTTTTTGATCCAGATTCTTCACTCTTCATACCAAGAACAACATATCTATCATCAAATATCGCCGTCCCTAACAACATAACCTCATTTTCTAAAACAACTCCTCTGTGTCGCACTTCTTGTTGCTCCAACGGATAGATGTGTCTACCATAAACATATTCAATATTGAGCTTCATATAGTAAATAGTGAAGGAATAATTGACTAAAAGTTTTAGGTTTTTACCTTGGGAAGACTTCACTGTAAGCACCATTTGGCAAGGATCTCTATAGAAATCATCATAGAGGGCACGATGATAATTCTGAAAACATTCATAAAGTTCTTCATTACTCAACTCCATGGCAAGATCGTTGGCTCTAGATACCAATTGTAAGGGAACTGATGGGGTGGTTGCTTATATCAAGGAAAAAGTGATGGAAATGGGGATAGAAGACTACTGGTTTGGAAATACAGTAATGCATGCGATGTGCTTGACAAAATGTAAAAGAGATGAACATAGGGAAGAAGATGATGAAAATATGGAAATAGTATTAGATAGTCACGCTGGAATTCTTCGAGGGAATTCCTTCCTCCAGACAAACAACAAACTTAGATTCTTCTAGATTTCAGCTCACTTCCGCATCAGCCACTCCCTATAAATATACTAGAAGATCCCCTTCATTCAACAACTAATAGTAAAAGGCCATGGGCCACATAACTAGACCCATGGGCCACTAACAATTCTAACAATCAATTAAAATAAAAGATAACAAGTAAGAGGCCCATCAAGCCCAACCCAAATTAATTGGGTTCATAATAGAGGAAGACAAATACTAGAAAATAAAATATTACAAAGCTACTGGTGTAGCTAGAAGACTCCAAAAGACTGAAAAAAAAAAAATACAAATCTCAGTAATGATGAAAAATGAGGAATGAGTAATATTCTCCTAAATTCTATCAATCACTAGTGAAATATTTTATCAAGCAATTGATGTGTGCTAATTTTGATTTGCTTTCTGACTATATCAAAAAATTTAGGACAAGTTCAATTCAATTTCATGAATGTTAAAAAATTTATTTTCTATTTCAATTACTCATCTAATTATTTATCTCTATTTCAGAAAAGTGTAAAAACTATAAAAGAAAAAACCATCCAAAAAAAATTATATTCTAATAAGTTTTTAACTATATCTAAACCTCAACAAAACATATTTAAAGGAATATATATGTTAAAGTGGCTTGTTAGTTAAATGAAACGGTTCTTTTAGAAAGAGAGAGATGTTTGGCACGTACTAAGTGTAGAGAAAATTGTAAAAGAAAAAGTTTGCAAATAGAATTATTAATACAGCAGCAAACTCATATACATGTTATGATTAAAACTCAGTTCATTCGAGTCGCTCAATTCATCAAAAGAAATCCATGGAACAACAAGAATGTAACTGTTGATGTCATGTTTCGCAGGCCTGGGCAACTCTACGCTAGCAGCACTCAGGCTCTTCCCTACAAGGAGGAAAATGGGAGAGCTCGGGGGGGCTATGGTACCTCCGATGCTCAAGTCAGTTCAAGGTAGAAGATGGACAGAGAAATGATAGATAGAATGGGGTAGCAGAGAAGTGTTCAAGAATGTAAGTAATCCCTCTCTTGGCGGAGTGAGGGTATATATACCTTGTTGGGTGGGTCCCGAGGTGATGGTGACCGGTCCTGCGGCTCAGTACGTGAATCGCTTGTCCCTATCAGGCTCCTTCCTCATGCCAAACCTACTAGGAGGGCATGCCACCACATGCTGACCCTTGGAGTACATGCGGCGTGGTCCGGATAGTCTCACTTTCCCCCCTGCTCCGTCGACGCAACAGTGTTAGGGAAAGCGAGGATGTCTCTGGTGGTCGGCTAGTCTGCCCTGTCGTGTCAGGGTTTGTAGCATCTCCATTAGAGGTGCCAGGCAATGTTTTGAATACTGTACCGGATGCCGTACCGGTCGAACCACTAGAATGAAATATTTCGATACCGGTACTGTTTCGTGTACCATTTCGGGATAACATTTCGGTATATGAATAAATTATATATATAAATTATATTTCAAAATAATAGTCTATATATAAATAAATTATATATAAATACATAGATATATAAATTCTAAATAGCCTAGTTTGAATTAGGGGTAAAAAAATGAACTTGTAGTTTGAAAATATGAAAAAATAATAATAATAATAAGGTCGAAATATCGGCCGGTACGTTCGGTACCGGCCGGTATTTCAGCCGCTACGAAACATATGGTGTACCTGTACCGGTCCGGTGGCCAGTACGGAAAATAACGGCCGTACCGATCGGTATGGTACGGTATTGATAACAATACTGCCAGGTCCCAAGGTTGTCCATCCCTTTATCAGAGCTCCCATCTTGTGTCCTTCCTTCTGGGCCTTCCGGGCCTTTTGGATCGTCCAAGCCCTTCCCAAGTCTTGTACGTGGGCCCGGGGCCAGGGTTCTTATCTCGGGCCCAACCCCTGGAGATTTCTCCCCTCACAATACCCCGTGAATTCCTAGCGTACGTGCACGATGGGAATTTCTAAAAGATTCCCCCTTGTCCTACTATTAATGCTCATGGATTTTGATACCCTGTTGTCTTCCCAGCTTCCCATTCGTTGGAACCTGAAGCGATTTCTCCGTTCGGAGTCACTAGTTGGTTCATACTCACCACGTGCTTGCTTATTAATTGCTTTATTTATTGCATCACACCGTCTGGGTTCTCCGAGGCCACTCAGGGTCTTGACACATACCCTCGTCATTATGGCAGGCCGTCATGACTTCTTGGAGACACCTTGGGACATTGGGATGATCCTGCGACACCTTGGTTTCCATACAAATCGTGCTATCCATGCAGCTACCTAGCGGTCGCTGACGTCACCTTGTCAATTCGTTCGCCTTCCCACGGCTATTACACCCCTTCATGTTCCGAGCCGCTGTCGCTTCACTGTCCGCCAAGACCAACTGGTTGCTTTCCTATTTAAATCCGCCTTTTCCCCTCTGTTCTCCTCCTTTCTTTGCCTTCTTCCCCGAAATTCACTCACTTCTCCGAGTTTCTTTTGGATTCCTCAGGCAGTTTTACCTTCTTCTTCCCTCTGCTAACATTCCCATGGCTGCTTTTAATAACCACGAAGGTTGACTTTTGTCCTTCGTAGGGAGGAATTGGGTGTCGTCCATCATCGACGATGATCTTCGAGCTTGGAGGCGGTCTTATAATATTCCTAGGGGGTGGTTATGGAGATTCCTGGGCATTGTGTTTTTACGGTGGACAAGGATGGGATGGCCACACGGGTGGCTCTGTTTTTGCTAATGTTCTCCAATGGGCTAGGGTTGTCGTTCTATCGTTCAATTTGGGACATCCTTGACTTTCTGGAGTTCGCTCCTGTACAACTCCATCCCAATGCTTGGCGAATCATGGTGTCGAGCCGCATAATCTTCCGCCAGGTTATGGATGATGGTTTCGAGGACTACTCGGATCTCATTGCCCAGGAGTTCTTGTCGGTCTATTGGATCATTCGACTTGATGGGAGCCTGTGTAGCTTCCAATCCCGATCCTTCGAGAAGTGCTTCATCATGATGGAGAAGAGCTTCTCATCTATCAAGGAATGTCAGAGGCCCTCTTCTTTGTTTCTGGTTCGAGATGGGAGTATCTTGAAGGCAAGGAAATTCACCAAGAATTTTCTGTTTGGGCCGTTTGAGCCAATGTGCCGACGAGCCAGTCTCTTTCGATCAAATTGTCCAAGAGAGAGGAATTCTGAGTGGCAACCGTTTTGTCCTTGGTAGCTGCCCACCTCGAACTTAGTGAGACTAATTTGTTGATCACTGATGCGAACATTAGGCGTTACTTACTCCTTCCCAACCGATCATTTGTGCTTGGTTGAGATTTTTTGGCGGTTCCCCCCACTTCTCCTCCTTGGAAGCGTCGGGCTTCTCCCTCTGTGAGGGATGATTGTGCCAAATGGTATCGTGCTAAGGAGAGCAATGCTGGAGTGGTTCTCGGGCCAGGGGCTCAGGGCCCCCACTCCTACCCTAGCCCTTCCAGTCAAGTCTCGCGTTCTTCTTCGCATGGGGCCTCTGCAAGCTCTTCGCAATAGCCCCCACCTGGGTCTCCTTCAGCGAGTTCAGTGCTGCCCCATCCCAGGTCCTTCAGGCCCTCCTTGCATGGGCTTTAGTGGCCCCCCTGGACTGCCTCCATTGAGGGCTGCAGCACCTTTGGCAGTACTTCTTCTTTGACCCTTAGGAGCTCTTCCCGGCAAGGTCAAAACCAGCTCCTCCCGACAAGGTCAAAACCAGCTCCTCCCGACAAATCTCCACTCCACTCCTGCGGTTTGTTTTCCCACCGCTCAGAGAGTTGGGGAGGATGAGGCAGACGAAATCGCTCTCAACACCATCTTTCTCAATGCTTTCTTCAATGCTACTCCCTGAAGTTATAGGTCTTTCGTCGAGCCTCCTTTATCCTTCAAGGCGGCCCATGCCACAAAGGAAGTTACATGGGCTATGCCCCCTCCAAGGGAGACAGCTTCGTCTTCTTGTCCCTAGGGGGGCTAAGCTGTAACAACCAAATCCCAAGATTAAGCTATAAGATAAGTTTATGTATTTTTTTTCATATAAACTATAAATTATTATTATTATTATTATTATCAGATTTTAACAGTTATTAGTTTTAATAATTATTATTATTAGTATTATTATTTTTATCAGATTTTTTACATTGATCATTTTAATAGAGATTGTTATCAATTTTATTTTTAAATATTTATTTTTATAATCAGAGTTGTGAAAAAGCCACTAGAGTTCTCGATCTACCTTATTTCTCTTCCTATCTCCACCCGTAGACTTGTAGTGCTTATCCTCTATCTAGTTGAATAAACTCCTAATGGAATCAAACTCTTAACTTCAAACTCGACTTAGTCTCCATTAGACTCACGTTTTTCCCCTCCCCCTCACCTATAAATTTCACCCGAGACCTACTGAGATACACATAATAAAAACTTAAGCCCTCAAACTACCAACTCGTAAGCTTTCTTAAGAACCACCGCAGCCTCCCTCTTCACAGCCCTTGCCAACCACTGATGTCTCACCTAGCTTAGCCCCGTGCTCCTCCTCCACTTGGTGAGTCCCCTACCTCGCATCCCCAACCAAAACCAGCCACTACCCAGCCAACGTGAAACTCGCAGCCCCTGTTTTGCACCCCATTAAACAGAGCGATCGGTAGCCACCTCGAGGGACGTCGAACCACCTCCCAGCCACCATAGAAACCACCGACCAACTCTATCTCGTCGAGCCCACTTCGTTCCGGTAAACTGCTGCTGTCTGCCACCTTCAAACCCTCTTTACACCCCTCGGTGAACATAGTAGCCCCTCTTTGACTCTCGTTCTCCCTCTCGACATCGCACCACCCTGCCCAGAGGAACCCAGTCGCGTCGCCAGTACCACCCTTTACCTCGCACTATTTCCGGTAAGCCCATGACCGTGCGCCCCCCCCCCCAAGCCTCTCTGTTTCTCTCCCTCACACGGCTTTTCTTTTCTTTCCTTAATTCTAAGTTCCATGTGTTTCATGAAAATGTTAGTCACTCTTCATTCTCTTTATTTTCCATGATGGGCCCGTGGGCCTTAAGCCCATCTGGTCAAGAGTTTCTGGTTCCTAAGTGAGTTTCCTCACTTGGGCCTTAGGCTTCTCATTTTTCTGAAAAAGACTAATTTTATAAACTGGTATATGGTTTTAACTGGGCTTGGACTCATGTGGGCCCAATTATTTACAGTAGTGTTATGCTTAACATTTTAAGTGGTGTTTAATTTTATTAAATAAATATATTAATCATAAGCTCATTTTTATAAGAAAATGTTTAAAGGATTTAAAATATATTTTAAAGTATACTTTTGAGCCTAATATTTTTAGTTAATATTTCTGTCGTCTATTGTAGAATTTTAATAACATTATTATGTTAAGAAATATGTTAAGAGTATTTAAATGATATTGATATTTATTAGATTTCTTATAAAATTGAATAATTATGTTAAGAAAGTAAATCTATTTTAAGAATTTAGGTTTTTATGACTTATTTAAAATAGCCCAGGTGGGTGGACAAGCTACGCTTGAAGCGTGACGCCTTGGTCAAAGAGCTAGCTGCATCGAAGGTGTATGGTCAACTGCTGCACTCACATTACAAGGGGCTTCGCAAGGAGAGGAAGAAGCTCAAGAAGGCGAAGGATCAGGAGATCTTGCAGATTAAGGGGGAGCTCGAACGCCTAGGAATAGAGAAGCAGCGGGCCGAACACGAAATTGACCAGTTGGAAGAAGAGTTGCGGTCTTCTCGGAGAAAGCTTCAGAGGTTTAGGAGAAAAAGGGCTACGAATGCTGTACAACGTTCTGGGCCGCTTTAGTATTGCCTTTCGTTGTCGCGATCCTCCCATCGCTTGAGGATCGCAGCACTGCAATGCCAAGGTCGAATTGACTCCTTAAAACGTGATCTAGCTCAGGCGTTGGAAGTAGTCTCTGCTTAGGACACCACTATCTCAAGCTTGCAAGCTAATGGGGCGGTTTTGGAATCCCATATTTGAAGCACGCCAATGCTTCAAGATGAGGCTTGGGGCCATGGTTATAAGGAAGGCCTTGAGCGCTTTAGAGACCATCCGCTAAAGAATCTATCAACCAATCTCAACACTCTCCAACTTACCTCTCTTGCTCCTGACCTCTCGGCTTACTAGTTTGTCAAGACTCTAGGGATAGTGTAGATGTCGCTGGCCTTTCAAGATGCCTATAACAACCCGATCCTAAATTTAGGCCATAAGATAAGTTTTATCTATTTTTTTCTTATAACCATACATATTCTATTATTATTATTATTATTATTATTATTATTATCATCATTTTTTTCTTATAACCATACATATTCTATTAGTATTATTATTATTATTATTATTATTATTATCATCAGATTTTACCATTATTAGTTTTAATAATTATTATTATAAATTTTATATTTTAAATTTTATTATGACCGAACTTTTACAATAATTTTGTTTGAATTTAAACTTTATTTCTCTCTATCTCTATCTCTACCCATAACCTCATTCTTATCTCTTAGTTGGATAATCATAATTTCATCTTCATTCTTACCTCCTAGTTGATGATCTTAATGGAAAACCAACTTTAAAATTCTATCATCAATCCTTTCCCCTCTATGAATTCCCACAATGACCTTCCGAAATAACACAATAAACTCCAAGCCGAACGTCTCTCTGTGTTAGTTGTTAATGTTCTAATGGAAGACCAACTCTCACTTCAAAGCCCTTATAAATCCTCTCTTCCTCCTCACAATTTTTTCCATCAGCAAACCCACCGAGAGCCCATCCCTCTGTTGTGAATTACCACAGCACCAAGCATCACTAACGGCATCACCACCGCCTAGCACTACCACAGCCACCTCGACAGACCACCTCTCCACGGCCATAGAAACTGCCGACGAACTCATCCCCGCCAAGCCCACTTCTCCCTGTAAGCCACGGTCATCCGCCATTCTCCCTCTCTCGTTTTCGATAAAACATCACTCTCTCTCTCTCTCTAAACTCTCTCTCCCTCTTTCGGCGTTGCACCACCTGGCCCAGGAACCTAACTGCGTCGCCTTCACTCCCGGGCACCCAGAGCCGCCACAGCCCATCCTCATCGCATCCCCCCTCTCGGTGAGCCCTATGTTTCTCTCTCGCATGGCACTCTGTTTCTCTCTCACAACACTTCTTTCTTTGTCTATTCCGTGTGTTTTGAATCACCAGAGCCATTGCTTCACAAACGGGCCCTATGTATGCTAGGCTTATTTGATAAGCTTGTGTTTTAAAAAATAAATTGAGCTTAATTTTAACTTGTTTGATGTTTAAATCTGGTGGGCTAATTTCCTTATGGGCTAAGCTTGAGGTTAATTAGACATGTACCATTATGATAAGATTTGTATTTTAAATTGGGTTGATTTTATTATGTTTCAATAATTGTTTTAGTGATTTTTATTGAACTTAGTATTTCAAAGTTGAGTTTATTTTTATTAAATAAATATATTGGTCACAAGCTCATTTTATAAGAAAATGCTTAAAGAATTTGAAATGTATTTTAAAATATACTATTGAGCCTATTTTTTTTAGTTAATATTTCCCTTTATCTATTTAGCCAGTTTTTATAAAATTAGTAAGTTATATTTTAAATAGAAATTAAGAAATATGTTAAGAATATTTAAATAATATTAGTATTTATTAGATTTCTTATAAATTTGAATAATTATGTTAAGAAATGAAACCTATTTCAAGAATTGAAGTTTTTATGACTTATTTAAAATAGCCCAAGTATTTTCCTAAATTATCACATATTTAAAATATCAGGATTTATGGATTATAGTGTTAAACAAATGATTTATTTGATTATCTTCTAGATTATGAATTTAATTAAGTAGGATATTATTAGTACATGTTGTTCCTAGACAGATTTAGTAATATTTAATACTGTGTATAGGTGACGAGTTACGAAATGAAATTCAAGAAGAAGCGCAGCAAAGTAAGTAATTTGATAACAAATTAGGATCATCACAATTCAGCTTATATATAAGTATTATTCAAGCCAATTCATTGACACCCATTATTTATGCACCGCTCATGTCATATGCAATATATGTCATCCAGCATAGCATACGATTATGTCATTCTGCAATGTTAAAATTTAGAAATTATAATTATTTATGTATTATGTTATGTATCTCATGTGTATAAGACATGTAAGCTATCTTAAGTTCAAGTGCAAGATAAGATCAGATCAGTTAATCAGATGGACATTCCAATGCATGGTACCAATGTAGTTCAATTTTAGGGTGGATGTGCAAGTCACAGACTCAAGCGTAGTCCACCATAGTATACCAAAATACTATCAGCGACTCCCCTCGCAACCACGGAACGTGGGGCCATGCACAACCTCGCACACAGGGTTAAGTGTGTTGGCCAGTCAGAATAGTCAGTTAAATCAAATTAATCAGTTAAGTCAAATCAGTCAGTTAATTCAAATAAATCAGTCATGCATAACATAAACATCAGTATGAACAATCATGAATTTTAAGCTCTCAGCATGAAAATTCTTATGAAAACCTTATGTTTAGTATATTAACGTTGTAATGGATTTCTTGCTGGGTATTCGACTCATTTTAGTTTGTTTTTCATGTTTTTAACCACCCAGGTGAGGATGATGAATATGAGCAGGCAGTCCAAGATTAGAAGGAGCAGTTGATTTAGTTTCAGACCTTCTAGAATAAAAGTACTTTTATGACATAAATTTTTTCAGTTATTCTTTTAAGTTTTTTTTAAAGATGTACATTTTATGAGACAAACCTTTTTATGATATAAATGCTAATTGCACATTATTAAATATGATATCTCTTGCCAGATTTTTTATTTTTATTTTTTTATGAAAAACACGTGACACTCCCTGGGTGTTACAATGCCCTTCCACCATGATCTCATGGACTTCTTTCTTTTCTATTTTTCTTTGTTTTTGAAGTCTCCAAAAATGATCTAACGGTAAGAGATTAAACACTGATTTAACTTAAAAACACTGAGAGGAATTAAGATAAAATATTATTTAAACTAAACTTTAGTTTATAAAATAATATTTTTTCATCAATATAAAAATGATGAAGTCTTGTTTTTTATCTTTAAGAGAATAAAACCATCTAGCTAATTAGAGTTTTCAATATAATTGAAATCATTTTAATAAAATGATTTTATACAATTATAATATTTTTGAATCTCTTCAAATATATTATAATTGTCTTACTTAAAATCAGGCTTGGTTCAATAACAGTGAAAATACCTCATATAAATGTTGCTAAGACATTTAAAATATTCGAAGGCTTTAAAACACTAGACATATTTCAAATCAACTGCTATATTTAAAAACACGGCTTTAGTATTTAAAATGCATAGACGAGACTCATAACCAATTGAGAGAGAAAAGAGCAAGTTATTACACTAATGCACCGAATCCCATCAAAACTCTAGAGTGAAGCATGCTTGGATGGATGACCTATTGGGAAGTCCTCATGTTGCACCCTTCGTTTTTGTTTTTACCGCCTTGCCAGAGGAATTAACAAGAACGACAACTCGAGAGTGAATTTTCAAAAAAATCGCGCCACCCCATCGCGTAGCCATGGGTATCGATCAGATCGCCAGTTCGCATGGAGATCGGATGGGCGCGAGTAGGTCGTACTAGGCTACCTGCGTGGTGAGGGGTGATCATCTTTGGCTTTTGACCAGCGGTGGTTAATGATTGTGAAAAGAGTGGGGATGTTTTGAGAGAGAATTCATGAGGAGATGGGTGACAGAGATATAGAGTGAGAGAACAGAGAGCAAAGAGATAGAGATGGGAGCAGGAACTTACTGGCATCGCAAACCACCAAAAGTGGCATGGAGAAGGGACGTACTACAACACTGGCATCGATCGGGGGGGGGGTCTTGGGTAACGACGATGATGAACGTTGCTCAGCAAGAAGTCCGTGAGGGCTCTGATTTGGAATAGAGGACGGCGAGAGAGAGTTTGCATGGAGTGTGGCACAAAGGAGGTGCTAAAGAACAATTGAAAATTTTGACTAAGGTGGGAAGCGATTGTGAGAATCTAAGTGTAGTGTAACCAAAAATGAATTGAAATGGGAAGTAAGTGGGTGAAATAGCATCGAGGATGAGAGAAAATGGGGGAGAAAATTTTGGAGGGGTAAAACGCCAAGGTGGGGGAGAAAAGGAGGAACGAGAGAACCACTTACTGGCATTGCTTAGGTAGTGGGTGGCGTCGACGATGATGACGAAATATGGGGACCTACGAAATTGTAGCACCAACGAGGAGGAAACTCATAGAAGAGGGAGAGAGTTTGAGAGACTGGGTCTGTTGTCTATTGAAAGAGATCTTTTTTTGGGGAGGGGGGGTATGGAATGGGATGAGAGACCTGGGGAAGGTAGAAACTGGGATGAGAGAATTAGGTGAGGGAAACTGTCGGGGGGCTGTGGGGAAGAAGAGTTAAAGATGGAAAAGAAGAAAGAAAATTTTGGGACTAAAGGACGTTGTTTCTTGTGGCGGGTTGAGCTTCACTGTGGCCTGGGCTCGATCTTGGGCCTGGGTGTTACAACCGGAATCTAGTCTATGTGACATTTTGTTTTTTGGAGGGGGGGGGGAGTTTGGAAGTTTAGCAATAAAATTGCAAACATAGAAAGGAAAAAAAAAAAGAGAGAGAGAGAGGAAATAGGCTTAGGGGATGTTTGGAAATATATCTCATCCCATCTCATTTCTTCTCCAAACATTACTCAAATACAAATACTTCCAAACTAATTATTACAATCTTTTCCAAACTTATAAATAAAAAATAAAAAATAATTCAATTTTTTCAAATCCCAAAACAAAAATAATATTATAACAATATTTTAACTTTAAAATATTTTTATTCAACTTTTACTCTCTCATTTTCCAAAATCCAAAAAAATACTTAATTCAAATTATCTTACTATTATTTACAAACCATCTTACTACTATTCACAAAATTCTCATCTTATCTCATTCCTTAAACATCCCCTTGGAGGGTTAGAACACAAAACTAACTTTGGGGAAGCATATACTTTCTTTAGAAGATAGCATCAACATTTGGAGAAGAATCTAAAGTAATTCCTCAACGCGTTTCGGGAAAAAAATTATAAGTAGCATTTCGAAAAAAAATTATGTTTCCACTAGCATCTTAACTGGCATTATGAGGTGAAAAATGTGTTCAACAGAAAATATTCTGTCCAAATTACCAGGAACACAACTATATCCTTGACACAAAAAGCATAGTCAAGAGAACTGGTTTAAGATATTACAAGCAAATAAATGACGAAAATACACAAAAATGAAAGAGCATATATATTGAGAAGAGAGGAGTGAATGAATAAAAAACACACTCTGTACTATTTCAACGTGGAATGTTTTATAAGATAGATTGACCATAAGACACCACAAGCAAGGACAGTATGTTTTGATCCATGATTTTTACAAAAGAATACAAATGCATAATTCAAGAGCAAAAAACTAAACCGCGAAGCAAACCTTAGATGGAAGCACAAGCAATGTATAATATGAAACCAATGGACTTATCAAGAACGGCAAATAAACTTAATCAGACAAACACTAACACGGTTTCAGAAAACGTGAACCATGGCTAATAGAGGTGAACAATCAAACATTAAGGGAAATCTCTCTGTTTTCTTTATGAATGTGTCAATTCAATATTTTCTTTTTATGGAGCAAATTCATTGTTTTGCAAATCAAAATCCAATCAACAAAGTAGAATAAGGCTAGAGTACTCATCGAAAATGGATATCCAAATAGATCTGTAAGCAGACTCAGCACCAATGTCTTCTGATTTCCCACTTTCTATTAAACCAAATATAACCTCACTAACACCAAAACGAACACAAATGCCCACCAAAAACAACATTTAAATGGAAAGTATAAAAAAGACCATGTAAATGATCGGGCAATGCTGGGGTGCACACCAAATGTGCACCCCATATATGCATACCAGTGCAATTGCAATTAGGGGTGTTCATCCGGGTTCCAACCTGGGAATCCGGGTATACCCGGACCGGAACCCGGGTTTCAAACCCAGGCTGGAACCCGAGCCGGGTTGGTCCGGGTCAGACCCGGACCGGAACCCGGGTGAATTCGGGTTTTTGAAACCCGGAATTCCGTGTTCCGGGTTTTACCCGGTTTTTTTTTCCCAGTAAAAGAATAGAAATTTTTTGCTAAGAAGTGAAGTTGCTTAATATTTGTGTTCTAAAAATACTAAATGCATGTAAAACAAAAAAAAAAATCCAATTTTTTTTTTAGTAAAAGCATTTATTTTATTAAATTTTTTGCTAAGAAGTGACGTTCATTATAAACTTAATATTTGTGTTCTAAAAATACTAAATGCATGTAAAAGAAAAAAACAAATCCAATATTCATCTTTATGCATGCATCACAATGCAATCCACTACATATTACACTTATGGTATTTATAAATTACATTACTAAACACAAAATAACAATAAATGAGTTACAAAATCAGCAACACAGTCTTCCCATCAGTGCTTTAATCTCACACCAAATAATAGTCCATTGTCAAATCCTGCAGCCAAAAAATCAAAAAGCTCATTAACTAGTTTTGCTCCTTATATTCAAATAGAATATTAAAAAAGAGTATAGAAAATGAGTATAAAAATTGATGGTTTTATGTATAAAGATTGCAGCACCTCAAAATGGTTTTAAAATTAATGACGATACATCAAAATAATGTCAAGGAATGCACCCAAACAGTCCTAGCTAGTGTTTGGCAATAATTTTTTATAAGTACAATTGATTGGGTGCAGCAATAATGTTTGGCAAGAATCAAACATTTTATATGAGTTGAACTCAATAGTTTTCAATGAATAAAACTATGTAACCAGATTTAAAAACCAGACCATTTCACCAGAAATAATCATGTTCCATCTACCAGCTTGTAGTCATCATGCTTCGCAAAGAACATTTTCCACAAAAATGAGCGGAAACCCACCCTTTTACTAATAGGTTGCACCGGTTCTTTTATATATCAAGCCAAACAATACAGTAAGTACTAAACGATAAAAATAAGGTATATGGGTACATCTGAAAGGATCTACAACTACAATGGAATTAGTGACTTGGTGGAATACACAAAAGTGAACTTTTTGTAACATACTTGAATTTTAACATAACCCCGAGTTATTTTGGTTAGCAAGGGCAGAGGAATAAGTTTATGAAGTACTTAAAACAAGCAGAGAGGGACAGATGCAGCAGAGATGCAAATATGTAATGGCACTTATCCAAACCTCACATGATCCACCAACCAGTATAATGTAATATTGTTGTATTGGGCAATCACAAATAATTTATTAAGAAAATATGCAACCCATATGATTATGATAAAATGGATGAGTGGTGACACAAGAAATATGCAATATTTAATAAGATCATAAAACAGTCGAATAATAGGATGATAGATCCATGTTGAAAAGTCGAAGACCTAGAGATGCAAGTGTGCAGAAGATTAAAACGAGGGTCAAAAGGACAGAAACAGGCCAAGAAGTTCTGGAGTGAATAACGCTAGACAGAGCATAATGGCATAAAAGAGTTCAGATAGCAAAAATCCTAATATTTCAGATAAGCTTGTTTGGGTAAGCAAAATTAAAATGCATTTATGTATGGAAAATAAACAAACCTAGTTACGCATATTCACCAATCACCGAATCAATACGAATCCAGACCCACTAATTTTCACACAAGCCCAACAATTCTAAAACGCAACTAGATATTTTCTTAAAGCACAAGTTTCATATTCAGACGAGAAAAATTAGACAAAATAGCAACAAGTGCCTTCGACAAAATTAATCCCACTCTCCCCCAGATCACAGACTCACAGTGATACCACACTGGCAGTTATCATTTTGGGGCAAACAAAGAGCAGGTCTCTAGCAGATCTAGCTATTAACAAAAAATCATAACAAAAGAACCAAAATGTAAACCCTAAAAGCCTTATAAAAAAAAAACCCCCATGTTTAACAAAAAATAGCGGATCTAGCAAAATAGCAGCATAAAACAGACCCAAAAAAATAAATAAACCCCACGTTTAAAAACATACCCAAAACAGACCCTAATCATTTCCTACATGCTAATCAAAGATACAACATCCTAAAAACCAATTCTTCCAAATACTAAAAAATCTCTCTGCATCAAAATAAAGCACAGATCGGTTTTGAAAACATTTACGTATCCTCAAAAATATTTAGAAAAAAAAAAAAAAAAGAGCAGCAGCTTACCCACGATTCACTCCCAAAGTCTTCATGGCTCAAGCCTTCTGATATAGTGTTAGAAACTCCAGCGAGAGAAAATGCCTCAGAAGCTCGAAGGCTAGGGTTTCGATTTAGGAGAGAGAGACCAGAAGATACGGTTTGGGCGAGAGAGAGAAAGTAGAAGTTACAGCTAGAGAGAGATAAGGTTTCGGTTTGGACTTTGGGCGAGAGAGAGAGAGAGAGATCGAGAGCTAGGGTTTCGACTGGAGAATGAGAAGATGGAGAGGAGGAGGGTTTCGGGAGTAGGGGCAGTGTTTAGACGAGAGAGAGAGAGAAGGTAAAAAGAATAGAAGCTTTCTATTAGAAAGCGGCGGTAGTAGGTTTATGGAAATAGAAACCGGGTACCGGGCTTTAAACCCGGTACCTGGATTTCAAACCCTACCCGGACCGGGCAGGTTCGGTTTTGGCAATCCGGGTTTCGGCCCAGATCGGATCCGGACCGAAACCCGGAATCGAAATCCAGTTTTTCGGGTTCCGGACCGTTCCGGGAAAAAATCCGGCCTGGATGAACAATCCTAATTGCAATTTTTTTTTTCAAATCTTTTTTAAATATCTTTAATTATTAACAAAAAGAAAAAAAAATACAGATTCATTAATAATCACTTCCTTAGCATAAATCATCATTGAAAAGATCCTTAAGAATAGCAAGTAATGAATCAAAAAATTAAAAAAACTATTTGAACCTTCCCTAAATCCGAACATTTCATTTATGGTAGCTGGAAGTTCCTAAATATAAAGACTTCGGATCTTAGTGTTTACCAAGTACAGAAACCCAGACCTGAGATCTGACGACGACCTACCAAGAAACGTGAGATCCATGCAACCACTTCTTCACCGCGGTCTCCGATTCAGTTGATGCAAAGCGAGATCCAATTCGCATATCTCCCTCCACAACCATTACAAACCAATCTCAAAAGTCTACCTAGCTCAAAAAGATAGCATTCTGATATAATATGTACGCAGAAAGGGCAAGCGAAGCAGCTCCCGACCTGCACCAAGCGAATTAGAGACCGCCGGTAACCGAATTAAGCTCACCTTAGTAGAGAGGGAGTAAAAAGAGAGGAGCGAACGCACAAATGGTCACAGGTAAATAAATAAGCTCAGTTATGACTTTTGGTTGAGCTTGGGGTGTTATTTATATTTGGAACAGACGAACTAGATGCAGACACGTGGATAGCTGGCCAACAACCGATGACTGGTAAAAACCGGCCCAACTAAACCAAGACAAGCTCATGAAAGCGGGTGCAGCAAGTGCGCGGGTTTTCTTGGTTTAAAAAGTGGAGTAAATTGCTCTGTTTGCTTGCACAATATTTTCATCTCATTTTATCATAATTATTATAATTTTTTAAAATTTTTATATAAAAATATAATAAATAATTTAACTTTTTCAAATTCTAAAATAAAAATAATACTAAAAAATATATTCTAATAATATTTTATTCAATTACTATTCAAAATATCTCAACTCGTCTGAACTGTGTATCCAAACCCAACCTAAGTATGGCTAAATTATATGGGCATGGTTGATTGGGACAAAAAATAAAAATACATATGGGCACGGGAGAGTGGGTGTTTAATGATGTGAAATGTGGCACCCCTAGTTGTTCGTTAGGAGGGAACATGGTGTTCGGGATGCTAGACAATTACAAACCTTACATTCATGAGAATCTTTTGTGCTCGTATACGAAATGGAATAAATTAAGGGTATTAGTCGGTGCCTAATACTTTTAGTACCTAAGAAATTGTACAATACACATTCGTGGTACTAAGAAATTGTACAATACTCATTCTTTAATGAAGATATCTATAAGTCATTGTTCCTTTATCTCAAATATAATTACAGGCCAATAATAATTCATTGTCCACATCAAAATATAAAACACTATAAATTGTTTGTTGCCTAAGTAAAATAAATATCTTGAAATTTGTAAAAAAATATTAAACTTGATGGTGACAGGCCCTTGTGGCTATTCCTCAAGCTAGACTGATCCTTCTTCTCGAGATAACCCTCCTGAGCTACATCTACATCAAAATCTATAGTTTTGAGAAGTGAAACTGTAGTGGGACTATCACGGTAAAATTTCAACAAAATCTCAATAAGTTAAAACTCATAACAGCTGTAACAACTTTCCAGAAATTCAGTGGATGAATTTATTTAGGCTTTAGGAACGTTGTGAAATGCCCAAAAATGTTTCACGAATCGAGCAGTCGCATAGGTTTTAGTTTGTTAGCATAGTCAATTTTATTATTCACTATGGCACCATACACATGATTTTATTTATTTGAGATATTTAGGAGTATGAGAATGAGAAACGGGTTGCACCATTAGTCTCTTATGAATATTTAGGATTTTATGGAGCACTAAAATGATTTTCCTTTTCCAGACAACAGTTGTTCGAAAAACACATTTCAATTTATTCGAGGCACTACAGAAACGAAATTTGCAAAACAAATTATACTTTGAGGTCTGCATGATTATTTAGGATTTTATAAGGCAATGTTTATTTTTGCCTTTTTCAAAGTGAATATTAACATATGTGTTAGCGTCATGTGGAACACAGTCCAGTCGTTTTCAGATCACAGTATGGATTGTCCAAAATTAGTCTAGAGAAGTTTTATTTGGACACTTGAAAATATTTTAGCCACACTTGGTGAATATTTTATGACATTTGGCACTAACATGAACCATGAGATGAAAATGTGAAAGAAATGAAGGGAAAATCAATTATTGTGACATGCCACCTAAGCAAAATACTATTCCATCCAACCATTCATTTTTGTGTCAAAGCAAAGAGGGTTTCAACCCTAGGAAAACCCCAAATATTTGAAATCCAATTGAAACACCAAAACCTTGTGGAAGCCAAAACCCTAAATGGCTCCCAAACCCTAAATATGGTCGATTTTAGCTTAGTATTTAATCACTTGATTAAATTACTTCCACATGCTATAAATTACATAAATTCATGTCATTACACCCTCATCCATTCTTTATACAGTAGTATTTTCATTGGGCCAAGAAAAATTGAATCCCCAAATGAGGCCCAATCGGTTTAGGCCCATTAAGGGCCACCGAAAAACTCCACCTATGCATGGCTTCTTGAGGAATTTCTACCACTACCATGAGTGTACTTACACCCAAGTCAACCCCAAATAGTGGTTGATGGGAGGGAAATTAGCCACCTCACCACCACCCCTCACACGACAACTTCAAGGCTGAAAACCATGTGTTGTCGCCCATGGTTTTAGCTAACAACTCATCACCAAATGGTCACACACATCCCCTCTTAGCCCATCTAGCAGTATATGAGTTTTACAAGACTTGGTCCTTAGGCTTTTGTCACTTTTGATTAACTTTCTTGGAGGAGACTTTAGACAGTTTTTCTAGCCATTCTTACTTTATTTTTTTCAAAGCCTTTGAAAGCAGATTCTTAAGAAACACTTTTCATATAAGTTGTTCAAATCTAGTTTCGATTGGTATATTTTTTGTAATTATTCGTGAACGTTTGATGGCTGAAAAGTATGTTCAAGCATGCAAAGGTCATACTGGACGATAGTCAATAGTGTGTGATTCTTTAAATTATTTTATGAATTTTTTGGCAAGATCTTGGTTCGATCTTTTTGTGGTTTAGAGTTCAAATGCAATTTTGATGCGAATTTGTTGCATGTTAAAAGTTTTCACTAGGAGTTTTGCAGAATTTTAGAAAGTTGGAAACTGGAGGTGTAAAAACAATTTCAGTTTTGAGAAAGATTGGATCTTTTGTTATGCAAACATGTTCCTATGGTCTTGATTTCACATATGTTATTCTTAGGACTTTGATCTACATGTTAGAAAATTCTTTTGAAGATTTATGGTTGTCATCTTGAGGAAATGAATTTTTATGTATGCTAAGGTCTGGGTAGAACATAAACATGAGGCTCACAGATTGTTTTGTGTTTTTATACACTTTTTGCCATGTGATCTTGAGTTTAATGTTTTGATCAAATTTAGGACTTGAATATAAAGTAAATGATGTTATTTCTTGATGGTTTAACTCATGAAAAATTGATCTAGTGGTTTGATCTAAAACCAAACATTTGGTACTCGAGTTTTGAAGAAAATGCGCAAATTGATTGTGTTGGATGATGTTTTGTGATAGTCTTTGGTTTATTTGTACAAGCATGATAGTTATTAGGATTGATTTATAAGCATGTTAAGAGTATGTTTTATGAACTTTTGGAGTACTTAGAGTTGATTTGTAGAGTGTTAGACCAAGAACATCAAGGTTGTTCTTTGTGGTCAAAACTTGATGTTTTGGCATATTTCTTTATGTAGGAAATTGTGATTTTTATGATATGTATATTTTTAATGTCTTAGGGTGATATTAAATCATGAATGTGATTTTTATATGTTGCATAATTCGATTTTAGAATGAAAGTTGGAGTTTGAAAGAATTGCAACAAAAATCAAGGAATTTAGCCTTTATATGTTTTGGCCTATATTTGGTTCTTGTAGCTACATCTTGTTTTAATTTTTTCTAATTAGATATTTAGAGTTAGGACAAACTTTACATGAGAGATGTAAATTTTGGTAAGTTTTGGAGTTAAGATGCGAAATTCTTAAATTAGCGGTAAAATAATCATTTTCCTACATGTAGACAGAAAAATAGTAATTTTGCCATGAGTCAATGATTTTATATTTTTAAGTATATTAGTGAGGAGTGTCTAACATTTATAAATATCTTCTTACAATTCCTATAGCAGCTCGCTATAAATCCAATGGTAGAATTTCTATAAGTTTTAGAAACCTTGCGGAAATTCCATAAGTTTTCACGAATCAACCAATTGCGTATGTTTTAGTTTGTCATCATAGTCAATGTTACTATTTACTATGGTGTTAGAAGCACTATTTTATTTATTTGAGGTAGTTAGAAGTGTCAAGATGCGATACGGTCTGCATCATTAGACTTAGTAGATTATTTAGGATTTTATGGCGCAGTAATCCGATTTTCAGTTTTTTGACAAAACACTTGTTCGAAAATGCGTTTTGTTTATTTCGAGACACTTTGAGGTTGAATTTTGATAAATAAATTACACAATTAGTTTATTGTGTATGTTTAGAATTTTTTAGTGCAAAGTTTATATTTCACCTTTTCGGAGTGAATAGTAACCTTAACAGTAGCATCTAGTGTAGTGTTTTTAGAATCATAGTGTGGAATGTCTAAATTAGGCTAGAGAAGTTTTACTGGATACTAGGCAAGATCTTAGCCACACTTAGTGTAACGTCCCGCTTAATTAACCCTTGATTAATCCTTAAGTAATCTAAATTAGGCTTTTAATTGTGGGTAAATTACTTACATTAAGGTTGATAGTAGAATTAAAGTTAATCATAGTGCTCAGTGTAAATAAGCTAAGGATTAGAGAGGCAAGCCTATTAGTAAATTTTGGTGAGCGTTTTTAGGACCTAGAGCATTCATGAGCCAAGCCCAAGAAAAACCTTTAAACCAAACCTTAAGGAATTCAAGACTAGTTATGACCCAACTATAAGGAAGGCATAAGGCCTTTGGGCCAAATTTGGTATAGAATGGACCCATGGCCCAATTAGGCCAAGTCAAATCTTTTCGATCCTAATTTAGTGGATCTTGAAGTTTTCTTTTTAACCCTACAAATCTGTAAAATGAGGCTCTCTCATTCAAGTCCAAGAGCCCCTAAACCATGAGCCTATACATTTGGCCCTTTTAAGCCCACATGACCCAAAACCATGTTTGGGCTCATTTCACCATTCAAGACCAAATGCCCAATACACCATACCATTGGTTTCCTTAAGCCCAAATCACACTCAAAGTACCCAAATTAAGTTTTGAAAATTGGCTAAGGCCATTAACCATCATACTTGAGATTAGTGCACTTTAAGCCATGCTTTGAAACTTAATCATGGTTAATCTTTTCTTAAAATTTTTAATTCAAATTTTCTTGTATTAATACTCCCTTAATCCTTGATTAAGACCCTATTAATGACCTTGGTCTAGTTTGTGTAGGAACCATTTGGATTGAATTTGAACTAGCCTTCTGCCATGGTTTGCACCACCACCCCATGCCACCTCCTTCTCCACCCAATTACCAAGAAGTCCCATGACCATCATGGAGGATTTTGATTCATTTTTGCTGCCCAAAATCATCCAAAACTAAACTGATTTTCTGCCACCACAAAACCACTTCCATTCACCTGTTTTCAAGGGTTGTTTGATGGTTTTTCTGCTACCCAAATGATGCCCCACGACCAGACCTGCCTTCTAGGATCAATGTAGCAACTGTGGAGAGGAAATCATGGTGGTTTTATGTAATACCCTGCTCCTTCCTTTCTTCTGATGTAAGCAATTACGTCACATGCATCAGCCTGCCCACTCCTCTCTCTGGTGTCTAAGAGCCCCGTTACGCGTGCCAGACCCCGATGGCATGTTTTTAAAAGATACTACATAATTTATAAAGCTAGCTTTGTGTTTTAAAGTAATGTGTATTTTAAATGGAAGATTCCTAGTATTAGTTAACTAAAGAATATTTTAAATAACTCAATTATAATATCTTTGAAGAGCTCCAAAAATATTATAATTGTAGGGAATCATTTTATATAAATGATTCCAGTTATTTAAAATATTATGTGATTTAAATAATGATGGAATCTTTAATTAATTTAACAATTCTACTTTTTTAAATATTTTAAGTAAGGCTTCGTCATTTTATTTATGATGAAGGAATATTATTTTAAATAATATTCTATCTTAATTCCTCTCAATGCTTTTAAATAAGTTAGCTTTTACGCATTTTTAAATCAGTATTTAAGGGTCATCGTAGACCATTTTATAGACCCCTAGATGTCGGGTTTTAGGATAAAACCCCACCCTCTCTCTCTTCTCCCTCACTTTTCCCTCCCCTTTCTCTCTCCTCCCTCTCGGCTTGTAGCGTACGTGACCCCTCTCTCTCTCTCACCCGATCTCCTCCACTGCCCAGCCCGGAGCCGCTGTGTGCCAGTCAGCCTCACCGCACGTCCCACTGGCACCGCCTCCCTCCGGCGAGCCTCCCCATGCTGGTCTCCCCTCCACACGCTCTCTCCTCCTCCTCCCTCAGTGATGCAAGCCCGAACAGGCTTGATGGCTCCTGCACTGCCGTGCGCCGTCCTCCAGTGCCACCACCTCCAGGGTAGCTCCTCCAGCCACTGACCGGCCCCCTCCAGCGAGCCCAGTCTCCATTTCCTAGCTGGTAGCCCCCATGCACGAGCTTAAGCTCCTCCACGCAAAGGTTCACTGTGCGAGTCCGTAGCACCGCCGTGCGTGGCCATCTTGGCCACCAGACACCACCACGAGACTCCTGAGGTCTCCCCCTTCCTCCTCTCATGAACCCACGGCCAGTAGGCCTCTCCTCCACCTCCCGGTGTTCCCCTCTCCACCGCACCGGTTAAGCCCGATCCACCGCCGTGCGCCGCCACCCACGGTGAGTGACCACCCTAGCCGGCACCCTTAGACCACCACGAACCCAACCGTACCACCCACAACCCCGATCTGCCACCCACGACCCCACACTCTCTCTCACTCTCCCATGGCTTCTCCTCCCTCACAGTGCACGGCCAGCCATCGTAGACCACTGTGCCGACCACCACCGAACCTCCACGGCTCCACTAGCAACCTCCTCTAGCCTAGCCCAAGCTTAAACCACCACTTTATGTGGTGGGTAATCACTGCACGTGATGGACAGTCACTGCGCGTGACTGACCGCCACTGCCGTGATACGCTCATTGCCATCATCATCAAGGCCACCTTAGGCCCTTCCAAGACCACACCTAGCTATCCAAACACTTAAACAGTCACTGTACACGGTGTAGCCACCCCGTACGTTCCTCCGGCGTTATCGCTGTGACGATCAACGAGCGACGCACGGGTTATCCCGTGTATGGTATAATTCTCTATCCCTCACTATTTATATTAGATGTTAGCTAGTTGACTAGGTTGTGGACTGTGCTGCTAGTATTATAGGATTTCTGTGTAGCATGATGGTGATGTGATGGGCTGTGATGTGAAGTGCTGGGCGTAGTTGGGAAGTGTGCTGTGTAGTATTGTAGACTGTGCTGTTGGTGTGGTGGACTGTGCTGTGTAGTATTGTGGACTGTGCTGTGAAGTGTGGTTGTAGTGTATGTGCCGTATTGGTGACGTGGCGGAGTGCTGTGAATGGAGTACACGTGGGGTATACTCCATGTGGTGAGACGATACACCATATGGCGTGTGTGCCATAATGGTGATGTGACGTAGTGTCATGGATGGAGTACACGTGGGATGTACTCCATGTGATGGGATGACGCACCATATGGCTTGTATGCCATAATGGTGATGTGGTGTAATGCTGTAAATGGGGTACATGTGGGGTGTACTCCATGTGGTGAGACGATACACCATATGGCGTGTATGCCATAATGGTGACGTGGCATAGTTCTGTGAATGGAGTACATGAGGAGTGTACTCCATGTTGTGAGTGATGCACCGTATGGCATGTATGCCATAGCGGTGACGTGGCGTAGTATTGTGAATGGAGTACACGAGGAGTGTATTCCATGTTGTGAGATGATGCACCGTATGGCGTGTATGCCACAACGGTGACGTGGCATAGTATCGTGAATAGAGTACGCGTGGAGTGTACTCCATGTGGTAGAGTGATGCACCGTATGGCGTGTATGTCATAGCGGTGACGTGGCTTGGTTCTGTTAATGGAGTATACGCGGCGTATACTCCATGTGGTGAGACGTTGCACCATATGGTGTATGTGCCATAGCGGTGACGTGGCTTGGTTCTGTTAATAGAGTATACGCGAGGTATACTCCATGGGGTGAGATGTTGCACCGTACGGCGTGTGTACCGTAGCGGTGATGTGGCGGAGCGTTGTGAATGGAGTACATGTGGGATGTACTCCATGTGGTAAGGCGATGCACCGTATGGCGTGTATGCCATAGCGGTAATGTGGTGTAGTGTTGTGAAGGGAGTATACGCGGAGTATACTCTATGTGGTAAGTGTTGCACCATGTGGCATGTGTGCCATAGTGGTGATGTGGCATGGTTCTGTGAGTGGAGTATATGCGGGATATACTCTATGTGGTGAGATGGTACACCGTATAGCGTTTATGTCATAGCGGTGAAGTGACATAGTATTGTGAATGGAGTATACATGGAGTATACTCCATGTGGTAGAGTGATGCACCGTATGGCGTGTATGCCATAATGGTGACGTGGCATAGTGTCGTAAATGGAGTACGCGAGGAGTGTACTCCATATGGTGAGACGATGCACCTTATGGCGTGTATGCCATAGCGGTGATGTGGTGTAGTTCTGTGAATGGAATATATGCGGGGTATACTCCATGTGGTGAGACGATACACTATATGGCGTGTATGCCAGAATAGTGATGTGTTGTAGTGACGTAATGGAGTACACGTGGAGTGTACTCCATGTGATGGGATGATGCACCATACGGCGTGTGTTCCGTAGTGGTGATGTAGCATAGTGTTGTGAAGGGAGTATGCATGGAGTGTACTCCCTAAGGTGCAGCGATACACCGTATGGCATGTCGCAAGGATGAGGATGGTTGCGTAGTTGTTAAGGGAAGAACTTTGTGTATGGTGTCGGGAACTATGGAACAGTGTCCCAAAATGGCTGTGAAGTATGGCTGTAGTCCAAGGCGACGGGTGTTGCCATGTGATTGGCTTATGGCCTGGAATAAGTGCGAAGTGGCTAAGAAGTATTAGAGCAGTGCAGCGGAAGCATGATTGGACAACGTCATGAAGTGACGTGGTCCATCATGGAGTTGCGCTATGATGACCTAAGATGTATGTAAGGTGATGTGACAAGGTCACGGTGTAGCTTGGGAACAGTCTCGAGCTATATGGCGTGACGTAAAGTGTAGTTATGAACAGAACCCCATCGGCTAAGTGTTGGGATGAACTATCATGAGGGTCGGATAGCACGAAGGGTCATGCTAGTCGGGTAAGAGAAGGATGGCATCGGAGTATGGCGCTTGTCCATATGACCCGATGACCAATGTATGATATGTTGGTCTTAGATGATAAAAGGGTAAAGTACGTGTGTTATCTGGTTAGACACATGTGCCAGACGGATTTACCGTATATAATGGGTAATCTGTCCTATGTACGGTGACACGGTGCTTAAGCCTCAGGGTTAGCTTAGAGCCGTGTGATGTGTATGGTTGGTCAGGTCATGAGAATTAGAGTGAGCTAAGATACATGAAGGTAATGATGAAGGTACTGTCCAAGGATGGGAGGCGTGACTTAGTAGGTCTAAGTCATGCATCGAAATGTGGTTAATAAGAAGAACAGGACGAAGGTCCTAGTGTTTTAATTCTAAGCTGAATCATAAGTTCATCCTAGTGAGTAAGTACTCGAAGTAGTACGTTAAGGTTGAAGGAAGTAGAGATCGTAATGTGTCTCCAAGGGGTGTTATCATAGTAAAAGATGTGAAAGAGCACGGGATAGAAGGATAGTGTTCTCTAAGTAAAGCATAGCTCTATTTCTAGTCAGTTGCTTATGCACTAGATAGAGAATAACGTTAAGGTTATGTATGCATGTAGGTTGCCATCTGACACGCGCATGAATGGACTGTACGGTATGAATGGACTGTATGGTATGAAAGTAGCATGGAGTCCAGGTAAGTATTACATTCATACTCTTCTAGAGTTTTCTAAAAATATGAAGCAGAAAAAAAAATGTTTTTCCTTACGAAAACGAAGGAAAGAAATGGTCTCCCCTTTTAGAGGGCAGGCGTTTTACGAAAAGAAGAACGAAAAGTAACGTATTTAAAGTATAAGTATGTACGACATCCTTTGGCAGCCCCTGTTCACGCACCCAAAAGTATTAACTGTATGCATATGAATGGATAACTATACGTGGTATTTATTGTATATATTTTCAAAGAAAAGATGATGCACAAAAAGATATTTTTCGGGCTCTCGCCCCAAATGAACGTTTTCTCAAGAAAAGGATGTTTTCTCACGAAAAGACGTTTTCTCATGAAAGCATGAAAAGAAATGAAAAGAAATGAAAGGCATGCTCATGCACATGAAATGAATGAAAGCTGCAGCTCTCTAGAGCCGCCATGAATGAATGAACGTAAAGAAAGAATGAAAGAAAGGCATGAGCATGCATGAATGTATGAAAATACATAACGGCCACATAAAATGAATGAACGGGGTACCCAAATGAATGAATGGGCAGATTGCAATGTTGGGCGGTAGTATCTGGCAGTGCACCCAGTGCTGCATCCCTGACGGAAAGGGATTCCAACCCGTGGCCACGGGCGAATCCATCGGCCCAAAAGGCCACTAACCCCAGCACGCGTGGCGTAACAGTGTGCACTGGCCTATGAAAGAGAAAAGAAAAGTATGTATGAATGCATGACATTCTTTAAGAAATGAAGGCAGTAACGGGGGAAAGTTTTACTAAAAGAAAAACACGTTTTAAATATGAAAACCCCCGTCTACTGATGTTTACGAACGAAAGCATGTATGCATGTACGTATAGTATGTACGGAATGATGAATGCATGACTGAAAACCGATGTTTTTATATTTTAACGGTATGAAGTAATGCTTACTGAGTATTCGACTCATTTTAGTTTTTATGTGTGCCCCTCCCCCCACAGGAACTGAATGAGCAGTACGCTCAGGAGGGACACAGCCAAAAGGAGAAGGGCACGGAAGTCTAGGCATGATGGTTTTAAATGTAAGAAAGGCCTTTTTATTTTAAAGATTTATATTTTTCCACTGTTTTAACCCTCAAACCTCTTTTATTATAAAAGCATATTTTGTTTTATAACGTAGAGTCTTGCACCCTGGGAAGGACAGTAAAAGGTTTTAAATAGGACGGTAATTCCCGTCGTGTTTTTTTTTCTAAAATATTTTGTAAAAAAACCTACCATAAGGAAGAGCGTTACATTTTAGGCCACTATTCCCCCTGCACAAGCTGACCTAAGCTCATGCAAGCAAATCTAGAAATTTTCCAGATTTGAGCACCTCTCAATTCGCCCAATCACCAAGCACCCAAGCCAACGCCCCTCACCCCTTGACCTCATATAAATACTTCCTTCCCCTTCTCATTTCACTCACACCACAGCTCCAAGCATCCTCTTGAGCCTTGAGAGCATTTCCACCCTCTTAGAGATCAAAAGAGTGCAAACCAAGTGAGTTTTGGTGAGTTCTAGAGTGTTCTTGTGTAAGGCAGTCTAGAGTGCTTGGAAGGCCACGAAATTTTATAATTTTTCTTCCTTTTGATCTTATCTAGTATTTCAAACTTTTTTTCCAAGTGTTGGTACGAAATTTGGTTGAGTTTTGAGAAGCTTATGATGCTTAATGCAAAACCGGGTCAATTAAAGGAAGATTTGAATGATTGAATGTTTTAAAATAGAAATTTAGCTATGGCATGTAGTAAGCATGATTTCATATGATCTATAATTATCCTAAAATGATTATGGAAGGTTAAATTTGTGGTTAGAAGCATGCCATGATAGGTTTTAAATCTATCTTGTTTTGATCTTCAAGCATGGATCGGTTTTAAGCAAATTGGTGATTAAGGATTCCTTAGCTTTGATTAAGTGTTGGGATTGACTTTATTACTCAAGTATTAGGCTTAATAATTTCTCTAAAGATGTTAGTGATCATTAGTGATTAAAGAAAATATCATATGCATGCATTCATAGAGATCAATAGTTGAAAATACACATAGGCATCAACTAGGATGCATGCCACGGGTTGGAACTAATTGGACAAGTTTCACTTTGAATTTTGAAAATCCAAGGGCATAGATGGTTTTATAATGCCAAAAATATGTAGCCCATGAAATTTGGTTAAATTTGGGATTCGTTTGCAATTAGTAAAAATCTAGAGCTTAAATGACAATTTTTGAAAGACTAGGGATATTATTGTAAATATCCAATTTTTGAAGCCTTTGATTTTGAACCTATTCATAAGAGTATTAACCCTAACTTAGTATACACATGATTTGCATAGCTACGACGCTAATTTCAAATTTCCCCAAAAGTTTGTAAGTTGGTCTCTAACTTACACCTTGATAGATTATTTATGAATTATTGATAAATGCTCATTTCATACTTCAATTATCATTTTTAGCATAAATTATCATTTTAAATGATACATTGAGTGCATACCTACATGACATGTGAAATTTTTATCATTTTTGCATATTACATTTAAAAATTTTATTTTTGCATGAAATTTATTACATACGCACGTGTTATGAGAAACATTTTCCAAAGTATAGCATAAAAATCATTTTGTCATGACGCCAAAGGCCAAGATGGGGATTTATCCTAGTGGAACTCCTCTGTCCACTCTGGAGTGTTTAATAATGGAGTGGTAACCCCTGGATTAACGAAAAATAATCAACAGGTTTCGAATGGGTTCTTTTTAAAGAACGCCGAAGTGAAATCAACATGTTATGACACCTAACACTGGTGGGTGTACAAGTTATGAATTTTATGATATTATGTTATATTTACCAATGCATTGAGAACGAGTCTATAGACAATGTAGTTTCAACGTGAGTTGTACTACCATCACCGATAGGTACTCATAGTGCATATGAGGAACTGTGACATTACCACACGTTATGTTATTAATTTAGATAATGATACAAGTCTATGATGATGAAAGTTTATGATGAAATTTTTATGAAAAAGTTATGTTTTCTCAAAAATGATGACGGAATTATTTACTGAGTAAAAACTCGTGTCTCCATATTTTTTAAAAGATGTTAAGGAATCTGGATGGGAGACATGCATACTAATTTTCTACATTTCATGCATTGCATATTTATCATTTTTCATGATTGATTTATCTTTGTGCCAGTTAGTTGTTTAACTTACTGAGATTTCGAGTAAATCTCACCCTTTTATGGGACCACTATCATTCCACTCGGAATGATAGAAGTTGTGACAGGATTTGACCAGGATGGGACTAATGGAACACTGGATCCGTATATTTGAGGAGGAGCCAGATTTTCTGAAAAAGCCAGATTTAATGTTAATATTAATAGCCCGAGTCCTTCATGCTATAGATCGCATGAAGAGAATAATATGACTTTGTATATAAGTCTATGCTACATTAGTATTTTGAACATGATGATTTTCTAATGAATTTGGGATGTTTTTAGTTATTTTGGCATATCTTACATTTTAACCTTTTATTTCCGCTATGATTATTGCATACTGCTAGTTGCATACTAGGATGCATTGCATATTAACTATCATGAACAGGGGTATGTAACCTTATGTTGCATGTCCCGACGCTCTAAGTCTCGTTTCATCCCAAATGAGGATTGGGGGCATCACTCTTAGTGAATAGTATTGAACACTTGGCACCAAGAGGAACCATAAGATGGAAATAAAATAGAAATTAAGCTGTGACATCATTACACCTAAGCAAAACCCTATTCCATCCAACTATCCAAACTGTGCCAAACCAGAGAGGGTTTCAACCTTGGTAAAACTCTAAATGGTTGGAATCCAATTGAAACCCCAAAAACTTAGTTGAAACCAAAACCCTAAACAGTTTCCCCAAACCCTAAAATTGGCCTCCAAACCCTATTTGATTTGATTTCTAGTATTATATTTAATTACTTGATTAAATCACTGTCATATGCTATTAATTTCTCAAATTCATGTTATGACATCATTATCCAATCTTTTAAATCTTGGAAACTTGATTGAACCAAGAAAAATTGGATTTGGGCTTGATAGTGGCTCAAACCCTAACCAAACCGTTTTTAAATCCCAAATGAAGCCCACTTGTTTAAGGCCCAAAAATTTTGGCCACCTTGGCAAAACTTCTTGAGGAAGTTTCCACCACTCAAGGCTGACCATCCACTGCACATGATAACCCCAAAGTCATGCATGATGTGAGAGGAAAAGGCCACCTCACCACCACCCTTCTCTTGAAAGTTTCCTTGGCTGAAAACCACTCACTATTTGCATCTTTTTGTGACCTAATCACTATACATAAAAGTCACTCAAGCCCATACATCACTTTTCAGAAGTTTATTATGTGTGCAAATCATCCTTCCACCCATTTTCATTTCCGTTCTTGGAGAGAACACATAAAAGCTCTCTTGAGTAGTTTTATGAGACTTTTTATGTTCCATTTTTGAAACTCTTGTAAGTATTTTCTCACAATGATTCATTCATTAAAGTTGTTATTATTTGAGTCTAGTTTTGGTTGGTACATATAGTGTTTGATTTCATGGTCATTTCATTAGTCAAAATTTATTTTAACCATGGAAAGGTCAATATAGGTGATAATCTGGATAGTATGTTGTATTTTGAAGTTTGGACCAAGATAATGGACAAATCTTGGTCCGAACTTTTTATGGGATATTGTCAACATGTTTATATCAATATTTATTGGAGATTAGTTTTATGATTAAAGCTTTTGATGCAAAATTTTCTTAGATCTAGAAATTTAGAAACTAGATGAGGAAAAACATTTTCTGTTATAAGAAAGTTTGGATCTTTTGTGGTCTATTCTTACTGCAATGGCTTTGATATATTTATTTGATGATATTAAGCCTTTTATCTACATGTTCGGATGTTAGGTTGAAGATTTTTGGTGTTAGTTTCAAAGGTCTGAATTGTTATGAAAGAGAATACTTGATTAGGTCAAAAGTTTGATTTTTTGGCTAGATACATGTTTTGTTTGAAGATCTCATTATGGTATGCCTCGGATCAAGTGTTTGATCAAAGTAAGTAGAGAAAAAAATTCTATTATTGACTAAGTGTTGGAGCCGAGTACTTCAAGTGAGATTTTGTGAATTTTTGTTACTTTTATGTGTCGATTCAAAGCATTTTAGTTCTTAGTAATGTGTTATGAACATGTTAAAAGAAAGTTTTTTATTTTTGGAAGTTTTTGGAGATGTTTTTAAAAAGGTCAAAGCCTTGAGATTCAAGGGTTTGTGTTTTGATTAAAAGTTTAGATCTTTTGCTTAAAAAGTTTGTGTTTGTGAGAAGTATATTTTTGTTGGATGTTCTAAGCATGTTTTTAAATTTAAGATAGGAGGATCTTTGTTGCAATATTTCAATTTGATCATGATTTTTGAAGTTGGAGGAAATTGCAACAAAAACCAAGAGATATGACCTTTGAAAGTTTTGGCCTTATGATGTTTTTCATAGTTGTGCTTGGTTTTAGACTTTTCTAAGTTGATATTTGAGTTTAGAACAAAAGGTATATGAGGAATGTAAACTTTGATATTTTTGGAGTTAGGATGTGAAATCTTTAAGTTAGGGATAAAATGGTCTTTTTTCATGTTTTTAAGTTCTTAGTGATAAAATTTCTAACATTTAGAACTTCTATTTACAGTTTCTCGTGTTTCGTGTTTTACCTTGTAAAACACCGCGATCATTATAAGTTAGCTTCTAACTTACTTTTATATTACTGTGTATGTGTGTTGGTAAGGGAACTATTGATTATGTAGTTATATTATTATATATGTCATGCTATGTCATGTCACTATAGGTTTATTTGTTACACATTATATTTTGTAACAAAATATTTATTTGTCACACATTATATTCTGTCATGAAATGGTTACATGTTACACGTTATTGCATGTCACGTAATGCTATTTGTTATATGTTATGCCATGTCACGTAATGCTATCTGTTACATGCCATGCCATGTTACATATTGTTTATCTGTTTCATGTTATATCAAGTCATGCATCTCACGTATATGTCACGTTACATATGTCATGTCATCTATCATTTCATTTCAAATCACATCATGTCTCGATTATAAAGTGTCTTTAAAATAATATTTTTCCAGTCAGTCATGCTTGGGATACTTGTGATGTAATCACTATGATTGTCCGGGGATCTCCATTTATAATTCATGTGAGGTACTTCCAACGTAATTATTTTGATTGTTAGATTACCTCTAGTCAAATACTTCTGATGTAATCATTCTGATTGTCAGAGTATTACTAGATACTCATGATGTAATCATTCTAATTGTTAGAGTATCTTATTTAAAATATTCATGGTGTAATCATTCTAATTGTCTGAGTATCTCAAATGGAATATGTTGGGTGAAATCATTTTGATTATTCACTATTCCTGACAAAACGATTGGAGAAATTGTTTTGATTATCATAATTCATTCACGTTTAGTTCATGTTTCAAGGTCACGTCTAGCCATGTTTCAAGTTCACATTCAGTCATGTTTCAAGTTCACGTTCAGTTCATGTTTCAATACACATTCAGTTCATATTCAGTTTCAATTTAAGTTCACGTTCATGTTTAAGTCAGTTCACATTCAAGTTCATGTCATGCCAAGTCAAGTCTCAGTTAAGTTCATGTCATGGCAAGCTTAATTTTAGTTTAGTCTATGCTCAAGTTCAAGTCATGTCAGTTCATGCCATGTTAAATGTCAAGTCATGTTAAGCTTATTTATGATCATGTATGCATTCATGCTTTTACTGTCATGCATGCATCTTTGACTTGTATGTTAAGTTATTTGTTAACTTGCTGAGATTTGTAATCAAATCTCGTGGTAATCCCAACTAGAAATCCCCCTAGAATGGTAGACCATGTATCAAGATCAAGAGATGCACCAGAGGTTGATGACTTGCATAATTTAATATATTTTATCACTTCTTAACTTTAAACTTTAGTCCAATTTTATTTAATTTTGTTGATTTTAGACTTCATTATTGTCATTAAAATTTATTGTAGATTTAAAGAAAAGAAGATCTAAATTTTAGAAGTCCATCATCTAGGGACTAATTCTCATTTAAATGAAGAGTAGCAGCTTTGATTCTTGAACGGCTAGAGTTTTTTTCATACGTGGGGCACTTCACGTTGTTGGTTTTATGGAAGGCAAGCAGCTGAAGGATTTAAGATGCATGCGGGACCCAGCAAGTGTTTGACTTGGCTTTAGAAGCATGCATGCATGCATGGGATACGCGCTTTCTGGTGGATGAAAAGGCAATTGGAGCTATTGGTGTTGACTTGGTCTTAGGAAGGATAAGATTGGTTTTATTGTGTGCAAGCTGGAACGCAAGGTGGGATGGCTCAGGATTTTTGGGAATTTGGCTTTTGGCTTTTTATGCACGCACGCACAAAAAGGGTGGAGGCTTGGGTTTGACTTCGTCTATACAGGATTTTGAGACTTCAATTTTCGAATTCATAAGACGGCAGCTATGAAGCATGTGGAAAAAAAAAGTTTTGAAATTTTGAATTGAGGACGTAACACAATGTGTGTGGATGCGAGCTACATACTGAGAGAAAACGAAAAAAGAATGAGAAAAAAATAATAACAGCAGGCTGATGAGAGGACCTGGGCTTCACACACACAGAGACGGCGATCTAGAACGTGAACCTGGGAGCAGCGACACCAAATTGAAGGAAACGACACTTCGGACTGCGAAGAGCATTTTTTTTTCAGTGTTTATTTCCTTTCATTCTTCTCAAAAAAATTGTGGTGAATTCGTTTATGTTAAATTTAATTTTTAGCATGAACGGAAACGATGTAATCTAGTTCCGAACTATACTCGATTTTCTATGCTAATTTGAAGTAGTTCTCTTTCATGTTTGTCTGATTTATTCTGAACTTATTGCTTCTAATAAACTGGACATTAATTAGACGATTTTAATCTTGTGATTTGCTGTCGAAAGAGGGAATTATATGATAGATCTTGGATATTTCGGCATAGGTAAATATAGAGATCGAAAGACTTATATGAACCTATGTAGTATTAAAATCATTGGTCTTATTGCTTTCTTGCTTTATTAAATTTGCATACTCTTGTGTAAATTGATGAACAAGAATAATTTCTAATTGACTGTCGAAAGAGGCTTTTGGATGAATTACAGATTTGCTAACAAACAAAGAGAATTAAATTAAATTAGTTAGATGAGTAAAGCATAGTGAGATATTAGGTGAAATCGGTTTCCTAGAAGCTTTCTTTCTCATTAATTTGATCTTCGAACAAACAATTTTCTTTACTTTGAGTATTTTCTTTGCATTGATTTATTTTAAATTGCAATTATAAAAATCTTAGTGACTTTTCTAAATAAAATTGAGACTAGTATAATTTCAGTATTTGTCAAAGTGAGATACCAATCTCTAAAGACGATACTCTTCTTATCACTTTACTATAAAATTACGATACCGTGCACTTGCAGTTTTGCACCGATCAGAGGTCAACCAAGTGGAGATGGTCGATTAGACGACAATGACATGACACAGAGCTCATAGCCTCAATGCTCTGATTTTCATTAGTAGTATGGAATCCTTGATTGAGTTGCGCGAACTACTCAATGTATTAGCCTAGTAGTTGCTTTAATTCCTACTTGTACTTAAGAAGCTCAATCTCTAGTACTCTTATGATTATAGACCTTTTGGAATCATGATGTAATCAAGAAGATCTACCACTTTAATATTTATGAATTATGTTTTAAGTATTTGGGATGTCTTTTGTTTAGTGCATAGTATTGCTCAAGAAAAAAAAAATTATCCACTGCGAATATTACATACTGTTAGATGCATGCAGGTGCATTGCCTTTTTATTTGTCATGAATAGGGTAGATAACCTTGTGTCACGATGTCAGTCCTATCCCAAGTAGAAGTATGGGGGTGTCACAATTCCCGTTGTTTCGCGCTTTATTACGTCACACTACAATCACTGTAAGTTGGCCTTTAACTAACTGTCAAGGTATCTATGTGTGTATGGTGGTAAGAGTGCCATCATTTATGTTCTTTCTGCATATGTACTTGTTACATTATGTTGTGCCATGATTTACTTCTAGTATATGTTTATTTGTTGCACATTATTGTTGTCTTAAAAATTATCAGTAGTTAAGTGTTTTAAAGAAAACGGATGCCGAACCCACAGGGAATAATTATGTTATTGAGTATTAAAATTTACTAAATTAATTACTATTTGGAAAACTGAAATTTGAAGAATAGATTATCTAAATTAAACTGAAGAAAATAACATTAAAATTAAAATTTTAAAAATAATAAGAATAGATCTAGAGTGTTTGATTTCACCTAACAAATCCCACGCAATTTCACCAAGTTGATGATAAAAATCCCTTAACTATTCAATATTTTTTTTCGAACAATACCAAAAATATCTCCAACAAATAACTCTATATCTTTATGTAAATTTAACTAATTGGAGACTCATTAAGTTTTTTGGATTTTTCTTGAAAATTACACTAACTGCGGTAAAGTATCTCTACTTTCACTAAATTAATGGTGCTTAATTCTAGAACTTTAATCACAAATCACCTCTCGGTCTTATTGCGATTCAATAGATCGAATAATAATTAGCTAAAAAATTGTAAGCATTAAGAACAAGAAACAAACACTCAATCATGGAAATATTGAAAATACGATAACTTAGAATATAAATTGTGTGCTCAATGCTAGACTACATCAAAGCTCTAGAAAATAAAATTAGTTTTTTTTTTTAAAGAGTTAGGGCCACCGATCCATGAGTGACGCTTCCCCAATTTTATTAAAATACTCTCACTTATGGCGGAGGAATACTGTGGTTACAACCAAACCTCTAGGAGTTTATTTTTCCTTTAAAAATCCTCCCAAACACAAAACAAAACAAAGCCAACCATACAAACTACAAGTAGCAGAGACCAAACTCTAAACATTCCTAAAGAATAACCATCCAAACAAGCCTAAATACTAAGTACGTATAGAGGGTAGACCAATCTTATCAATCCGAATAACACCCTTTAAAAACCTCGGTAATTGCTGGCTATCTTCATAAAAAGCATTACTTCCTAACTGACCTTGTTTCGCCAAATAATCTGCTGCTTGATTCTGTGACGCCCCAACTCCCACGTACAAAAACAACACGGGAATCGTGACGTCAAGATGATGACAACACGAGTCACGCATCCCAACAACATGTGTCGAGTGTGTGTAATGCAACACGTGTACAATAAACAATACGCAGCGGAATGGTTAAGTCAAATAACTAAGTACCAGAGTTTAATACAATACAATAGTATCGAAATTCCACAAGTCAACATAATACAATTTTGTTTACAAAACAACATCAAATAAAATACAAATAGCACAAGCGAAACAATTTTACTTAAAATACAAAATAGCCCATGTCCCTACTCCTCAGGCGGAGCAGCATCCTCGGGCTCAGCCTCCTCAAAACCTGCATCAAAATCTGCGGTCCCACAAAATGGTATCACAGGTAAGTAAAACCCAAAATACTCCAAGACATAAATATATGAACACAGCAAATACTATGCATGCACATGATGACCAAAATGAAAAACCTGAGAACGAAAAATCACAAGTTTTCCACGCAAGCCAAAAATCACCATTTGGCACAAAACTAAAATCCAGGAATGATTCCATTAATTCAAATTTTAACCGTATGCACCATGGCCTCCCCTAGGGACCATCCACATACTCTGACTCCCTTTGTCACACCACAGGTAACGACCGTGCGAGTGATGCATAATGAGAGCGCTACCATCTCGTCCAAGTCCCGGGCAACAGCCCCAGGGGACGACACTCAGTATATTCCGCTCCCGAGTGCCCAGAGGAGCTCCACCGAGATAATACCCCATCTCGGCTTGGGGGTGATACACACGCACCTGAAAAGCCTTTTCACCTAAAACACAGTTTCAAAATACACACCCACGCATGCGTGCACAATGCCATGAAATCAACCAATTACCAAACAGAGCACAATATAAATAACACACAAAATACTCCGTCCTCAATCCATCCACCCTCGAACTCCTCGGACTCAGTTCGGAAACCAACCAGATCACAGTTTATAAAACAGGTTAGTGTAAAAATGTACTTAAGTCTAAAAAGTATTTGGAGAAATACTTACAGTGCTTTATAATAATTTTAGGAGGATCACGGAGGTGAAAAAGGCGGTTGGAAGGTAACGCAACAGTGTAAAAACACTGTGGCCGAAATACATAGTATACCCAAATTTAAACGGGGTCAAACGAAGACTTGAAATTGATAGGGTAGGGCTTATGGAAGGTGATGAAGCTAGTGGAAGCAACGGTTGGCCGTGGGTGGCAGCCGAAATGGCGGTAGAAGACCAAAAAGATCAAATCGAAAATGAGCTTGTGGAGGTGGCTCCGGCGACGGATCGGAGCCGAAAATGGGTGGGTTAGGACGGCAAGGGACCGGTGATGAAGTGGTGAATAAATGGTGGTCAATGGTGGCCGGACGTCGGTGGTGGGACGAAGAGAAGCCCGCGGCTTCGGACGGCTCACGGCGGCATTAGCCGGCCTGAAAATGGAGGGACTGACTCGCTGGCAGCTGAGGGGTCAACCGGTGCAGGCGGTGAGGGTCATGGACAGCCGGCGGTGGTGCTAGGGGCTGAAGGCCGAAACGCATGGGGGAGAGGAGAGAGAGAACTGGCGTCGTGCGAGAGAGAGAGAGAGAGAGAGAGAGAGAGAGAGAGAAAGAGAAAGAAGAAAAAGAAGAGAAAAAAGAAAGAGAAAAAGAAAAGGGAAGGAAAAAAAAGAGAGATCCAGACTTTTCATCTTGGGGTCTCGAAATGATCCAACGAATGAGATTTTAAAACTAACAGTTAAATAAATTAAATCAAACGCAATGAAATGCTTTAAATAAAACAATAAAAATTTTAAAACTAAAAAACAAATCAATTTAAATTAAAGATCAATTTAAATCCAAAACAATAATTAAAAATAAGAAAGTCCAATAAAAATAATTTTCACAACTTAAAATATTATAAAATAATATAATAAAACCCCTAAAATTTTAAAACAAGAGAATCAATTTTTAAATTAATTAAAATAATATTTTATTAAAAATACACTAAAATATGGGGTGTTACAGATTCCCTTCGCTAAATTGATGTAATACACGGATCTCCATTCCTTGCATTTCAGAAATCAACTCATTCCAATAATCCCATAAATACCATAAAGTGCATATACCTGACCGGATCCAATCCACCACCAATTTGGAGTCGCTTTCCACAATTATATTTAAAAAATTTAGTCTTTTACAAATCCTAATCCCCTCCAACATAGCTCTTAATTCAGCTTCATTATTGGTCCCAACACCAAAATTAGCCGAAAATGTCGCTTTAAAATTCCCATCCTTATCCCGCAAGATCCCCCCACCTCCCTAAGACCATTTCACAAGTCTGCATTTCCTAGCCACCACTCTTGGCATTACCAGATTAAGCTCATTTAACACATAATAATCCTGCTCATTCAGCCGTTTCTGCACTATAAATTCACCCGCTATCCTTTTAAGCCATGATTTCACTGATATCCACACTTGCATCGCCGTGACTTTCCTCCCCTCCATACGTACTTTGCATCTCCTATCATTTGCTCAACTTCTTCAGTCGGGCGTGAACCCTTTGGGACTTCCTCACAGCCTTGTCTAACGTAGTTGCTTGTTTCTTTGTATCTGACTGATTTGCTCCTTCAGACTCATAGGCCTTCTCATTACCCCTGAACCCTTCTATTTGTCCATCCTCACATTCCGAAGAGTAACCCATAGCTAACTCCCCTTGCACTCTTGTATCAGAAGGTACATTCCCCGTTTCATCACCCAAGGACTGTGACACATTGATTTCTTCCCTCTGCATGGACACTAGATTCTCCTCAGTATCTTTATCGCACTAGACCTCCTCACATTCTTCATCACTAGCCTCATATTTATTTTTCATTAATCTTACTATATCTTGGGGACGGAGCTGTGGCATCTCTACACTCCTTATCATTCTTGGCACCATTTCCAGCCCATTATCACCCTCACTATTCGTCACCCCTTCAGTTATAATTTTCACAGACACCCTCACTTTTTCCAGACTCACCCTCTCTACCCTCATGATCAACATCAATGTTCACACCTTGCACCCCACTTGCATTCATCTCCTCTTGTATAACTGGCAATCTATCCTCCACTATTTTAAGATTTTCTTCCAACTCCTTATCTTTGCTTCCCGACGTACTACCCCTGAGTTTACTAGTTATAGGCTTCCATACTCTGTTCTCCTTCTGCTTCCCATCCTCCTTACGCCTCTCCCCAGCCCTACATACCACAGATGTATGTCCCTGTCGATCGCACTTCATGCAATAATAACCCTGTTTTTCATATCTCACCTCTTGCCAAATACACTTCGCAGGTGACATTACAATCGAAAATCTTTTCACTAGTTCTACCGTCAGATCTACCTCCACACAAATTCTTGCACCTGTGGCTCTTGATCGATTCAACGTCGCATTATCCATCCCAAGATACCGACCAAATCGTGTTACAAATATATGAAGACAATCATGATTATAAAGATGCAAAGACAGGTTTGGCAAGAAAATCCATTGAGGGGCCAGTGTTGATTCTTTATGAAAATCAAAATCCTTTGACCATTTGAACAAGCGAAAAATGTTTCCCTCCATGACTCTTCCCTCCCGAGCCCAGCCATGCACAAAATCACGCTCATTCTTCATCTGAATTCAAACATGATAATCATCCATAAAGCTGATCGTCGGAATCTCTGCTAGCCCCCGCTTTTTCACCACATTCAATCTGATCACATCACTAGAAGGTCGTACCCACATAAATTTCATGACCAGTGCAAACTTATATTCTTCCGCTGCTTTTACCATCTCTGCTTCAGAAAAAATGAAACCGAATTCTCCATTTATGTCCATAGGAAACTGTAAAGGAATCTTGAAAGAAGAATGCTCAACCGGTTTTGAAACTGCCGAAGCATATGATATTATCATACCAACTCCAATGGCATTATTCCTCGCCGATGGCACAGCCATCAGAGGGCCGAAGCCATCGAGAGACGGACAACCAAACCGTCTGACCACTAGATACCACCCTAGAGAATAAATCAAGAAGACCTCTCGTCAAGAAACTCCAAGAAGAGCTCCAAGAAACAAGCCGACTCTATATCATCATCTGTGAAATCAAATACTAGAAAATAAAATTAGTTCATAATGAAATTGAAAAAAAGAAAAAAAATAAAACTAGTGTTCTTCGTTGGAGTCGGTTGATGAAGCATGCGGCTCTTGCCTCTGCTCCCCCAGATCTGCCTCCTTAAAAGAAACTTAAAGAAATAATCTCTAGAATATTTTTACTCTAAAAACTAGACTCTTTAAAACTCTGAATCCCCTTGATCATCCCACAAGCTGGGATTAAATAGATGTCAAAACTCGGTAAAGGCTAAAGTCTATGCCATCACACTAGGAGAGGTAGATTTTGAAACCAATGAGGCAACGAATGCTGGAGTAATTACTGGTAACATTTCCAACTCTACTTTAATTAGTAGTTTGTGTTGTTGAGAATTCTTGAGTAACCTTAGTTAACCTTCTAGGTAAGGTTAAATTGAGGCAACACATGAAATGTGCTTTATTTGACTCTGGAGCATCGTGAGCTTTTGTGTCTTATGATTGTGTGCAAAGATGTGAGATGAATAAGGAACCTTTGTCTAGAAGAGTCCTAGTAGCTATTTTGGACGAGAAGATTGTTGGATGTACTCGTATAGTTAACAATTGTCCATTTGAAGTCACAGGTTTATCCTTAACCACTGACCTAATCGTTTTCCATCTAATGGAGTTCAATTCAATCGTAGGAATGGATTGGTTATCGAGGCACTACGCTAAGATAGATTGCCTAAGAAGGGAGGTAGTTTTTGATGTACCCTCCAAGTATAGAATTTGTTATATGGGAGAAGCAATTAGATTAATTCCGTCATTGGTAACGGCAAGACGAGTTAAGAAGAGCATGATGAGAGGAGCTGCCTCTTATTTGTAGTTATGGCAGTCCAATGGAGGAGCTTAAAGTAGTCAAGGGAATTTCGGTGATTGAAGATTTTCCTTAAGTGTTTGCTGATGATTTGCCCGGATTACTTGTAATACCTGAGTCCTACTGCATAGACTTTTACGTCATTTTTATTAATTTCTTTTAAGCGAAATATTCTTTTATGCATTTTAAAATAAAGATTTTTAATTATTTTATTTTAAGATGAATATGCTTTGTTTTAAAATGTGATTTCTTAAAATCAATGAAGGGCATGATTTTAAGACTTTACAATATTTTTCTTAAGCTTTCTAATTTTACTTATTCAAGAAATAGCCCATTTATTCTCTACAATTAGATTGATAGGTGAAAAAAGTATCTTTGAGGTGGATAGATCTCCATCATCCATTTGCTTCCTTATGATGGAAAAAGGAAACAAAGACCAAAATGTCCTTGTCCCTTCTCCAAGTCTACGGCTAAGGCAACCAAAAAGGGGGAAAAAATAATTTAATTCCTTAGGTCTTTCCCCCATACCCATCAATCAACACTTAAGAAAGAAAGAAAATTTCATCTTACTCTCCAAGCAAACTAAAGTTGATGCCACCTCCCTCTTTTCTTCTCCTCTCTTCTCATCTTCAAGAAACCAAAATCCTCTCATCTTCTTCAAGCTTTGTGACTCCATAGCAAGGGAAGAAGAAAAACATTTTTCTCTAATCCTTTTCAAGCCACACGAGAACACTCCCTCCATACCCATTTTTGGTTTTAACTCAAAACTTGAAACCAAAGCTTGATTTCATCTTCCAAAGGGTGAAATCTTGAAGGTAATAGACTTTTTGGTTTATTCCCTAGTATGATTTACATGTGGGTTTCAAGTTTCACCATTTTTCTTACCTATGATGTTTCAGTTTTGCAGTTTAACATAGTGTTGTCATTTCATTCATCATCTACATGACTATACCACTATTTGGTCCTCCACTTGTATTTTGAAAGGGGCTAAGAGCTTAGGGTAAAAACCATAATTTGACTCATTTGCTTTTAATGTTATTTTGGAAGCCAACTAAGTTGTTTTAGCTTGTGTTTTGGTGTAGTTAAATTCCTATGTTGCAAATAAATATGTATGCTCTGTTTTGGCCCAAATTGAATATGTTGAAGTAGTTTGGCTATGTATTTTCCTATATTTTGAAAATGCTATGTTGCTATTAAACTTGGTTTAATCATAGGTGATGAATAAGTGATTTTAGTTTATATATGTTGGTACCATGTGTCTTGTATTGAGGTTGGTTGGTAATCTGTTTTTAGGATGCTAGAGGTTTGGTTTAGAGGTTTTGTTTGGGTCTTGTAATTTTATATCTTGCTTTTGTAAGGTATTAAGTGAGTAAAGCATAACCTTAATTGTTTAAAGGTTTTAAAGTTACTTAATGGTTGACCTTGCTATACTTTATGCTACTCTAATTTTAATGGGATATGTTATCTAAACTATTTAAAAATTGCTCGTGTGATTAGATTATACCATAGTTGGTTTAGATATAGGAGATTAATTGTGCATGATATATTGTGATATGTAAAGTTGTCCAAGTACCCAAAGCCCATGTCATGCCATGCCTTGTCTTGATGTAAAAATAGCCCATGTATATTGTCCCTCATTTGGTTAAATTCTACCTAACCCAAGAGTCCAAAATATTGATAAGCTAACCTCTAATAATGAGGGACTACAAGTTGATTTAAAGGGCATGGTTCCTAAGCTTGTTTGGCCTACTTGAGATGCATAAATATGATTGACAATTCGGTTCTTCTCTCCCTTCTCTCAAACCTCCTCCAAAACTCAAAGTCGGCTAGAGGGGGTAAAAGCTTTTGCTCCTTCCCCCCTCGTTTCCTTCCCTCTGCCTCTCTGTTTTACTCTTGTGTGTGTATTGTTTAGGTTTTATTTTGTGTTTTTTAAGGCAAATAAAGGGAGAATCGCCGTTCCTCTCTTTCTGGTACCCAATAGCCAACACACGCCCCACCAGGAGGTTGCCCAGCCGCCGATCTACATTACCACCAAACGCGGCTTCAACCAGTGTGGAGCGTAGCCCGCACGTGCGAGTTAAAAAATCGGAGTCCGTTGGCACGTGGCATTAATGCGCCACCAAGGAAGCCTCTACCATTGTAATGCGAGTCTGTTCCTGTATTGGTGACTTCGGTTCTCCTAGGATTGACCGTCGATTTTCCCTCCAGCTGTAACAACCTGATCCTAAGATTAGGCCATAGATAAATTTTATGTATTTTTTTTCTTCTTATTATTATTATTATTATAAGATTATTATTCTATCTCCATTAAGATTCCTAAACCATACCATCTTAGTTTATGATCGGTTTCTCCACCCCGCACGTCTCCACTCACATTCACATGCACATACACGTCTCCCTCATCCCTCTAGGGTTTGTTTTTGTTCTTCATTCGCCTATATTTATAACCCTTCGTGCATGAAGAAAACTCAAGAATAGTTGTTGTCTCTTTCCACCTCAACTCCTTCATGCACACGTCCCATGCAAACATAATTTTTCCTCATCAATCTAGGGTTGCCGTTGACCCTCTTGTGCCACCAAGCTTCACGCCGTTGTGAAGCTCCTCCAAGCCAGACCAGAGTTGTATGCTTCCCACGTCAATCACGACTGCATCTGCACTGCAGTCCCTGCATGATCTCCACCACAACAGCAAGTCGCAGCTCACCCAGCTGTCGTGAAAACAACCACCTACTGATCTCCGACTGTAAGCCACGGCCTAGCCACCATCGACCACCCTAGGTCATCGGACCACCACCCATGGCGCCATAATCTGCTGACCAACCCAGCCCAGGTAAGCCCACTCCCTCCCGATGAGCACATGACTGCCAGCCACCTAGCCTAGCCACGTGCTCCTCCTCTCCCTCGGTAGGCTCTACCGTCAGCTCTCTCTCCCTCTCTCAGTGTCGCACCACCACAAGGACTCTCCAGTTGCACTGCCGTGACCCCCCACCTACTGCCAGAGCCACCATGTCGTGCAGCTCCTCCCCTCAGTGAGTATCGGTTATGTCGAACTCCCTATCATGAGCCTCTGTTTCTCACTTTCTCTTCTAATGGTTTATGTTGTGTGTTTTTCAGCAAGTGTTATATGAGATTTCAAAATATTACTCTGGATGTGTAAACCCCGAGCCCTCTGTTTTACAGACTACCCGTAAGATTTTAATTGGCCTTGGGCCTTAAACCCAGCTGGCCAAAAGCTTCTGATTTCCTCACGTGGGCTTGAGTATTTTATTTGTTGTTGGGTTGGACTTAAAATTTTAAAGATGAGTTTTTTATTTAAATAAATATATTAGACAAATGTTCATTTTTATAAGAAAGTGTTGAAAGAATTTGAAATATATTTTAAAGTATACTTTTGAGCCTAATATTTTAGTTAATATTTCAATAGTAAATAGCAAGTGTTTAATCGTTTATTTTAAATACCTTAAATCTATGGTATGAAATAAATCTCTAATGTTTTTATAATAGATTTTGATATATTTATGCTATTAAAGTTGTAAATTTAAAATAAAGAAATATGTTAAGAGTATTAAAATGATATTAATATTTATTAGATTTCTTATAAGATTAAATAATTATGTTAAGAAAGGGAACCTATTTTAAGAATTGAAGTTTTTATGACTTATTTAAAATAGCCCAAGTATTCTACTAAATTTATAATATGTTATTAAGTATTTATAGTATGTTTAAAATATCAAAATTTATTGATTATGGTGTTAAAAAAAAGCTTTATTTGACTATCTTCTAGATTATGAATTTTATTAAGTAGGATATTAGTACAAGTTGTTTCTAGACAAATTTAGTGATAGTTAATTTGCGTATAGGTGATGAGTTTAGAAGTAAGATTCAAGAAGAAGCGCAGTAAAGTAAGTAATTTGATCACAAATTAGGATCATCACAGTTCCGCTTATATATGTTATTAGTAGTGCCAGTTCTTTGACAGCCATTTTTATATACCACTCATGTCATATGCAAACATGTCATCCAACATAGCACATAATCATGTCATTCTACATCATGTTCAGATTCAGAAATTATAATTATGTATGTATTATGTCATGCATCTCATGGACGTAAGACACGTAAGCTATCTTAAGTTTAAGTGCAAAATAAGATCAGATCAGTTAATCAGATGGCCATTCAGATGCATGCAGTTTAGATCAGGGTGGATGTGCAAGCCACGAACTCAAGTGTGGTCCACCATAGTATGCCAGAATACTATCAACGGCTCCCCTCGCGGCTACGGGACGTGGGGCCGATGCACAACCTCACACACAGGGTTAAGTGTGTTGGCCAATCAGTTCAGTCAGTTAGAACATATCAGTCAGTTAATTCAGATAAATCAACCATGTATAGCATAAACATCAGTATGAACAATCATGATTTTAAGCTCTCAGCATGAAAATTCTTATGAAAACCTTATGTTTAGTATGTTAACGTTGTGATGGATTTCTTATTGCGTATTCGACTCATTTTAGTTGTTTTCATATTTTTAACCACCCAGGTGAAGATGATGAATACGAGCAGGCAGACCAGGATTAGAAGGAGCAGTTGATTTAGTTTCAGACCTCTTAGATTAAAATTACTTTTATGACATGACTTTTATTCTGTTGATTCATTAATATTTTTGGAAGACATATTTATTTAGACAAAATTTTTATGAAATAAATCCTAATTTGATATATTGTTTTAAAATATGAGATCTCTTGCTAGGTTTATTTTATGAAAAATACATGACACTCCTAACCTATGGGAAGTGGGTGTTACACCAGCAGTCTTTTTTGTGCATTGCTTTTCTGGTTTACAGTGTTTTCACTATGTAGTTTATTTTATATCTTGTCTTTATGTTTTGTTTATGTAGGGCCATTCGGACCTTAGTCTGGGAGAAATGTCCGAATGGGATTTCTCCCCCCTCCTCGTAGGCGGAGATGGTGGGGTTACTCCTCCATATTCCGATTAGTCGGGTATGGAGTTTTGTTACGTGGTTTCTATTATCTCTGTCGTAAACAGAGCTGTGCTATCTCTCAGACTTAGGTCTTTAGAGATTGGCCGTCGGGACTAGACCAAGTCAGTCACGGGAAACTGCTGGGAAGCTATTAATGTTTGTAATTGACTTTTTTAAGTCAACTTTGTATGTCCTCTTTAATGAATGGAATGAGACATGTTATTATCAAAAAAAGAGATGCATAAATCTATTTTAAAGCCCATTGTTGAGAATTTCCAGATTTTATCTCCTAATGTCCAAAACCTAATGTGATCTTGAACAAAAGAGACCTTGCTTGATGCCTATGAATTCTTAATTACTTTTCATGTAAGCTTTAAAATAGCATTTTCATGGATAGCTAGCATGTTTTAATATTTAATTTATTGCTCTTGTAAGTTGAGGTGAGGAGTAGTCATTGGATTAATGCTAAGCAATGAAGGGACGTTAGATTGTAGTATCATGAATTTCTCTTTAAAAAGGAAGGCTAAAAAATATTGAATGAGTATTAACACGCTTATGCTATTTATTGGAATAGGATCTATTGATGTTGGAAGCATCGAAGAGCATAGGGTTAAGTAGCTATGACTATGCTTCTTACACCAAGTTCTCTTTATGAAAGAATGTTTCTCTCTCTTATTGCAAATGTTCTTCTAAAGAATAGAGTAAATGAATATAGTATGTACAATCCCTTTCTTGATAACCTCTTTTTATGCAACCAAAGTATTAATTACGGTAGCTCGTTTCACCTTCATTGTAGTACACCCACTAGCTTTAGGAGTGATCTGGCTCCTATATCCTTTTCTTTTAGGAACCATTCAAGATTTGTCAGCCTAGGGGTTACCACTCTATTTTAAACACTCCTGAGTGGACAGAGGAGTTCCATGGGAACATTCCCCCATCTTAGCCTTTGGGGTGGTGATAAAAACTTTTTTAAAAAGACTTTTTTTCTTTCAAAGAATTTTTACAATCCCAATGCATTGACATGACAATGAAACTTAGACTTTCATGAGACACATGCAATGCCGAGTACTTCATCATGATGATATGACATTCAACATACAATACATATAGCATTATGGATTGAAACTATTAGAACATTCGAACATGTCCTTTTATAACAACTCCAAGGCATTGAACATCAACCAAAAGACAATCAATTAAATACTTTCCATGTAAGGGCTGAAACATACAATCCCTAGCATAACGAATAATCATTCTTATCTCATCAAACTTCAACCATAGAATAATCATACTTCAAATATGGCAATGGTTGAGACCCTTTAAGCTTGAAAACAATCATTTCAATCCACATTTTATGAACTTAGAATTTTCTAATGTATTATACAAACTTTAACAAGAATATTCATGGGTGGCCGAAACATACTAGTGGTTATAGATAAACATTTTCTTGAACTTAGCCTTATGCAAGATTCGGTCATGTATCAATCATCCATATTATGAAAATCCGAACCATAGATGGCATCATATTCCATTTTCATATCATGTATACATTCCATAGGCCATTCATTAGATAATCATGCTAAGAAGAGATAATATCATACAAAAGAAACATCAATATCATGAACAATCACACAAACTAAGCAACCAACAAGTTCACAAGACATATACATAAAATATCCAAGTACAAGTTAGTAGTGTACTTATAAAAATCCGAAATATATATAGTAAGCAAGCTGAAAAATACATATAATACTTGTTAAGTTCATCATTCTAGAGAAACCCTAACCCATGTGATAAAGTGTTGTGCATTTGACATCTTTTTCCAAGAAAAAGATTCCAAACATTTGGACCCTCCTTCCTTGAGTCCGAAACTTGACCATAACAAAACCCTAGCTCCTAAAAATTACTAAGGCCGTAACCCTCTTCTTCATACCATCTTGCTTATGAACTTTAAAACAAGTAGGTTAAATCTTCCTCCCTTGAAGAAAATCCTAATCTAGCCATATGTGAAAATGTAGATTCATATGAAAAACCTCCAAAGACATGAGCTAACTCTTCTAGCTCAAGTGTGTGTGTAAGCATGAGTTCTTGATGAACTTGCTTAAAACTCAAAACTTTACCTCCCCTCAATCCGTGCATGTGTGTGTGTGTGTGTGTGGGAAAAGGAAAGTTGGCTTCATACCTTCTAGTTTCTCCTCTTGAAAAATAGCTCCTACCTTTGCTTAACCTCCAAGTGATGTTTGGATGAGAAGAAAGTAAGGTGGAGAGTATTTGGATGGTGAGAAAAGGATGGAAAGTTGGAGGAAATGGTGGTGGCCTAATATCTCAAGAACAAGGCACAAAATGGCTAAAGGTCCTATGGTTTTCGGCTCCTTCCTTTTTATAGACACACAGAAGCTTCTTGCATGAGCCAAGTTGCATGGTTGCCAAGTGGCAACTCATCCTATGGCTTCATCCTATCTCATCATTTGATTGTGTGGGAGAGACACAAAAGGATTTTCCTTTGACATGTGGCGCCTCCATCCTCAAAACTGAAGCTCCCTTCCTCTTTTTGCCCTTCATTTCATGTCTTGGTTCAACATATCTTGTGGCTATTTGGTCTTTGTCAAGCTAGAGATCTTCCTCAATCTTCTATATGTGTGCATGAATGCCAAGCGGCATGTGAGGAGTGTGTGTCTGTGCATGGGTTGCCAAACCCTTCTTCTTCTCCCAAGAAGATCTTCTCTCACCACACTTTACGACACGCATGTGATTGGTTCCATTTTGCACAAAAATCCATGCCCTAGTTGTCCACCTTAAGGCATTCTTACACAGGATTTTCCTTCTAGAATCCCTTAGGCATGTAGGCCTTCATTCCTAAGACAAACTTGTTACTACATTTTTGCATGTATGACACATGGTAAAAAGTAAATCCTCTTTCCTCCTTTGTTGCTGTGCATGCCCTCTTGGCCTTCCTTAAGCTCCACTTTTCCATAACCTAATCATTTCCTTCTAGAACCTCTTTCCTATAGTGACAAGTGTCACAAAGCTTCTTCCTTCATGCAAAACCTCTATGCATACATGACACATGGCAAGAAAATGATTGATCTTCCTATGGTGTGTAAGCCAAATCCTAGATCCTTCTCACCTCTCTTCTCTTATTTCCATCTAGATTTATCAAGTCCTATACATTACTCCATTAGAAGACAAGTGTCATACAAAAATCTTGAGTTGGGCTTGAGCCCTAATTTCATTGGGTTTCAAAACCCTAATTTCTTTATGAAGGTTGAAACTCTCATGGGCTTACAATAATAATAAAAAAAAATTTATAGAAAAGCCTAGAAAGTCTTGGTCATCACAGTTGGAGACTTTGCAAAAGCATCGACTTTATGCCATGCTTAGCAAATGCGAGTTTTGGCTTCGAGAAGAGAAATTTTTGTGATTTGTGTTGAAGGAATTGTTGTAGATCCAGCTAAGATAGAAGTTGTGACCGAATGCCAGAGACTGGAGAATGTCCATGAGATATGTAGTTTCCTTGGTTTGGCAGGTTATTACCGTAAGTTTTTTGAAGGTTTTTCTAAACTCTCTAGTTCGATAACAATATTAACTAATAAAAATGCCAAGTTTGTTTGGAGCCAAGAATATGAAAGGAGCTTCCAAGAGCTTAAAAGAAGGGTAACTACGGCACCAGTGTTGGCTTTGCCTGAACTGCACAAGCCTTATGTAGTATACAGTGATGCTTCTATGATGGGATTAGGATGTGTCATGATGCAAGAAGAATGAGTGGTTGCTTATGCTTCGTGACAACTTAAGGATAACGAGTAGCATTATCCTACGCATGACTTGGAATTGGCTGTGTTTGCATTGAAAATTTGGAGACATTACTTGTATGGAGAAAGGTGTGAGATAAACACAAATTATAAGAGTCTCAAGTATCTATTTAGTCAGAAGAACTTGAATATGAGACAGAGAAGGTGGATTGAGACAATAAGTGATTTTTAGTGTGAGATAAAGTATCACCCTAGAAAGGCTAATGTAGTGGCCAATACCCTTAGTTGCAAGACTCAGGTTGACATGCCATCGATATTGGCAGGAATGAGGAATTTGTTGACTAGAGAATCACCAAGAGATGTTGCATTAACAATGGTGCAAGAAATTGTACCCTTAATGGAAGAGGAAATCGTAGAAGGACAGAACAAGAATGGAAAATTAAAGAAGCTTCGACAAAGGATTTTAAGATCTGAAGGGCCATAGCATTATACCATTGAAAAAAAGGGAATGTTGTGTTACAAAGGTAGGAAGATAGTTCCTTATGTCCTAGAACTGAAGGGGAAGATCTTAAGGGAAGCACATTGTAGCCTTACACTGTTTATCCCGGAAGTACAAAGATGTATTGGGATTTGAAAGGTAAATTTTGGTGGGAAGGAATCAGGAAGGGTGTAGCGAATTTGTTGCAAAATGTTTAGTATGTCAATTGGTGAAGGCTGAACATCAAAGACCAGTAGGAGAATTGCAACCATTACCAATCCCAAAATGAAAATGGGAAGATGTGTCGATGGATTTTGTGGTAGGTTTGCCGAAAATGTTATCAAGGAAGAACTCAATTTGGGCTATAATCAACAGACTTACAAAAAGCGCACATATTCTACCAATAGTTAATATGAATTCTATGGAAAAGCTTTCCGAGTTTATGTTAAGGAAATTGTTTGTTTGCAAGGAGTGCCTAAGTCCATAGTGTTGGATCCGGACATGAGATTCACTTCACGATTTTGGTAGAGTTTGCAAAAGATGATGGGCGCGAATTTGAGATTTAGTAATGCATATCATCCACAGACAGATGGATAGACAGAACGTACCATTCAGACGCTATAAGATATGTTGCGTGCATGTGTGCTGGAGCTAAGTGGTGATTGGGAGAGCCATTTGCCATTGATAGAATTCACTTACAACAATAGTTTCCAAGCCACGATACAGATGGCACCTTACGAAGTGTTGTACAGGAGAAAGTGTAAATCCCCTTTGTATTGGGACGAAGTTGGAGAAAGAAAAATTTTTGGGCTTGAATATTTGCAAGAGGTGCGAAAGTAAGTAGCACTGATCCAGGAAAGGATGAAAGTGGCCCAAAGTCGATAGAAAAGTTATGTTGATAAAAGACAAAAAACTCTAGAATTTGTTGTAGGTGATTAGGTGTATGTTAAAATTTCACCTATGAAGGGAGTCGTACGATTTGGCAAGCAAGGGAAATTGAGTCCCTGTTATGTAGGACTATATGAAGTTGTAGAAAGTATTGGTGCAGTGGCATATCGACTAGATCTACAGGTTGAAATGCAAGGAGTGCATAATTTCTCTCATGTATCGTCGTTAAAGAAGAGCTTTGGAGAAAGAAGACCAGTATTGATGGAGCAAGAGCTAAGGAATCAAAGGATACCCTTAGTGAAGGTGGTCTAGAATAATCCAAATTTCCAGGAAGCAACTTGGGAAAGAGAAGATGTGATGAGGACCAACTACCCCCATTTGTTTGTACCATAGATTTAGGTTTTTATAATGAATATGTGAATGACTGTGTGTACTCTGGTTTGTCATCAATAAATTCATGTTTATTTTGAATGATCTGTTAGTGACATTGTATGCATTATATCGGGATATGGCATGTACTAGAAAATCCCAAGTTTGTTTGTGTCCTCAGCTGCAATAATTAGGGAAACGCAAGAGTGGAGTTGTAGAAACCGACAACGAATAAGAGATTACATGATGGCTGCTTAATGGAAACAGATGGAAAAGTTTGTGCATCAACACACTCATGTGATGGATGTAGATTCCCGAGGGAATATTTTCTTACGACGAGCATTACCCCATGAAGAGTGGCAACTCCAACATGACCCATCAGTATGGAAGGATGCCAATAGAACACGTTTGCTCAGACTTGATCAAGATGCTGAGTCTAGTCGCATTGCTGAAGATCGTATGAGCAAATTTATTCGTTTCCGCGAAGAGATTCAACCTATCGAATACACCGAACTCAAGATAGAGCATAAGTTGAATGAGATGCGGGTAAATATGTATTTTGACTATGATCTAGATGTGATATTTTATTTTTCTCAAGATTTAGTGTCAGAAAATGAGGATGATATACCACCCCCATCACCTTCTAAGGAGTCCACAGCTACTAGTGTTCGAGGTAAGGATCAAAGCGTTTTTGATATTGTTCGTGTTATTAGTACATATGGTTCAGATTTTGAGGACGAAATCTATTCTTAAGAAGCGAAGGATGTGAGAACCCGAAATTTGCCAAGTCCGCGTTCCTAGTTTTATTTGGAGAATTATTTTTGAACTTAGTCCCATACAAGATTTGGTCAAGTAAGAAACATTCACATACAAATAACTATTGTGCAACTCGAACCCTAAGATGGCTTCTTATTCCATTTTCATAGCATGAATACATTCCATAGGCCATTATATTCATAAGTTAGATAGCCATGCTAAAAGAGATTGTATCACATGGAAGAAACATCAATATCACAAATATTCACCTAAAACTAAGCAACCAACAAGTTCACATGACATATACACAAAATATCCAAGTACAAGTTAGAAGTTTACTTACAAAAATCTGTAATAGATACCTAGTAAGCTGAAAATACGTATAGTACTTGTTAGGTTCATCATTCAAGAAAAATCCTAACCCATGTGATTAACTATTGTGCTCTTGACATCTTTTTCCAAGAAAAAGACTCTAAACATTTGGACCTTCCTTCCTTGAGTCTGAAACTTACCTACAACAAAAACCTAGCTTGTAGAGACACTAGAGCCATGGTCTTAATCCTCAAAACATCATGCTTATAGGCTTAAGCAAGTAGGGTTGCATCTATCTTCTTTGAAGAAAAACCCTAATCTAACCATGTGTATAAAGACGTAAGTTCATATGGAAAAACCTCTCAAAATATGAGCTAACTCTTCTAGCTCAAGTGTGTGTGTGTGAGCATGAGTTCTTGATGAACTCACTAAAAACCGAAACCTCACCCCTTAATGCCGTGTGTGTTTGTGTGTTGTAAGGGAAATGTTGGCTTCATACCTACTAGACTCTCCTCTTGGAAATATCTTCTAACTTTTCTTATCCTCAAAATGATGGTTGGATGAGAAGAGAATACTGTGGAGAGTGTTTGGATGATGAGAAAGTGATAGAAAGTTGGAGATAAGGGTGGTGGCTAAACACCTCAAGAGCAATTCTCAAAATGACTAAAGGACTTGGGGGTTTTCGGCTCCTCTCCCTTTTATAGACACAAAAACTTCCTACACAAGCCAATGCTCTTTGTATGGATGCCAAGTGGCTTCCCATCCTATGACTCCTTCCCTATCTCATCATTTGATTGTGTTGGAAACACAATGGGATTCCCTTTTGGAGAAGTGGCGCCTCCTTCCTCAAAACCAAAGCCTCTTTCCTATTTTTCCCTTTCATTTCATGTCTTGGTTCAATGAATCTTGTGGCTATATGGTCTTTGTCAAGCTAAAAATCTTCCTCAATCTCCTACATGTGTGCATGTGTGCCAAGTGGCATGTGAGGAGTGTGTGTGTGGGCATGGGCCGTCGAAACCTCCATCTTCCTCCCAAAGAAGATATTCTTTCACCACACTTTTGGACAAGCATGTGATTGGTCCAAAATTGCACAAACTCCCTTGCGCTAGCCATCCATCTCAAGGTGTCTTGCCACCAAGAGTTTCCTTCTAGAAACCCTAGTCGTGTAGGCCTTTCTTCCCAAGCTTGATTTTGCCATTTTCCAAGACAAAACTTTTTATCTACTTTTTGCATGTGTGACACATGGCAAAAAAAAAAATCTTCCTTCTCCCATGGTTGTTGTGCAAGGCCTCTTGGCCTTCGCTAGGCTCCACTTTTCCATAACCTCATTATTCTCTTTCTAGAATCTCTCACCCATAGTGACACGTGTCACAAAGCTTCTTCCTACAAGCAAACCTCCTTGCATGCATGACACATGGCAAGAAAGTAGTTGATCCCCTATGGTAGGCATGTAAGGCAAACCCTAAATTCGTCTCACCTGTCATCCCTTATTTCCATCTAGATTCATCAAGTCCTATACATAGCTATATTGGATGACAAGTGGCATGCAAGAACTTGAGTTGGGTGTGAGCCCTAGTTCCATTGGGCTTCAAACTCTAATTTTGTAACAGCCCGCTAGAAATTCATTGGTGGAATTTCTATAGGCTTTAGGAACCTCATGAAAACACCATAAGTTTTCATGATTCTACCATTACATAGGCTTTAGTCTATCAGTATAGCCTGAGTTATCACTCATTATGGTGCTAGTAGTGCGTCCTTATTTATTTGATATAGTTAGAAGTGTCAGATTCAGTTATGGTCTACGCCATTAGACTCAGTTGATTAGTTAGGATTTTATGGCTTAATATCTTATTTTCATAATTTCGAACGAAACACCTGTTTGAAACTGCGAAATTATTTTTAGGAGCACTTTGGGATTGAATTTTGGTAAACAATTTTCATTATAGGTTAATATGAATATTTAGGATTTTTTAGTGCTAAGTTTATTATGCATTTTTTTGGAGTGAATAGTAATCTCGATAAGCACATCAAGTGCAGTGTTTTCAAAGTCACAGTGTGGAATGCCCAAATTAGGTTAGAGAAGTTTTATTTATACAGTTAGTAAGATCTTAGCCACACATAGTGAATAGTATTAGACACTTGGCACAAAGAGGAACCATGAGTTGGATTATGAAGGAATCAAAGTGTGAGACCATGCCACCTAAGTGAAACCCTATTCTTTTTCATTTGATTTTGTGCCAGACCAAAGAGGGTTTCATCCCTAGTGAAACCCTAAATGGTCGGAATCCAATTGAAACCCCAAAAGTTTGGTTGAAACCGAAATCCTAAACGGTTTCCCCAAACCCTAAAGTTGGCCTCCAAACCCTTTTTTATCCGATTTTTAGCATTGTGTTTAATCACTTGATTAAATCACTTTAACATGCTATTAATTTCTCACATTCTTGTTATGACATCATTATCCAACCTTTTAAATTTTGGAAATTTGATTGGGCCAAGAAAAATTGGATTTGGGCTTGATAGCATCTCAAACCCTAACCAAACCCCCTTTAAACCCCAAATTGAAGCCCACTTGGTTGAGGCCCACCAAGGCCCACGAATTTGGCCACCTTGGCAAAGCTTCTTGAAGAAGTTTCCTCCCCCAAATGGCAGACCATCCACTGCCATTGGGTGCACCCAATAGTGCCTTGATGTGAAGGAGAAATCCACCACATTAACTCCCATATCTCACAGCTGCTGCAGGCAGTCTTTTCCCCTTTCTATTCTCCACTTTATGTCACATAGCCACCTCCAATCAAGGGTCATTCAAGCCCATAACTTCACCCTACAGAAGTATAGAGTCATGCAAGGCACTCTTTCTTTCACTTTATCACTTCTTCATCCCGTTTTTAGAGAGAAACTCAAAAGAGCTCTCTCAGGCAGATTTTTGTGTCTTTTTATGTGGAGATTTTCGACCCATTTTAAGTATTTTCGCACAATGACTCCTTCATAAAAGTTATTCGTCTTTGAGTATAGTTTCCATGGATATATTATTAGTCTTATTACATACTATTTTTATTGGTCAAAAGTATTTTTAACCATAGAAAGGTCATTCTCGGCGTTAAACTGGAGAGTATGTTATGTTTTGGAATTTTTGACCAAGCTAATGGACATATCTTGGTCCGAAAATTTTATGGATTATTTTTAGCATGTGTTTATGAATGTTAATTGAGGTTTTATTGCATGAATAAAGCTTTTGATGATAGATTTCGTTAGATCTAGAAACTTGAAAACTGGAAGTGGAAAAACAGTTTCTGTTTTGAGAAAGTTTGAATATTTCGTGGTTTAATCTTACTCCAAAGGCTTTGATATTCTTATGTGATGATTCTAAGTCTCTTATTTTCATGTTAGGATGTTATTTTGAAGATATTTAGTATTGGTTCCAAAGATATGATTTTCTATGCAAAAGGATTTCGGTTAGGCCTAAGATTTGATGTTGTTGAGTTAGATCCATGTTTTATTAAGTTTTAGCCATGTGATTTTTAGTTTGATGGTTGAATATTCTCTAGGACACATTTTTAAACCATGTGATGTTTTAATTTGAAGATCACATGTCTTTAAGCCATGGATCAAGAGATTTATCAAAGTTAGTTTAGAGAAGTTTCTGTTTTTGGACTAAGTGTAAACCAAATATTCCAAGTGTTGTTTTGTGATTTTTAATGACTTTTGTTTGATGATTTAAAGCATGTTTTATCTTAGGATGATGTTATGAATATGTTAGGAGTAAGATTTGAATTTTTTAGAATTCTTGAAGATGTTTTTATTAAGGTTAAAATTAGTGATTTAAGGTTTACTTTTTGTTAAAAAGTTTGAATCTTTTTATAAGAAGTTTAGTGTTGATGATTAGCTTTTTCTTAATGGATATTTTAAGTGTGTTTTTAAACTTAGGATAAAAAGATATTTGTTGCAAAAATTTGGTTTGATCATGAGTTTTTAAAATTTGAAAGAATTGTAGCAAATCAATGGAAATATAGCCTATGTAAGTTTCAGCCTTATAGAGTTTTAATGGTTTAGATGATTTTAAATTTTTCTGAGTTGATATTTGAGTTTAGGATAAAATTTACATGAGGAATGTAAATTTTGGTATTTTTGGAGTTAGGATATGAAGTCCTTAAGTTTGGGGTAAAATGGTCATTTTCCCACATGTAGAGAGTAAAATGGTAATTTTACTCTAAGTTGTCTCTTTTCATATTTCTAATTGTTTGTAACTAAATTTCTAACTTTTAGAATACCCTCTTACAGTTCTTCATGTTTCGCGCTTTATTCTTGTAGAACGCGACTATCGATGTAAGTTAGCTTTTAACTTACTATCAGTTTACTATGTATGTGTGATGGGTAAGGGAACTATAATTATGTTCGTATGTTGTTATATACGCCATGTCATGCCATGTCATGTTTAAATATTGCACGAATTATTCTGTCCCAAAATACTTATCTGTTACATAATATAATTTGTCACATGTTACTATCTGTTGCAAGTATGCCACATTACGTATGCCATCTGTTACATATATGTCATATCACATAATATTCACTGTCACATGTTATGCCATGTTACAAAATATTGTCTATTATATGTTATGTCATGTTACGAAATATTGTCTGTTATATATATGCCATGTTATGCAATGTTGTCTATTACATTCATGTTTCAAAGTATGTCATGTCTGTCCTCCTACGTTCATGTCATGTTACGTTACGTCAAGATTTCTATCATTTCGTATTCAAGTCCTCCCATCTCGAATACCGTCTGTGTATCTCGAGAACAGTCTTTTAAGTTATTCATGTCAATCACGACCCTAAGGGCTACGATAGGGTAATATCCTAGTGAAACTCTTTTGTTCATGCTGAAGTGTCTAAATAGGTGTGAAATTGCCTGGGTTGATGAAGTACAGTCAACAAGTTGCGAATGGGGCCTAACTAGCTAGTTACCAGTGCGCGCCAGGCACTAATGCCGATGGAGCCATACTTTATTTTATGTGTGTTCACAGCAAGTGTGGCACAAACAATTCATGGGGCCACAACAACTGTGGAGCATATACTACGTGAGACACAACAATTGTGACACGTAGAATATGTGGGGCCACAACAACTGTGGAGTACGTATTAACGCACTCACAGCTGGTATAAATACCTGTGTTGTGATGAGGTAGTCGGCAGGGACATATAGCTCAAGGGGACCTGTGTAGCACCCATATGGTCACTTTAATGATTAAGTCTATTGAATAAGATTCCAAGTTCATGTATTTCACATTATGTTACGTTCAAGTTACGTTCATGTCAAGTTTCAAGTTTATGTCATGTCAAACTAAGTCTCAGTTTCAGTTCAAGTTATGTTAGCTCATGCCATGTTATGCCAAGTCACGTTATTCTTATTATTTCATGCCATGTTATGTCAAGTTATGCTATGCTTATTTACGACTTTGATTATGCATTCATGCTTTTACTGCCATGCATACATCATTAACCTGTGTGGAAGTTTCCTGTTAACTTGCTGAGATTTGTAATCAAATCTCACCGTGGTAGTCCCAACTACCATTCCCTCTGAATGGTAGACGATGTGTCAGGATCAGAGTAGGGAGCGGACATGGGTAGACTAGAGGAAGTTGACTAGATGCCACATACAGGACTCGGAGCATGCAGCTTCCATAGTTAGTTTTTTGGATAGTATTCTGGACTCGTTGTCGAGTTACGCGAGTTACTCAACGGACTAGCCCAATATTGTATTTTGGTAATGTAAATATGGAGTCTGGTCTCCCATATTTTGAGATTATAGTCTTCTGAGACCCGTACTGTAATCGTGAATGTTTATTTTAATAAGTATGAAGGGATTACGCTTTAATTACTTGAGATAGTATAATTTTGGTGCATAGTATTGCTAAAAAAAAATATCCATTGTGAATATTGCATAATGCTAGATGCACGTTAGGAACATTGCATTTTATATGTCATGAACGGGGGCAGGTAACCTTATGTTGCATGTCTCTACGCTTCAGATGTTCGTCTGATCCCAAGCGGAATCTGGGGGCATCACAAATTTCCTATGAAGGTCAAAACTCTCATGGGCTGTTGTACATAAAAAAAAAAATTATTTACACAAAAAGCCTAGAAAGTCTTGGTCATCACATCCTCCTGCCCCCCCTTAGGAAAAAAGATTCGTCCTCGAAATTGGTATGATAGCCTCACTAAAATTTTACTAGGGGAATTTAACTAATCCTCCATAGAACTTGTTGCACTGGCGGCTATAGATTCCTCAGATGATGATGGTTGTGGCACTTCGCCTTCGTCGTTTGTCACCGAATCTTGTGAGAAATAGAATATCACGTCCAAGTCATAATTGTAATACTTGTTCACTCACATTTCATTTAACCTATGCTCAATCTTGAGCTCAATATCTTCAATAGGTTGTCCCTCTACACGATAACAAATACGGTCAATAGACGTATCTGAAGTTTCAAAAGGCTCATATCTGGAAGCGCGAGCTTATGCGACATGACTGGATTCTACTTCAGGGTTAAGTCCAAGAAGACATAACCTATTGGCATCTTCCGTACCAATGGGTCATGTGGGGGTTGATGCTCTTCATGTGGTAGAGCTCTCCTTAGAGTGATATGTTTTGAAAGTCCGTGTCTAACACATGAGTGCAATCATGTTCTGTAACGATCTGACCCGATCTTATATTTTTTTAAGAATAAATTATGGATAATTTTATTAGGCTCAATAAATGAGTTTAAGCCCATAAAAGAATTTATCAGACATATTATATTTTTATTAAAACCTAGAGTTAAGCCTACGTTATTTTTTTTCAAAAAAAATATAAATAAATAAATAACTTCAAGCTCGTGAGCTAGAGTTCAAACACCATTAATATTCTTCTTTCCCTTTGTAATAAAATTCCTAATTACTACCCGAGTTCCTTATCTGAATTTCAACCACTTACGAAAGGTAGTCCTACTCCCATGCACGTACGTCTTTATTTGCTTCATCACGAGGGTTTCCGTTGGCCTAGATATAGAGATTGATCAGTACACTCAACCCGCACGTCTCCACTCACACTCACATGCACATGCACATCACGTACACCTCTTTCCCTCAGTTGCATACCAACCCTTTTAGAGTGTGTATCCTCGTAGGATTTAGTCTCCTAGGTGCAGCCAACTTCAACTCGACTAAACTTCCTATTCGTTCACGTCTTTCACCTCCCCAATTGCCTATAAAAGCCACTCGAGACCTGAGAAACACACAACCAGCCTCACCATAGAGCAAACACGTTGAGCCACAGCCAGCCACCCCATGCACATTGCCCTCCACATCACGCACGCAGAGAACCTTCGTTCAGCACTTCCCAAACCGTCAGCCCACTGCCCAACCCGAGTACAACCCCGTCCCTCTCAGTCTATGCAACGTCAAACTGCTCGACACCCGTGACCCCCAGACAACTACCCAGACCTCACCACCAAAGCCAGCCGTGAATCATTCCCAACCCATTGGAATACTCTGTTTTTATACCAAAAAATAGAGCACATCGTTCCTAGCGTGAGCCACTGCACTCCACCTCCACCGAGAGTTCCTCCACGTAGAGACCCCACAGAAACTGCCGTCAAGGGCTGTTCGGCACCCCCCAGTCCGTTGCAAGCCTCTCACCGCTTCACGGTGGGTTCTCTTGCTCCCTCACGCCGTGTTGCTATTCTCCCGTAAACTCTCGCACCCTCTCTCGGCGTCGCATCACCACAGAGAAGCCACCCAGAGCCACCGTAGCCTGCAGCTTCCCCTCTCGGCGAGTTCATCACAGAAACTTCTCCCTCTCACAGTGAGTTGTTGCTCGACCCTCCTCTGCCCGTAAGCCTTAGTTGCCGTTAGTCTTCCTTTTTAATTCCCAGTGAGTGTCGGCTGCTCTCATATTGCTCTTAGGTTTTAGTTTTAGTAAATACATATATTGATAAGATTACATATATATCCTTTCTAAACCAGTATCTTGAACTTGAAGGAGTATTTTATGTATAATTATATTTATAAACCTACGTTTAAGTATAGGTTAATTATAAATATTATTACTTCATTTTATTTGAAGTTGAATTTAATACTTCCAGTTGAGTTGTGTTTGATTTCATTAAATAAATATATTAATCATAAGATCCTTTTTATAAGAAAGTATTTAAAGAATTTGAAATCTATTTTAAAGTATATTTTTATACTATTGATATTTTAATTAATAATCCAGTTAACTATTTAACTAGATTTTTAAGATTTCTTATGTTATATTTTAAATAGAACAATTAAGAAATATGTTAAGAGTATTTTAAATGATATTAGTATTTATTTGATTTCTTTTTAAATTAAATAATTATTTTTAATAATGAGAAAGTAAATCTATTTTAATAATCGAGGTTTTTATGACTTATTTTAATAGCCCAAATATTTTACTAAGTTATAATATGTTATTAGACTATATTCGGACTCTAAATTACTTTGGACTTGATAATAATTTTATTTGAGCGAAGATTATATTTTAAGGGGAATAGGTTTGTTTCTTAAATATATTTGGGTTAAAATTAGAATAAGTGAATATCAATTAATTATCGATGAATTTAGGGAGATAATAGTGTTTTAGGGATTAGGAGAACTTTAAGTATTGAAGAATTAAAATAGGATAATTCTAGCATTTTACAGTTAAATATTTAAATACGGGTTCAATTGGAATATTTACGGATATTACACACTCATTGTATAGGTGATCGATTACGTGCGGAAAATAGTGGATTAACGCTGCAAGGTAAGTAGCATGATCATACCCTTACACGTATGTATGGTAAACGACATGTCTTTTATAAAAATATTATGCATGAATAACCTTCATTGGAAGCCCCTTTTTACGTATCCAAGACATGATAAAAATATGAAAATCCATGATTTTATAATTATGCATCAAGATATTTATGAAAACTCATGATTTTATGAAAGAAATTATGCATCAAAAGATTTAGGAAAAGTTATGATTTTATATGAGAGTTATGCATTAAAATATTTATGAAAAATCATGATTTTATGTGAGAAGTCATGCATCACGACATGTTATGAAAGAATGCGATTTCATTTGAAATCTATGATATGATATGACAAGATATGACAAGTATGTATGTGATTTCTTTTGAAATCTATGATATGACAAGTATGCAAGTATGATTATGATGAAATAAGAATGATAAGATACGTAACGGCCTATGTTATGATATGAAGACGGTACCTATGTTATGGGCATATTGCATTGCTAGGTCGTACATGCTGGTAGTGCACCCAGTATGTCTTCCTTATGTATATATTCCACAACCCGCGGCCACGGGCGGAATCGGAATCTATTTAGATTCGCTAACCCTAACTCACGGGGGTCAACAGTGGGTAACGGCCTATGACAAGTGAAAGATAAGCTCATGTTCATGTTCATATTATTTACGTATGTATTTATAAGTAAGCACGTTTTTTCAAGAAACCTTATGTTTATTATGTTTACTGTATGATGTGTGCTTATTGAGTATTTGACTCATTTTAGTTTGTTTTCATGTTTTTAAACCACCCCAGGTGATGAAATTTATGAAGATGAGACTGTAGGACAGGACTTGACCCCGAGAGGCGAGACAGAGGCCTAGACAGATTATGATATGATTAGCTTTTATGGTTTAAGATTTAAGTAAATTATTTTGATAAGCACACGAGACTTACATATTTTTTTTAAATAAGTGCTTCCGCAGACTCTATGTTGGATTTTTAAGTATTAATTAAATTATATTTTATTTATAGAATCTTTTGCATCTGGCTCGTTATTTAAAAGAAAAAGTTTTAGTCAAGTTCAATAGTAGCACACTGGCTCCCCAAACAATTCTAAAATGTCTTTATTGGGGAGCGGGGTGTTACATGTTCAAATCTTTCCTTTTCTTGACAATGAGTTCTCATCATTTGATCCCTCCTTATTTGTCAATTCCGGTGACTACATTCACATCTTGCTCTAATCTGAGCAACCGAAGATACAGACATGCGAGGGGTATACCTATTATGAGCCATGCCTAGTTCATGGGTATGGTAGATACACATATTATTACTAAAATTCACAGATAATGCAGAAACAATCACACACACAAGAAAGTAGATATAAACAATCAATTGTTCAAAAAAATGAAGTTCATGAATACACAAGTTCTAAGTTACAAACAAATGAGGATATTTAGTCCTCATCAAATCCTCTCTTTCCCACGTTGCTTCCTGAAAAGCTGGATTATTCTAATGACCCTTTACTGATGACACCTTTCAGATTCTTAGTTCTTGTTCTTTTCTATCCGCGATCTGTACAGGCCATTCTTCATAAGATAATTTTGGCTGAAGTCGTATGCTACTGGCTTCCAGCACTACAAGCTGTCTTTCACCAAAGCTCTTCTTTAAGGATGATACATGAAAGACATTATGCACTCCTTGCATCTCAGTTGGTAGATCCAAATGATATGCGACTGCACCTACTCTTTCCATAACTTCAAATGGTCCTACATGCCTGGGACTCAATTTTCCTTTCTTTCCGAACCATATAACTCCTTTCATAGGTGATACCTTGGCGTACACCCAATCTCCCACATCAAACTCTAAGTTTCTTTGTTGCTTGTTGACATAACTCATTTGGCGACTTTGAGCTTCTTTCATCCTTTCCTGGATCATTTATACTTGCTTTCGTACATCATGCAAGTATTCTAGTCCTAGCAACTTCCTTTCACCTACTTCATCCCAATACAATGGAGATCTACACTTTCTTCCATAAAATGCTTCATAAGGTGCTATTTGTATTGTAGCTTGAAAGCTATTATTGTAGGCAAATTCTATTAATGACAAATGGCTTTCCCAGTCACCACTCAACTCCATTACACAAGCACGTAGCATATCTTCCAATGTATGAATAGTTCACTTTGTCTGTCCTTCTGTCTTTGGGTGGTAAGCACTACTAAACCTTAGATTCATACCCAACATTCTCTGTAAACTTTTCCAAAAATGTGAAGTGAACCATTGGTCTCTATCTGATACTATAGACTTAGGCACTCCATGAGTTCTGACTATTTCCTTAACATAGAGTCGCAACAACTTGTCCAACGAATTTGTGTTAGCAATTGGTAGGAAATGTGCACTTTTGGTCAATCGGTCAACTATGACCCAAATTGAATTCTTTCCTGATGATATCATTGGCCAACCTACCACGAAATCCATAGACACATCCTCCCACCTCCACTCTGGGATCAGTAATGGTTGTAACTCTCCTGCTGGCCTCTGATGCTCAGCCTTTAACAACTACTAAATTGAACATTTTACAACAAAATCATCCACATCCCTTTTATTCCATCCCACCAAAATTGTCCCTTCAAGTCCCAGTACATTTTGGTGCTACTAGGATGAGCAGTATATGGTGTACAACGGGCTTCCTTCAGAATCATTTCCTTTAATTCAGGAACATTAGGAATCACTTTCCTCTCCTTATAACGTAACATCCCACCCTTGCCAATTGAGAAGTGTTGCGGTCCTTCAAATTTCAGAATTTTTTGTCATAGTTTCTTCAGTTTATCATCCTTATTCTGCCCTACATTGATTTCTTCGTTAGTCAACAAAATGATCTCCTATACAACTGTTAACCTGACATCTCTTGGCAACTTTCCTATTAGTAGTTCCCTCATTTCAGCTAGAAGTGATTGCATGTCGAATTGGGTCTTATGACTAAGGGCATCTGCTACCACATTAGCCTTCCTATGGTGATACTTGATCTCACACTGGTAATCGCTGATCATTTCTACCCATCTCCTCTAACTCATGTTTAGGTTCTTTTGATTAAATAGATATTTGAGACTTTATGGTCAGTGTATACCTCACACCTTTCTCCACAAAGATAATGTCTCTAGATCTTCAGCACAAAAACTACTACTGCAAGTTTCAAATCATGAGTAGGGTAATTCCGCTTGTGGTCCTTAAGTTGTCATGAAGCATAAGTGACAACTCGCTCTTCTTGCATCAAAATGCACCCTTATCCTATCTTAGAGACGTCACTATAAACCACATATGGCTTATGCGGCTCAAGCAAAGCTAACACTAGTGCCGTGGTTAATCTTCTCTTGAGTTCTTGAAAACTCCTCTCACAATCCTCACTCCACAAGAACTTGGTATTCTTCTTTGTCAATGCCGTTAAGGGACCAGACAATTTTGAAAATCCTTCAAAGAATCTTCTATAATATCCTGCCAAACCTAGAAAACTCTATATCTCGTGGGGCGTTGGTCAATTTCTACCATTCCATCACTGCTTATATCTTATGTGGTGCCCTCAGCCCCCGCTTGGGATTGGACGGAGACTGAAACACTGCAACATGTAATACAAGACTACATACCCCTCGTACATGATAGATAATATGCTATGCACCTAAGTATGCTAGCAGTATGCAATATAACATTACAGCAGAAAATAAATAAAGGATCAGAAATTCTAAGCAATGCAAAATAGCAATTGCAAAGTACATGGTACCAACTACGAAAGCATTAACACCTTGTCCATGACCATAGCATAATAGCATGAGACAAAATATCCCAAAACATCAAATATTAAATGTAACACCCTGCCTAAAAAGGCCCTTAGGCCTTGACCTTAGTAGCCTTAATCTTAGTTAATTAAGAGTTGAACTATTTGAGAATAAGAACATTTTGGATACTTAAGTTGGCAAGAGGACCGTATACTTTGGGTTTAGTAGAATTATTAGAAGATTTTAGTGTAATATTGATTTTTTGAGGAAAATGAAATTCTTAGAGGTTGATTGGAGAATTTTTAGTGATTTATTAATTTTGAGGATAAGAAGCCAAGAGGCCCACAAAGGAATGACACATGTCACATTGGAAGGTTGCCACAACAATGGGCTAAGCAATTTGGGTAAAATTCTTGATGGACTTAGGAAAGGCCCAAGAGATTGGTTTATTAAGGGCCCATGCTTTTTGGGTATAAGATCTTAGAGAGACACTAAGGCATTAGGCCCAACTTGATGGACATTAGGCCTAACTTGATGGACATAAGACTTTAGGCCTCTAATGCACTAAGGATGCGATGAGCGAAGGTTAAGATGTTAAAAAGACCATATGCCCAACGTGGGAGATATAAAGTTTTAAAACTTTCTTGGAGGACTCTAGAAAATAGGCTCAATGAAAAGGACATAAGGCTATTAAGCCTAACTTAGTAAGAGTGGAGGTACTAGGCTCTTAATCATGGGTTAATTACTTACATTAAGGTTGATAGTGGGATTAGCATTAATCATGATACTTAGTGTTAATGAGCTAAGGATTAGTGAGCAAGTCTATTAGTAATTTTGGTGAGGCTTTTAGGACTTTAGAGCATTCATGATCCAGGCCCAAGAAAACTTTGGACCAAGCCTTAAGGAATTAAAGACTAGTTATGGCCCAACTATAAGGAAGGCATAAGGGCCTTTGGGCCAAACTTGGTATAGAATGGACCCATGGCCTAATTAGGTAAAGTCAAATATTTTCAAACCCAATTTACTTGAGATTTCTTTTTAACCCTACAAATCTGTAAAATGAAGCCCTCTCATTCGAAGCCCAAGAGCCCTTAAACCATGAGCCCATGCATTTGACACTTTTAAGCCCACATGATCCAAAACCATGTTTGGACTCATTTCACCATTCAAGACCAAAGACCCAATACACCATACCATTGGTTTTCTTATGCTCCAATCACACTCAAAGTATCCAAATTAAGTTTTGAAAATTGGCTAAGGCCATTAACCATCATGCTTGAAGTTAGTGCACTTTAAGCCATGCTTTGAAGCTTAATCATGCTTAATCTTTTCTTTAAATTTTTAATTCAAATTTTCTTGAATTAATACTACCCTGAACCTTGATTAAGACCCTATTAATGACCTAGCTAACCAGACCCACATGTCATTCTGAAAAATTTCATAACATGCCCAAACCATGCTTCAATCGGTTTTGTGCATTGCCCTTTGTAATGCTTGGACTATTTTGCCTTTGGGCCCAAAATTTTTTTGGTTTGTAATCAGGGGTAATAAGGTACTTAAAAATCTCATGAGACCCTCCCAAATTCAGTTTGAGCCTTGGACTAAATTACTTGCACAAACCAATTCCTTGAACCAAATCGGGTGCGCCTTGGTTTAGTTTGTGTTGTATCAGATTCTGTCAAGTTTGAACCAGCCTCCTACCATGATTTTCACAACCACCCCATGCCACCTCCTTCTCCACCACAAAACCACCTCCATCCACCTGTTTTCAAGGGTTGTTTGATGGTTTTTCTTCCACCCAAATAATGCCCCACGATTAGACCTACCTTCTAAGATCAATGTAGCAACTATGGAGAGGAAATCATGGTGGTGTTAGGCCACTATTCCCCCTGCACAAGCTGACCTAAGCTCGTGCAAGCAAATCTGGAAAGTTTCCAGATTTGAGCACCTCCCACTTCACCCAATCACTAAGCACCCAAGCCAACGTCCCTCACCCCTTGGCCTCCTATAAATAATTACCTCCCCTTCTCATTTCACTCACACCACAGCTCCAAGCATCCTCCTAAGCCTTGAGAGCATTTCCCCCTCTTAGAGATCAAAAGAGTGCAAACCAAGTGGGTTTTGGTGAGTTTTTGAGTGTTCTTGTGTAAGGCAGTCTAGAGTGCTTTGAAGGCCACGAAATTTGTAAGTTTTCTTCCTTTTGATCTTAGCTAGCATTTGAAGCTTTGTTTCCAAGTGTTGGTATGAAATTTAGTTGAGTTTTGAGAAGGTTAGGATGCTTAATGCAAAACCAAAATTTAGCTATGGCATGTACTAAGCATGATTTTATATAATTTATCATTATCCTAAAATGATTATGGAAGGTTAAATTTGTGGTTAGAAGCATGCCATGATAGGTTTTAAATCTATCTTGTTTTAATCTTCAAGCTTGGATCGGTTTTAAGCATATTGGTGATTAAGGATTTCTTAGCTTTGATTAAGTGTTGGGATGAACTTGATTACTCAAGGATTTGGCTTAATAATGTCCCTAAAGATTTTAGTGATCATTAGTGGTTAAATAAAATCTCATATGCATGCATTCATAGGGATCAATAGTTGAAAATATACATAGGCATCAACTAGGATGCATGCCACGGGTTGGGGCTAATTGGACAAGTTCCACTTGAATTTTAAAAATTTGAGGGCATATATGGTTTTATAATGCCAAAAATATGAAGTTCATGAAATTTGGTTAAATTTGGAATTCATTCACGATTAGTGAAAATTTAGGGCTTAGATGGCAATTTTTGAAAATCTAGGGATATTTTTGTAAATACTCAATTTTTGGAGCCTTTGTTTTTGAACCTATCCATAAGAGTATTAAGCCTAACTTAGTATACACATCATTTACGAAGCTATGACGCTAATTTCAAATTTCTCCAGAAGTTTGTAAGTTGGCCTGTAACTTACACCTTGATAGATTATTTATGAATTATTGATACATGCTCATTTCATACTTCAATTATCATTTTTTAACATAAATTATCATTTTATATCATACATTGAGTGCATACCTACATGATATGTGACATTTTTATCATTTTTGCATATTGCATTTATAAATGTCATTTTTGCATGAAATTTACTACATACGCACATGTCATGAGAAACATTTTCCAAAGCATAGCATGAAAATCATTTTGTCATGACCCCAAAGGCCAGGATGGGGAATTATCCTGGTGGAACTCCTCTGTTCACTCTGGAGTGTTTAATAATAGAGTGGTAGCTCTTGGGTTGACGAAGAACAGTCAACAGGCTTTGAATGGGTTCTTTTTAAAGAACGCCGGAGCGAATTCAACATGTTATGACATCTAAAACTGGTGGGTGTACATGTTATGAATTTTATGATGTTATGTTATATTTACCAATGGATTGAGAATGAGTCTATAGACAACGTAGGTTCAACGTGAGTTGTACTACGGTCATCGGCAGGTACTCACAGCATATGGGGAACTGTAACATTACCACACGTTATATTATTAATTAAGATAATGATGAGAGTTTATGATGAAATTTTTATGGAGAAGTTATGTTTTCTAAAAAATGATGACGAAATTACTTACTAAGTAAAAACCCATGTCTCCATATTTTTAAAAGATGTTGAGGAATTTGGATGGGAGACATGCATACTGATTTTCTGCATCTAATGCATTGCATATTTATCATTTTTTATGATTGATTTATCTTTGTGCTTGTTAGTTGTTTAACTTACTGAGATTTTGAGTAAATCTCACCCTTTTATGGGACCACTATCATTCCACTCGGAATAATAGAAGTTGTGTTAGGAATCAACCAGAAAGAGATTGATAGAGCACTGGATCTGCATGTTTGAAGAGGAGCCAGATTTTGTGAGAAAGATAGATTTAATGTTGATGTTTATAGTCTGAGTCCTTCATACTTTAGAACGTATGAAGAGAATAATATGACTTTGTATACAAGTCTATGGTACATTGGTATTATGAACACGATAATTTTCTAATGAAGTTGGGATGTTTTTAGTTATTCTGGCATATATTATATTTTAACCTTTTATTTCCGTTGCGATTATTGCATACTGCTAGTTGCATACTAAAGTGCATCGCATATTAACTATCATGTACGGGGGTACGTAACCTTGTGTTGCATGTCCTGACGCTCCAAGTCTCTGTTCCATCTCAAGCGGGGATCGGGGGCGTCACATTAAAGTTTTGTCTCCCAAAAAATACGGGACCTTCAAAACATAAAGTATCTTCAAAATTTGAGGCCTAAACCATAAGTCCCTTTTATCAAAATGACTAAGATTCTTTTTCCTTCATTGTGATCTGGGTTTCACACGCTTTTCTAAATCCTTGTCTTGGTCCCGGTTGTTACGCCATCTAAGCTTCGCAATAGATTCCAAAATATCAGTGATCTCCTGGTCGATGGCCTCAAGTAGCTCCCAGAGAGAGGGCTCAGGCCGGCTAGTGGCCATCTTAGGCACAATCCTCTCTGGAGGAGGAGGTGCCGTTCTTTTCCTATTTGTCTTAGGCGTTGTTCTCAATTCTTGTAACAACTTCTACCATTTTGGGTTGGGGAATGGTAGTGTAAACAACCACAGTGAGATTTTGAGAAATCTTAGCAAGTAATCACACATCATACATTAATTAAAACAAGCATACGAGAGGCACATCATGAATTGCGTGCATGAAACATGTACTTGACTTTAAACAGAAACTTGACATATACATTGACCAATTTCAAAAGACTTGTATATAGACTTTGACTTTTTCAAAAAAAACTTTTCTTTAACTTTCTTTTCGTGTTGATCTTAATCAGAAACTTTTCTTATCAGAGACATATCACAAGATTTGCATCGAGTGATCCTAAACACATAAGCTCTTATTCTTATTCAGAGGGTGGACACAACATGGCTCCCCTCCTTGCGCCGCGTGTTCCAGCTAATCATTGTACCATCATTGACCTGTAGGCAGGACTCTACCACCACCTTTGCTTATCACCATCCCTACCGCATGCACTATAGGTAAGAATCACAGGCGGAACTCTACCACCATCCCTACCATTTGCACCATAGGAGGGAATCACAGGTGGGACTCTACCACCATCCCTCCCATTCGTGATAGAACTTTTGACTCTTTTCTTTTTAAAAAGAACCACTTTCTTTTGGAAAACTTTTTCCCAAATGCATGAGACATGGAACTTAAGACATTTCATGCTTATACTTGACATGTGACATATGAAATGCCATGCATGAAACAACCAAGCATAACATATTCAAAGCATAGCATGATTACATGGAATACAAGAAACATCCAAACTCATTCATAGAATCATGGAAACATGCTTAGGCCGAAACACATAGGGGTAAAAATCATGAGATTCATCACTTAAACATGTTCCAAAGTTTCAAGCATATAATCATAGGAATCAAAGCATGATAAAACAAACATGAAATCATGATATTTAACTAAGATCCGAAACATACAACACATGTTATGGCCGAAACATTATGGCACATAGTTCTTTAATTTTAAACATGAGAAAATTGAAACATATACAAGTATGTCATGTGACATTTTCATCACAAATTCCAAACATGTAATTCCTTCCATAGATTGATACAAGATCATATTAACATAATCAAGCAATCAAACAAGAGCTAACCAACAAAACAAACATGGAAATGAAAACGATCTAGACAATCATACACAAGTGTCAACCAAAGTAGGTTGAGTGTATACTTACAAAAAATCCACATATAGCAATATTAGCAAGTTGTAAGTCCGAGTATTCCATATTAGAAAAGCAACTAAAAACTTCACTTCATGTTCTAAAGTGTAAGTGTAAGTTTCTAGGGCAATACTTGCCTATATCAATTCGGTCTCTTAGGGTTTTGGTGTAAACACTAATTCATTTCATTATTAAAGTAAAGAAAATCCTAAAATAACCAAAGATATGAGTAGTGGCTAAAAATCATAGTGAAGAAGCTCTCCTCTACATTTGGCATCAAATGTTCCTTAAGAATCTTAAAACCATTTCTCAAGAAATCTCAAGAAAAGTGGGTGTTCTATCTTTCACATTGACACAATGAGATTTGAATCTCATTTTCGGTTTGAACAAGTGGTGTGTGTGTGAAACTTAGAAAAAAACCAATTCTTACCTTCACTAGGTTTAGTGTGTCGAAATCCCCTCTTGGAATATAAAAATCCTCTTGTTTGGTTGAGGAGGAAATGAGAGAATTGTATGGAGAGGTCAAGAGCATTTAGATTTTGAAATTTGCTAAAGGTAGAAGCCTTTGGACATGTGGTCTCCCTCCCCTTTTATAGAAAATCCCTTGCTCTCTCATTGGTGGTTGAAAACCATTGCATGTAAGACAAGTGGCAAGGTTCCTTCTTCCTCCTTTCACCTTGGCCGAGACACCCCTTGGAGTTCCCCATGTAGATTGCATTAGAAAGGTGCACTTTTGGGGTTGGCATGTGGACTCTCTTCCTTTGGCTGAATCCCTTTAGTTTTCCCTTTATGCCCTTCCTTTCTTCAACTAATTGGGGGTTTATTCTAAGGGTAAGAAAGTAAAATATCATATGGCTTTCCATTTCCCCAAACAAGCAATCCTTTGCATGGATGACAAGTAGCAAAAGACTCATCCCATGGTCTTGCTGTCCACCTCCTTCTTCCTTTCCCAAGATGATGTTTCATCTTCCAACTCTCCTTCCCTAGGTGACCTCTCTTGTTCTATTGGTCCAATTTTTGTCTAAGTGACAAATGACAAAGAAACATAGCACTTGGAAGTGTGCTAGCCGAATCTTCAAGGGCCTTCTTGTCCTTCCATCCAATTTTCTCTCCACATATCCTTCTAGAACTCCATGCATGCTTGACACTTGGCATTATCTGACTAAATTCGAAATCCAAGAGCCTCCATTCGGTTTTCCATGCAAAACACCTAGAAAAAGTCCCTTTTTCACTTCCCTAAGTTTCTTTTCCCAAGATAACCTCATTGGAACTTGAAATGGGTAAGACAAAGGTCTAGCCGAAAATCCTTTGGTCTCCTCTAGGTTCCTTTTGTCTCTTGAATCATCTAGAAGGTTTCTTTCACAATGACAAGTGGCAATTCCTCCAAGATAGGTGTGTAAGCCATCCTTTTGGCATTTCTCCTACACTTCTCTCTCTCGCTTAACCCATTATCAAGTCTAGGTTCATAATACCTTATTTACATGCCACATGGCAGTTGTGACTATAATTTTGGGCCAGGGGCCTAAAGCCAATGGGCCTAATAAAGATATGTATGTTGAGAGATTCACAATGATTGAGGAGAGATGTTTGTGTAAGAAGTGAGAATTGGCAATGAGATCTGAAGAGAGCCGAGGAGATTTAGGTGTGGAGACTCAATGGCGATCAAAATTGGCAACAAGAGTCAAGCGATGAGCGAGATATTTTATCTCTTGGGTGAAAAGATTTGGCGACAAGACTCTAGACGGTTAGATTGGGAGACTAGTCTAATTGGCCAACTTAAAAGACCAACCTAAACGACATCATGGGAAACAACTAGTAAAGGGTTTGAAAGTAATTTTGATCAAGAAAAAAGAGAAAGAAATCATAGAAAGAATCCACAAGAAGTCCAAGTTTGGAATACACTAGGAGACAACCAGGACATACTTGAGTGTTTCCATCATAACTTTTGACTCACATACCCGATTGATATGATTCTTGATTGGTTCGAAATTTACCTTAAAGGAATACAACTTTGTGTCTATTAGGAATTTTTAAATTCTGACTCCTGGAGTGTGTACAAGACTACCAATATAAGTCCTAAAAGTTAGGTGAATTTTTAGGTGGAAATCATGGAAACATTAGGATTTTTTTTCAACCCTATATAAGCATATCATTAACACAAAATTAATGAGAGAGTCTGAGTTTTAGAGTCCAATATTCCAGAGTTTATTCTTTAAGTTTTCCTTCAAGGTGGTGGATCTAGGGAGTAGAGTCAAGAGCCACATGCTTCATCAATCGACTCCATCGAAGAACACTAGTTTAATTCTTTTTCTTTTCAATTTTATTATGAACTAATTTTATTTTCTAGAGCTTTGATGTAGTCTAGCATTGAACACGTAATTTATATTATAAGTTATCATATTTTTAATATTTCTATAATTGAGTGTTTATGCCTTGTTCTTAATGCTTGCAATTTTTTAGCTAATTATTGTTCAATCTCTTGAATCGCAATGAGATCGAGAGGTGATTTGTGATTAAAGTTCTATTAAGCGAAAGTAGAGGTATTTTACTAGGATTAGTGTATTCTCAAGAAAAATCCAAAGAACTCAATGAGTCTCCAATTAGTTAAATTCATATAGAGATATGAAGTTATTAATTGTAGATATTTTTAGCATTTTTTGAGAGAAAATATTGAATAGTTAATGGATTTTTATCATCAACTTGGGATAATTGGAATTCTATAACAAGAAAGAATAAATTGTGTGGGATTTGCTAGGTGAAATCAAATGCCCTAGATCTATTCTTATTATTTTTAAAAATCTATATTTTAATATTTTTTTTCAGTTTAATTTAGATAATCTATTCCTTAAATTTTGGTTTTTCAAACAGTAATTAATTTAGTAAATTTCAGTATCCAATAGCATAATTAATCTTTGTGGGTTCGACATCTGTTTTCTTTAAAAATAATTTACTACTTGTTACAATTTTGTGCACTTGCAGATATTTTAATGTGATCAGCACCTCCTCCAGAGACGATTGTGCCTAAGATGGTTATGAGCTTGCTCGAGCCCTCCATCTTGGAGTGCCTTGAGACGATTGACTTTGTGATCACCTAGATACTCCAACATATTGAGGAATTCAAAAGACGTCACAATCGGGATAAGGATCGGAACTTAGAGAAAAGAGTGAAGCCCGAACCCTTTTGAAAAAAAAGAGAAGACAAAGTTGGGACCCATTTCCCTTAAGTTGGAAATTACTTTTTGAGGAAAAATATTTTGATAGATCCTGTGTTTTGAGAATGGTTTAAAATACACTGCTTATTTTGGAAGTCTTTTGGGAAACACAAACTCGTATTTTGAAGTGCTTATGCTATATGAAAGCTTTGGGATATTTGCACTTATTGGTACCATGTGTCTTATTTATTTACCCATCGTGCTTAAGTAAGATAGAAAAGAATATTTTCACTACGATTTTTATTGCATACTACTAGATGTTAGGTGCATTGCATCTTAGCTGTCATATATGAGGGGTATGTAGCCTTGTGTTACATGTTTCAATGCATTCAGTCACAGTCAAATCCCAAGTGGGGGCTGGGGGTATCGCAAGCAGTGGTATTAAAGCAATTATGTCTTTGTGTAAACCCACAAGTTGTCATAGGGAATTTCATGGTACTAAAGCTAGGCTTCAATCTTGTAGTTATAGGCTTTGATCTTATAGTTATAGGCTTAAATCTAGAAGAATTGAATCGAGGAAGGGTACACGTGGAAACTCTGCGATCAGTGGAAGTTGGTGTTTCCCTTCTTAGGAAAGCTTGACTCATGATTGGCTTTAAGCGTTTCAGGAGATAGAAAAAGTCATGGTGCGAAATCAACAAGACGATACTTCTCCCAAAGCGTCGGGAGCAAGATACTAGGAACCAAACCCTGGAAGGCAATCAGGCTATAGCAGATGTAACAGCCTGCTAGAAATTCAAAGGTGGAATTTCTATTGGCTTTAGGAACCTCGTGAAATCTCCATAATTTTTCACGAATCGACTAATCGCATAGGTTTTAATCTGTCAACATAGCCTATGTTATCACTCACTATGGTGCCAAAAGTGTGATTCTAATTATTTAAGGTAGTTATAAGTGTCAGAATGCATTATGGTCTATGCCATTAGACTTGGTTGATTGTTAAGGATTTTATGGAACAATAAATCAATTTTCATATTTTCAGATGAAATGCCTGTTTGAAACTATGAATTTATTTTTAGGGATACTTCGAGATTGAATTTCGGTAAACGATTTTCACTGTAGGTTAATATGAATATTTAGGAATTTTTAGTGCTAAGTTTATGATTCATTTTTTTAGAGTGAATAGTAATCTCGGTAAGCACACCAATTGTAGTGTTTCAAAATCACAGTGTGGAATGTCCAAATTAGATTAGAGAAGTTTTATTGGATTTGGGCTTGATAGCAACCCAAACTCTTTTACAACCCCAAAATTTAGGCCCACGAATTTGGCCTCACTGGCATTGCTTCTTGGCTAAGTTTTGCATCCTCACTTGGCTGACCAGATCTTTCCAAAATAGGGCTAGAAGGTTTTGAAGTAAAAATCTAAAGGGCCACCCCATTCTTTTACTTTTACACTCCACCTTGAGAAAAGATCTTGGGCTGATTTTTTTGTTTATTCAAATGGGAAGAAAAGGGCAACACTCAAACTTTATTCCAGTCCTATCACTTTACATAAATTTTGTAAGAGGCTCTCCAGTCCACTTCCCATAAAAAGCAACCCTCCTTTACACTTTTTCTTTGATAAAACACAAAAGACACTCACGACAATTTTTCTGATCTCTGTTGCACGTCTTATTCAAAGCTTTTGTAAGTGTTTTCTCACAAAATTTCCTTCATGAAAGTTGTTCATTTTTTAGTCTAGTTTACGTTTATATTTATTTGTTCTAATTGGAGATCATTTGATCGATATAAAAAGTCATTCAAACCTCAGAAACGTTAATCTGGGCCATAAATTGGAGAGTGTGTTGTAGTTTGGAATTTTTGACCAAGCTAATGAATAGATCTTGGTCCAAAATTTTTATGTAGTACTGTTAACATGTGTATATGATTATTTTTTGAAAATTTTTTGCATGATTAAAAATTTTGGTGAAAGATTTTCTTGGATCTAGAAACTTAGAAATTGGAAGTGGGCAAACAGTTTCTATTTTGAGAAAGTTTAAATCTTTTATGGTTTAATCCTAATCCAATGGCTTTGATATTTTTATTTGAGAATCCTAAGCCTCTTATATAAATTTTAGAATTTTTGTTTTACTGTATTTGATGTTAGTTTCGAAGATATGAAATTTTATGCAAGGAGATATTCGGTTAGGCCAAAGCGATGATGTTCTTGGCTAAATTTATGTTTTGGTTGATGTTTAACCATGTGATCTTGAGTTTGAAGCCTGAATCTGTTTTAGGACACCTTTTTAAACCAAGTGATGTTTTATTTGAAGACCACATCTTTATAAGTCATGGATCAAGAGGTTGATCAAAACAAGTTTGAAACAAAAATCTGTTTAAATGGTTTTGTTTAGTTTTAATTTTTTTTTCTGAATAGATATTTGAGTTCAGGACAGAATTTACATGAGGTATGTAAATTTTGGTATTTTTGGATTTAGGATGCAAAATCCTTAAGTTATGGGTAAAATGGTCATTTTCCCACATATAGAGGGTAAAATGATAATTTTACTCTAAATTAATATTTTTCCATATTCCTACTTGTTAGTGACTAAGTTCTAACTTTTAGAAATCATTACTTTTAGTTTCTCATGATCGCGCTTGAGTTTTATCTAGAAAACGTGAAGACCGAGGTAAGTTAGCTTTTAACTTACTAGTAGTTTAATGTGTATGAGTGATAAGTAAAGGAACTACAGTGTATGTATGTTATCATATGTGCCATGCCAAATCATTACATATTTATCTGTTGCACAGAATTTATTCTGTCATGAATTAATTATCTTTTACACAAGATATTCTATCAAGTACTATTATACATTGCTATACATTGCAAGTATGTCATGTTAAGTTAAGTATGCCATCTGTAACATGTATGTCATGTCATGTGATATTCATTATTGTAAGTATGTCATGTTAAGTATATTGTCTATTATATATTATGCCATGTTAAGAAATGTTTCTATCTCAAGTAAATCATATCTTTTGAGTTACGTTCAAGTCAGTTATCTCTAGGATACTCACGATGTAATCACTATGATTGTCTGAGCACCTACATTTGTAATTCACGATAGGTACTTCTGGCAAAATCATTTTGATTGTCAGAATTCAGTTCAAGTTTAGTTGTGCAGATACTCCTGATGTAATCATTCTGATTGTTTGTGTATTACTAGGTACTCATGGTGGAATCATTTTGATTGCTAGGGTACGTGATTTAAAATACTTATGATGTAATCATTCTAATTGTCAGAGTAATACTAGGTACTCTTGGTGGAATCATTTTGATTGCTAGGGTATATGATTTAAAATACTCGTGATGTAATCATTTTGATTATCAGAGTATTACTAGGTACTCCTGGTGGAATCATTTTGGTTGCTAGGGTACGTGATTTAAAATACTCGTGATGTAATCATTTTGATTTTCAGAGTATTACTTGGTACTCCTAGTGGAATCATTTTGATTACTAGGGTACATGATTTAAAATATTCATGATGGAATCATTCTGATTGTCTGAGTATTTTTTACGGAATATGTTGGGCAGAATCATTATGATTTTTAACTATTTCTGACGAAACGATTGGCGTAATCATTTTGATTGTCAGAATTCAAGTCCAAGTTCATGTTAAGTAAAGAAGTCAGTTCAAGTTCATGAAAAGTTTAAGTTTCTGGTCAAGTTCAAGTTCATGTCAAGTTAAGTTTCAGAATTCAAGTTCAAGTTCAAGTCAAGTAAAGTTTCAGAATTCAAGTACAAGTTCAAGTCAAGTAAAGTTTCAGAATTCAAGTCCAAGTTCATGTTAAGTAAAGAAGTCAGTTCAAGTTCATGCAAAGTTAGTTTCAGTTCAAGTTTAAGTTCATGTCAAGTTAAGTTTCAGAATTTAAGTCCAAGTTCATATTAAGTAAAGAAGTCAGTTGTTCATGTTAAGTCAAGTTCAGATCAAGTTTTTGTCGAGTCAAGTCTCAGTTTAAGTCTAGTTCAGTTTAAGCAAGTCAAGTTCAGTTAAGGTATTAGTTTAAGTTATGTCAATTATGTTATGTTGTATGTCAAGTTATGCTATGATTACTTATGATTTTAATTATGCGTTCATGCTTTTACTACCATGCATGCATCATTAACCTGTGTGAAGGTTTTTTGTTAACTTGCTGAGATTTGTAATCAAATCTCATTGTGGTAGTCCCAACTACCATTCCCCCCGAATTGTAGATCTTGTTATAGGATCTGAAGGAGAACTGAGAATCGACCAACTAGAAACGGTCGACTAAGTGATGGTGCGACGTAGATGATAGTACAGTAGTTACCTCAGATTACTACTTGTATTTGTGGAGTTCAATCTCCAACACTCTTTTGATTGCAGCTATTTTGGACTAGTGTTGTGATCTCAATTATTTAGTATGTCATTATGTATGACGTATGTTTTAAGTATTTGGGATATTTCAGTTTGGTGCATAGTATTGCTAAAGAAAAAAAAATTATCCACTGTGAATATTGTATAATACTGTATGCATGTTAGGAATATTGCATCTTATATATCATGAACGGGGGTAGGTAACCTTTTGTTGCATGTCTCGAAGCTTTAAATGTCCATTTGATCCCAAGCAGAATTTGGGAGTGTCACAGCAGAGGCTATTCACTAGATGACAGAAATAATGAGAAATCAAATGGAGCAAGGACAAAACACTCGGCAAGACCCCCATAGAGGAGAAGTTTAGGGATGCCCTTTTGAGCGGTTCTTGGTTTATCAATACCCCAATTTCTTGGGAATAGAAGGAGCATTGTGAGCCAACAAGTGGCTCATTGATTTAGAATGTACGTTTGATATCAGTGGATGTATGGAGTAACAAAAGGTTCAATATGCTAGACATCTACTTCAAGGCGAGGCCGAAATATGGTGGGACACAAAGTGAAAATTATTGACACGAGAGTTGGGAGATGTAGCTATGCTCATGTGGGAGCGATTCAAGAGGGAATTTGACAGTCTTTTCTTTCTGGAAATGGACAAGCAATAGAAAGCCCTTGAATTTGCCAACTTGGTACAAGGCAATATGACAGTCGAATAGTATTTAGCCCGATTCATGGAGTTGGGAAGGTTTGCCCCTCATTTGATTGGAACAGAAATGATGCAAGCTAGGAAATTCCAAGATGGATTGCAGCTGAGGATTTGGAATCAAGTGGCGTGCTTGTAGATTGAGAATTTCCAAGAATTGGTGAATGTAGCATCTATTGCAGAAGTGAAACAGAGAAGTCTAATTTCTCAAATAATAATGAGATTTCGAGAAATCTTAATAAGTAAACAAATAATATGTAGCAAATATCATAAGCATATGTAAGCAAACTCAAAATGAATGCATGGACATGAAACTTTACTTATGCATTTGACTTTTTGAAAATATTGTGTACATCATGACTTTCATAACCCTTTTCTTTCATAAAACATCTTCTCATTATTTCATACTTATTCATTTAACATACTCGTGAAAAAACTTTTCAAAGACTCGTTTTCTTTTTGCAAGATTTCACAAACCCCATGCATGTGACATGAACTATGAAACTTTGAACTTTAATGGGACATGATTACGCTCAAATTATAACGCGGTAGTTGTAGCACAGCTTTGGGGTGTCGATTCCTCAGGGAGACAGATTAAAGAAAACACAACAAATAATAAAAAGAACTAAAGGAAAATATTTAATGATCAATAAGAAAAGACTGATTTTAATGCGATTTAGCAACTAAATTTATAAGGATAAAAATAAGGATTACTCAAATTATAAATAGTAAAACATCAGGAATTCCTTGCACAAATCGGGTATTTATGTTTATTCTTGACTCAGTGAATTACTCAATCGAGGATTCATCTCCAGAGTCCCCAATTGGAAGATATAGAACTACAAACCATTTTAATCGAAATATAACTCTTTGATAAATCATTCACTACTTTTTAAAGCTCTGTGAATTATTATCCTTATTGACAAAACCTAGCGACAACAAAATACCCAGGGGCAATATTGCAGCAAAGAATTAAATCAATAAAGACAATAAATTAATCCAAACATAATTAAGGATCTTAACCATTCTATAGAAAAAGCATGGCTGAATCTATGAAAGAAATCAATTACAAGATTATTTGGAGATAAGAAAATACTATTGATAATTAGAGAATGATGAATAAGAGTTTGCATTAATAAAGAACAATCACATGAATAAAAAATAAACTAAAAACACCCTCAATTGTGCAAGTTCATCCCTAACTTTACTTAAAGACTTAGAGAGTCTCTCCGGATTGTATGTCTGAAGTAGTCTCCTTTGAATTATTTATTTCCAGACCGAATGAGTTGCATGTTTTCATCCACCACCGAAAGGCATGTTCCGTGTGTTTCTATTTTTTTTTTCCTTTTTTCTTTTCTTTTCTTCTGCATCTTTCGTTTGTCACTGGCCCATGTCTCCCACTCATTTCTTTCATGCCGAAAGCTTCATGTGCATGTGTTTCTCTATTATTCCTGTGGCGCCCCCGACTTCCATGTACGGACAGCACGAAAATCGAGACACCCGGGATGATGACAACATGGTCACGCACCCCAATGACACGTGCCAAGTGTGTGAAATGCAACACGTGTACAAAGTAAAACGCAGCGAAAAGGTTAAGTCAGATAACTAAGTACCAGAATTTAATACAATACAAAAATAATACAGAAATCCATAAGTCAACATAATACAATTTTCTTGTTTATAAAACGACATCAAATAAAAATACAAATACCAAATAAAAATATAGTCAAATGTCCCTACTCCTCAGGTGGAGCCGCATCCTCGGGCTCAGCCTCTGCAAAGCCTGCATTAAAAATCTGCAGTACCAATAAATGGTACCACAGGTAAGTAAAACCCGAAAGTACTCCAAGATAACAAATATAAAAATACAACAACCACTATGCATGCACATGATGACCCAAGTGCAAAACCCGAGAAGAACACCATTTCTCGAAAATCACAAGTTTTTCCCACGCACGCCAAAAATCACCATTTGGCACAATTATTAACCAGGAATAGTTACTTTTATTCCAATTTTAATCCGTATGCACCATGGCCTCCCCTAAGGACCATCCACATACCCTGGCTCCCTTCGTCACTCCACAGGTAGCGACCATGCGAGTGATACAACACGAGTGATGCCCAGTTCCGCGCCCACCGTGTACATAGCCAAGCATCCTCTGATCTCCACCAGCACGAGAGATCACGGAGTCGGATCGAGAGCGCTACCATCTCGTCCAAATCCCGAGCAACAGCTCCAGGGGACGACACTCAGTATATTCCGCTCCCGAGTGCCCAAAGGAGCTCCACCGAGATAATAACCCATCTCGGCTTGGGGGTGATACACACACACCCAAAAATTCTTTTCAATTTACACACCCACGCATGCGTGCACAATGCCATGAAAATGACCAAAAACCAACAACCAACAGATATCAATAATTTCCAAATACCCAACAGTCTAAACAGATAACCAATTCACAGTTTATAAAACAGGTTATTGTAAAAATATATTTAAATCTTAAAAGTCTTTTGGAGAAATACTTACAGTGCTTTAAAATAATTTATGGAGGATCACGGAGGAACCGGAAGCACCAAAACAGCAACTGTCACAGTGTAAAAATACACTGTGACCGAAATTCACAGTGAATTTTGAATTTCACACGAGTTCAAATGAAGATTTGGAATTGATAGGGTAGGGCCTATGGGAGGTGGGGAATCTAATGGTGGTGGTGGTTGGCCGTGGGTGGCGGCCGAAACGGCGATGGAAAGCCATGAAGTGTAAATCGGAGAGGGTGTTCGATGGGGCGGCTCCGGCGACGGATCGGAGCTGGGGTTGGGTCGGTTAGGACGGAAATGGGCCGGTGGTGATGTGGCTAGGAGCTGGTGGCCGGAGGTGGCCGGACGGCGGTGGAACGGTGCAAAAACCACCGTGGCTTCGCACGGCTACTGACGGCTAACGGTGGCGTTAGCCGGTGACTCGTTCGAAAATGAGCAGCCCAAAGGCTATCCCAAGTGCAGGGGCGTGTCGCGTAGTAATTAGGAATAAATTCCTAGATCGTCTCCACAGGGAAAGTGCTTATAAATCAAACTCGTGTAAAATGGTGGAAATAGTTACAATGAGAGAATAAAAGTGATGATATGTGCAATGAATGTGGGAGTGCAATGGAAATGAAAATTTACTAGTCATGGACTAGATTCATGTTTGTTGGTTTTGAGTGGATGATGAAAAGTAAAAAATTTAAAATACAAGACAGTAAATTAAAATTGCTGGAAATTAAATAACTGAAATGTAAAGGGACAATAAAATTTAAATGACATAAAAGTAAATTGCAGAAATTAAAGGTGCAGGAAAATTAAATGACAGTAATTAAAATTGCAGGAAATTAAAAGTGCGAGGAAATTAAATGACAGTAATTAAAATTGCAGGAAATTAAAAGTGCGAGGAAATTAAATGACGGTAATGTAAATTGCAGGAAATTAAAAGTGCGAGAAAATTAAATGACAGTAATTTAAATTGCAGGAAATTAAAATTGCGAGAAAATTAAATGACAGTAATGTAAATTGCAGGAAATTAAAAGTGCGAGAAAATAAAATGACAGTAATTCGAAATTAAATAAAAACAAAAATTGTATGGAATAAACTCGATATTTGGAAATGGAGATTGTGTTCTCCAACCCAAAAAATCTGAACTTCCAATTAATGTAAACCTTCAAAAATAAAATGGACTCTTAACATTTATAAAAAAGGACTGAAAATTTACTCACTAAACAAACTCAAAACTGAAAATAAAGACTTACAAAAAATAAAATTTACTGAGCCATACATTAAAACTGACTGATGAATAAATTACACGACATTAAAAATTGAACTCAGAAAAATAAAAATTGACTATAAAAATTCATTCACTATTTTTTTTCTGAATTTTTTTTAACTCTAAAATCACACTAAAAACATTCTAACTCACTGACACTCTAACACCACGACTAACTAACTCTCTAACTCTAACTTCAGACTCTCTAATTTCTAACTCACTTTCCACACCCCCCAACTGCAGACTAACACCCCCTTATATAGGCATCAAAGAAGGACATAAATGAACATCACTTAGCTGCTATGTTCCCCACTCAAAATTATTCCATTTGTCACTGCATGTGCGTCTGTCTTTATTTGTTGCTCTTCATTTATTTCATTTTCAGTGTTTCGTCCGTGATTCTTTCTATATGCATCACTGCATTTTACTGGCCCCGCATGCATGCATTTCGTCCGTTGCCTATCTTTTTTTTTTTTCTCTTTTCTTTCCTTGCTTTCTGCTACACCGAACGACATGCATGCACCGAATGATATTTTCTTTTTCTTTCCTTCCTTCCACTGAGTCTAGCCGAAATGCATGTGCATTATTTTCTTTTGCACCGAACTGCTATCAAAGTCATTCTCTTCTTCTTCTTTTCTTTTCCAAGTATGTTGCCTTTCTTTTCTTTTTCTTTTCTGTTGCAGCATGCGTGCATGAGCTCGAGCAGAGGCTTCGGTGATGGAGGAGGAGAGCTTCGGTCATGGCGCTGGGCTTCACTGGGGGGCGAAGCCTTGGTCTCCGGCATTTTCTGTTGACCACTGGCGGTCATTGGAGGTGCATGGTGGCGTGGAGGAGTGCAGAGGTGGCGGAACCAGGTGGCTGCATGCTGTTGTGCATGGGGTGGAGCTGGCCGTGGCGTTGGACAGTTCTTGGCCGTGCATGGGGTGGAGGAATGATCGCCGGCGTCGTCTGGTGTTGCTGGTGGCTTCAGGAGGGCGGAGGACGGCTCACGGTGGCAGCTCGAAGCTGCTGTGCACGGTGGCACTGTAGCTTCGAGACGCAGAATCGGGAGGTAGACGACGATCAAAACGACGTCGTTTGGCTTGCAGAGGAAACGGCACGTCGTTCAGCTCAGACGACAGCCGGCTCCTCGAGTCAAACGACATGTCGTTTGGCTTACAGGCCAAGCGACATGTCGTTTAGCCTGCGCAGTAAATAAAAAATAAAAAATAAAAATAAAGTAAAATAAAATAAAATAAAAAATAAAATAAAATAAAATAAACTATAACAAATAGAATAATAAAATAAAATAAAATTAGAAAAAGAAAATAATTAATTAATTAAAAATTAAACAAAAACTAAACTAGAATATTAAAAAATGTGTTGTGCATGTGAGACAATAAAATCAAATTAAATCACAAGTTATAAAATATAAGCATAAATTATGCTTTTAATCAATTTAATTCATAACTTGGATTTATTGCCTCTTGATTATTTTTCCATCTAAAATCAACGATAAAATAATAAAATAATTAAGAATACATTGATTTTAAATGTATAAAATATGCAATAATGCAGCTCAATCAGCCGGCCTGAAAATGGTCGCCGGTCGATGAGGAGTCGAACGGCACTGGCGGTGTCGACCATCGCCGGTCGACGGCGGCGCTGCGGCGGTAAGTCCATAGCATGTGTGGGTGAGGAGAGAGAGAGAGAGATCCGATCGGGGCTGGGGGGAAAAAGAAAAAAAAGAAGAAAAGAAAAAGGGAAAAAGAAAAAGAGGAAGAAGAAAAAGGAGATCCAGACTTTCAACGTGGGTTTCGAAAGTGATCCAACGAAGACGATTTTAAAACCACTAAATAAATAAAATAATCCAAACGCAGTGAAATATTCAAATAAAACAATAACTATTTTTAAAACAGTTAAAATAAATAAATCAATTTAACTCAAAATTAACTAACATAAAATATTAAACTCTGACAAAAACATCCTTTAAAATAAAGACGAATTAAATTGCAGATTACTAATTAAAATTAATCAAACGCAGTGAAATGCTTTAATAAAACAATAGTAATTTTAAAACACATAAACAACCCAAATTAAATTAAAGATCAATTTAAATTCACAACAATAATTAACAATAAGAAAGCCCAATAAAATAATTTTCACAATTTAAAATATTCTAAAACTCCAAAAATAATAATTAATAAAAGTAGGAAAGTCCAATAAAATAATAAAATAAAACCTCTAAAATATTAAAACAAGAGAATTACATAATAAATATTTAAAATAAACCTTCTTTAAAAATACACTAAAATCCGGGATGTTACAATTCCACCAAGCCGTGTCTTAGTGCATCTTGCCCATGTGTTTCTTGTTCCTGCTTCCCACATGCATGTTATCTGTTCCATGTGAGTGCTTTCTTTTCTTCATTTCTTTTCTTCCTTCTAAGTCTTCCCCACTGTTTCGTCACCCAGCATGCATTTTATTTTATTTTATTTTTCTTTTGTTTCCCTACATCTTCTTTTTGTCTCTGGCATGCTAATGGAGAACTCTGAGAGAGAGAGATGGAGCCGAGAGGTAGAGAGAGTGCTGCGGTGCTTCACGATTTTGGTGGCTTCTGTGCTCTGTTTTTTACTTTTTAAAACAGAGGATGGTGCTACTAGGGTTGCAAGTCGTGTAGTGGTGTGGAGGCAGCTGAACAGAGGTGGAGATGGAGAGATGCTTCTAGCTGGGCTGCGCAAGAGACGGTTACGGCGTGCATGGAGGCTTCGGTCGTGGGAGTGCTACGGTGCGGAGCAGTGCAGTTGTGCAAGGTGGTTGGTTCTGAGGGATGTTGGCAGCAAGGTGGAGGTGCTGCCGTAGGTGTAGGTGGCTGAGCAGTGTGGAGGTATGGAAGCTGTGGTCTGCGAGGATGCAACTGGTGGCTGAGCTGCTGGTCTAAAAATATGCATGGCGTGAGGTTGAAGAAGATCAAAACGACATGTAGTTTTGGTCTATGAACTAAACTACATATCATTTAGGAGGAGGCTAAGTTCATTCACAGTGAAAACGACATGTCATTTTTGTCTACTGACAAAACGACACGTCGTTTAGCCGGTGCTGAAAAACAAAAATAAAAAAAATAAAAATAAAAAGTTAAATAAAATAAGACAGGCATAATAAATAATAATAATTCAAGAAACAAAAATAAAACTAGAAAAAGAAAATAGATAAATAAATAAAAGATAAAATAAAACTAGACTAAAATATTAAAAGTGTGTTGTGCATGTGAAGAAACAATATCAAATTAAATCACAAGTATTAAAATTAAGTATAAATTATGCTATTAATCAATTTGAATTACAACTTGGATTTATGCCTCTTAATCATTTTTTCATCTAAAATCAATAATAAAATAGTAAAACAATTAAAAATATATTGATTTTAACTGTATAAAATATGCAATAATGCAACTCAATCAGGACACATGCAATGTCGAACTTAATCATGACCATATAACAAACAATCATGCATATCCATGTACATTTTAATCTTATGACTTGAAAATATTAGAACATGCGACTATGTTTTTTTTCATAAATTCTAAGACATTCAATCAACAAACAAAAAGTGAATATTCACAACTTCATATGTATCATGCAATGGCTAGACACATAAACACTAGCATTCACGAGAATTAATTTTATACCTTTAAAACTTTCATCACATCATGCTAACCCTTCATCTATGGTCATGGCCGAAACCTATTATTTTTTAATATACATCACAACAACTTTCGTGAACTTAGAATTTTCTAATGTGCTTAGCAAAACATTATCACTCAAACATCTGAGCGAGCATGCTTAGGAATAACAAGCATTTCTTTGAGTTTAATCCCTTTAAAAGATAACGTAAGGTGACAATATTCATGAACATGTTAAGAGTCATGCAAAATCCAAAACCTTAAATATAGCCTTCCACTCCTTATTCATGATATAAAATAAGCACAATGAACCATTTCAATCATAGGTTGATCATTCACACAAGGATCCAATTATATCACATAGAAGAACATCATCATATCAAGTGTAATCATACAACCAACCAATAAGTAAGTTCACATTGCATATACATAAAATATCAAGTACAAGTTAGAAGTTTACTTACAAAAATTCACAATTGATAAATAAACAAGTTGAAAATATAAATACAAAAATCATTAGGTTCGGTTATTTAAAACCCTAACCCATGTGTGTATGTGTAAGCTCTTGACATCTAGTCTAAGGAGAAGCTCCCACTATTTTGGACCTCCATTCCTAAAGTCTGAAACTTGCATCAACTCAAACCCTAGTTTAGAATAAACCCTAAAACTGTGTGTGTGTATATGTTTGAGCTCATATGGGAAACTCCACAGAACAAGAGCTAACTTCCTATAGCTTGAGTGTGTGCGCGTAAAAGCATGAGTTAATGGTGAACTTACTTTTTTTTTTAATAGAAACTGATCTCATTAAATCAAAAGCATGGAGATTACATCAATCCTCTACCACAGACTTATAACACTCATTCGGTGAAACTATCTGTTTCTACAATTCCTAGCACGCATGTTGGACATGTTCCTAGGTCTATTACATCTTCATCACAGTTAAACGCCTCTTTAACTAATTGATGAGCTGCCATGTTTGCCTCTCTGTATGCATGCAGGACTGTCCAACTAGCCATTGCCTTCAGCACTTGTCTCGCATCCTCAATGAGGCATCCTCCCAGACTCCAATCCATGACCAAGCTTTGGAGTTGATCCACCACTTGCTTCGAGTCACCTTCAAGAAAAATATGTTCCAATCTAAGTTCTCTGCAGAAAACTGAAGCTATTAGCAATCCATATGCTTCAGCATCATGCGAACTACCTCGCAGTTTCCTAACAGCTCGCATTGTGCCTACAACATGACCAAAGTGGTTTCTTGCAATGACTCCTATGCCAATCCGTCCCTCCTCTGTTCTGACCGCTGCATCCCAGTTGACCTTTACTTGGTTAGCCTCAGGTCTGGACCATGTTGTAGGAGTTTCATTGCCCACTGCTCTCGGTTCACGTGCGTCCTTGGTAGCCTCCTTGTATTGTATGCATTCTGCTCTTGCCTGTTGGTACACTAACGTGGGATGTTTGAATTTCTCCTGGTAGATAAATTCATTCCTTCTAGTCCATATGGCTCTTAGAACAACTGCCACCTCCTCAAGGTCTTCATGTTCCAGTCTATGCACTAGTTCTTTCCAAACTACTATGAAAAGATCATTGTGAATTGACATTTTTTGCACCCTTTTCCCTCCTTGGTTCCAGACATCTTGGGCAGCAATACACCCCCATAGAGCATGGCCTGAAGTTTCAGGTTCTTGGCCACAGATCCTACATGTGCTTTCCTTTGTTACTTTCCTCCTACTTAGATTAGCAAAAGTTGGTAAGGCCTCGTTGCAGGCTCTCCATAGGAACATCCTTGTAGCAGGAGGTACCTTCAGTTTCCAAAGGTGTTTCCATGTGCTCAAGTCCCTTTTTCTGCTAGATGTCTCACCTTCCTTTGCACTTTCTGTTTCTCTGTTGAGGTGATATCCACTCTTGACCGTGTATATATTGTTATGAGTGTGTTTCCATACCAGCCTGTCTTCTCGGCCACTCAGGCTAATCGGGATTGCTTGGATTGCTTCACTATCCTCTACAGAAAAGAGCGACCTAATGAGTGGAACCTTCCATGTTTTCAGGTGTGGATCAATGAGGTCACTCACATTTACCAGTCTGCACTGACTCCCTCTAGGTGTCTAAACTTTGTGTGATTGGGAAGTTGGGAGCCACTTATCCCTCCACATATCCACCTTCTTGCCATCACCTACTCTCCATATTACACCTCCTTTTATTAGAGATAGTCCCTCGTGAAGTCCTCTCCAAACTAGAGAAGGTCCTGACCCTAGGTGAGCATGCAGCAGATCCACCTTTCTGAAATATTTCTGCTTAAATATCATAGCCACCAGCAATTTTGGGTTTTGTAGCATCCTCCATCCTTGTTTTGCAAGTAATGCTAGATTAAAGCTTCTGAAATCTCTGAAACCAAGGCCTCCTGCATCCTTGTTGTGGCTGATTTGCTTCCAATTTACCCACTGTATCTTAGCATGGTCCTCATTATATCCCCACCAATATTTCCTGAGCATCTGATTCAGCTTTGTGGTAATGGATCTTGGGATCAAGAACATACCCATAGTATATACAGGAATAGCTTGAAGGACTGTCTTTAGTAGAACTTCCTTTCCTGCAGCCAAGAGAAGCTTTGTTTTCCAGTTTGTCACTCTAGTCCATGTCCTATCAAGCAATGAGTGGAAGGCTGCAATTTTACCTCTTCCTACCATTGCAGGCAGGCCCAAGTATTTATCAAAAGCTCCCAATGACTTAATCCCTGTCAGCTTCAGGAGCTGGTTTTGAGTTCCTTTCTCTGTATTTTTGCTGAAGAAAGCTGAAGATTTCTCTTTATTCAGTACCTGACCCGATGCCTTTTCATACAATGTTAAGATACTGAGCACACAGGTGAGTTGTTCAGCTGAAGCTCGACAGAAAACTATGCTATCATCTGCAAAGAAAAGGTGGTTCACACTAACTGGACCCCTTCCTACTTTAACTGGAGTTAGGGTCCCTTTTTTTTCAGCTTGGTTCAAGAGTGCTGTTAGAGCTTCGGCACAAAGTATAAACAGGTAGGGGGAAATGGGGTCCCCCTGTCTGAGGCCTCTAGATGGACTGAACATCTGCTGGGGCTCACCATTTACTAGAATAGAGTAGGATACTGAGTTTAGACATGACTGAATAAGAGTGATCCATTTCGGGGGAAACTCCATTTTAAGCATAACCGATTCCACAAACATCCACTCTACTCTATCATATACCTTGCTCATATCGAGCTTCAAGGCCATATGTCCTTTCTTCCCTTTCATTCTAGAGTTCATGGAGTGAAGAACCTCATATGCTACAAGGGTGTTGTCTATGATTAGTCTTCCGGGGATGAAAGCACTTTGGTTTGGAGAGATAAGCTTTGGTAGGATCATTTTCAGCCTATTTGATATAGTTTTGGAAACAATTTTATACACTACATTGCAGAGGCTTATGGGTCTATATTCAGTAACTTTTGTTGGGTTCATGATCTTTGGTATGAGGAATATGTGAGTATCATTTACCTCATTTAAAGATCCCCCTCGGTTGAGCACCTGAAGAGCATACTTGCAGACATCTTTACCCACTACCTCCCAGTGTTTTTGGTAGAAGTGTGCAGGAAACCCGTCAGGTCCAGGCGAGCCTAGTGGATTCATTTGGAAAGTACCTGCCTTGACTTCATCTTCAGAGAAAGGGTTCAGGAGCCATCCTTTCATGTTCTCATCCAGCTTAGTGTCCACTGCTGCTAAGCATTCCTCCATTTGAGTTAGTGTGGAGCTAGAGAATAAGGAGGAGAAGAAATTAGTAAATATCTTCCCAATTTCTACCTGTTCAGTGGCTTTTCGACCTTGTTGATCCTCTACACATTTAATCCAATTATTCTTTCTTCTTTGGCTTCCATGTGCATGGAAGAACTTTGTGTTCTTATCGCCATGTTTACACCAGTGCTGTTTTGCCCTCTGACGCCACTTGAGGTCATCTGCTAGCAATGTCATCTCAACCTCCTTTTGTAGCTGCTGCATGGTTGTTATATGATCCCCCACCCCTTGATTTTGGAGCTGACTAATCATGTCAAGGTGCTGATTTAATACTCTGTGATTTGTTTGACTAGTACTTTGTTGCCAATTCATCAATCCCCTTTTACAAGCTTCAAGTTTTAACCTCATTGATTTTGCTTCCCCACCTAGCAGGTTATCATTCTTCCATGCCTCTCTCACTGCCTCACTGCAATCTTCTCTTGTTTCCCATGCCACCTCATACCTGAAACATGCTTTCCTTCTGTTCCTTCCAATTTCTGAGGTCTGCTTTGAGATGTGGAGGGGAGAGTGGTCTGACTTTACAGCTGGTAGTACATTGCAGCAGGCAACCCTGAATCTTGTATTCCATTCCTGGTTAGCCATGGCTCGATCAATCCTTTCTTTAGTAAAGCTAGCTCCACACCTATTATTGGCCCACGTGAACTTTGGACCTTTATAGTGTAGATCCTGAATTCCACAAAACTCCACAGCCTGCCTGAAAGCCTCTATTTGCTTATATGGTCTTATTGCTGCACCTACTTTTTCCTTTTGGTGGAGTATCTCGTTGAAATCTCCTGCACACAGCCATGCTGTGGGGTTGGGGGGTTTGAGTTGTCTAAGTAGTTGCCAGCTGCTGTTCCTTTTTGCAGTATCCGGGTGGCCATAAAAACCTGTGAATTGCCATGGTTGCTCAGTGTCTGCTTCTTGCACCATGACACTTACATGCCATTTAGTGTAGTTGATCACTTGTACCTTCCACTCCTCCTTCCACAGTAGAGCAAGACCCCCACTCAGGCCCACACATTCCACTGTAAAACATCCATCCATCTTCAAGGTGCGTCTAACCTTCTCCATTCTTTTTTTATTACTTTTAGTTTCCACGAGGAAAACTAGCTTGGGGCACTTTTCCTTAGTAAGCTTGCTAAGGATTCTAACTGACCGGGGGTTCCCAAGCCCCTGGCAGTTCCACACTAAAATACTCATGGTTCTTGGCAGGGCTGGAGACCAGCCACTGCCATTGGTAGGTAGTTTTCTTTGTTGCCATCATTATCTTTTGCTCTCTTTGGTGCAGGACCATTTTCACTGTAACTCCTCTTGCAGCCTCGCACCCTCACTATTCTCAGCTGGTTATTTGTGACATCATCCAGGCATTCTATATTTGTTCTTGTATGATCGTTCTTGGCTCGGGCTTGTCTTTTCCACTTCTTGTTTTTGGTTTCCTCTGTTCCTTTTCCTGCTGCTGCCTCCTTTCCCAACTCATTGGTACTATAGAGCATTGGTGGGGGAGCTTGTCGCTTTGATGTTTGGTGACTCTTGCCCGATACTCCATCCTCCTTGGTAAAACCCCCCTCGTGAATTGACTGCAGGTGGGCCTGGGGTTCTGAGTTGCTGAAAATATTGATTCAATATTGCTGTCAAGTTCCATTTTTGAGCTAACACCCAGAGTGTCATGCATCTCCCCCACATTCTCTAGTGGTATCCTTCCATCCATATACGCATGCTGTTTTTTCCCTGGTGGTTTATTCTCCACTTGTGCGTGAGTGGGATGTCCATTACTGCAGCCTGTAAGACAGCTTTTGACTAAGTCTTTTTCAGTCTCTTTTTGTGCTTGACCACCTCGATCGAAATTAAGCTGTTTGTTTACTGCATCCTCTCCTGACAACCTGGCTTTTCCTTAGTGACTTCCACGTCATTCCTTGGTCTGGATTCCTCCTTGCTGCGACTGTCCTCGATGCCTTGCTCGCTGTTGTGGTGCTGCCGTCCTCCCCCTGTGCCACCATACTTCCGGCTGTCAAAGATATTTGAATTCCTCGGTTGAGCTCTAAGCCATGGTCCGAATTGCTGTGGTATTTGTTCTTCATCCTGGTTTTCGATCCTCTGCCTAGAACAGTTCTTACCTTTGTGATAGAGCACCCCACAGTGGAAACAGAATTGTTGGAGTCTCTCGTACTTAAAAGAGATCCAATGCTGTCTGTTGTTAACCTTCATCCATTTGCCTCTCAACAAGGGTTTGTGTATATCGACCGCAATCCTTGCCCTGAGAAACCTTCCCCATGCACGGCCATCTGCTTCTACTTCTAACCTTATGACATGGCCAATGGACTCAGCGAACCTTCCTCCTATCTCTTCTGTCATGGTAGCCAATGGTAAGTTGTGGATCTGAACCCAAAAAGGTTCAAAGCCAAAATGTAGTGCATTGATAGCGACCGTTTCATCCACTTCGAGTATCGTGAATAGGCTTCTGTCAAAGAACCAAGGCCTCCCACTAAGTACTTTTTCCTTATCTGTTACATGCTGGAATTCTATTAGGAAGCACTGATCTCCTAGCTCCTTGAATCGTATCCATCCCACCAGCCTCCAAACTTGAGACATAGTAGACCGAAAGGCTTCACCATTCACTATTTTCTCCGATAGGACTCTCCCAACAATGCAGTGTTTGCCATGTCTGTCCTCTTCCTTTAGACTCCCTGTTCGACGTGAAAGCATGAGTTTTCCTCTGTGGAGAGGCGTAATCTCTCCCAGCGTTTAGCTAACTCTTCAGTCTCCATAGTCATCTCGTATCCAGTACTGCCGTAAGCTCTTGAAAAACACTGAACCAGAAAAAACCAAAGCTCACCGGAGGTGAGACTTGACACCTTTGATAAAAATCAAAGGCACTAGAGCCTTACTCATTCTCTCTAAAAGAGAGAGAAGGCACTCCTCCGTGCTAACCCTTAATAGAACAATGCACTTACTAAAATTGAAACTTGCCTCTCATGGTCTTGTGTGCGGTGAAATGGAAAGGTGGCTTTTGGCTTCATACCTTATGCGATCTCCTCCTTAGAAGGTATCCTCTAACTTTTCTTGCCCTCAAAATGGTGTTTGAAAGAAAGAGAGTAATGTGGTTGGTGTTTGGATGGTGAGAAAGTGATGGAAAGTAGAGAGAAAGGTTGTGGTCAAAAGCTTCAAGAGAAAATCCTCCAAGTGACTAAAAACAAATATGGTTTTCGGCATCCTTTCCCTTTTATAGACATAAAGAGGCTTCTTGTACAAGCTAAGTTTCCCTACATGGATGCCATTTGGCACCAAACCATTGAGCCCCTTCCTGTTCTCCATCATTAGATTGTGTTGGGAACACAAGGAAGCTTTTTGGACGAGTGGCGCCTCCCTCTCAAAACCAAAACCTCCATCCCTTAATTGCCCTTCATCTTGTGTCTTGGTTCAATGAACCTCATGGAAAAATGGTCTTTTATGTAACTAAGATCTTCCTCAATCTCCTACAAGTGTGCATGTGTGCCAAGTGACACATGAGGAGTGTGTGTGTGCATGGTGGCCGAAATATCCATCTCTTCCCAAGAAGATTTTCTTTCACCAACATCTTGGACATTGTGTGATTGGTCACAAAGGTGACAAAAGTGCACAAACTTCCATGCTCTAGCCATCCACCTCAAGGGATTTTCTGACAAAAATCCTTCTAGAAACCCTAGTAGGTATGTAGCCCTTTCTTCCAACAAAATCTTGCCCTTTCCCAAGACAAGACTCTTCACCTTCCATTTGCATGTATGGCACATGGCAAAATCAAATCATGTCCCTTTATAGTTGTCGTGCATGCCCTTTGGGTTTTCCTCAAGTTCTAACTTTTCATGTCTTTTCATCTTCCTTCTAGAAATACTCCCCCATTGTGACAAGTGTCACCATCCTATCACCTCACAAGGAAACCTTCTTGCATGTATGACACATGGCAAGAGGGAATCCATTCCCTAGGGTAGGCTTGTACCCTAATTCCACTACAAGGCCGAATTTCTCATGTGCTTGGTTCTTCCTCAAGGTCTCACATGCCTTTTATACCAAACTAATTTCTCAGTGGGTTGTTACTCCTCTATTGGCCCAAATTAACAATATATATAATAAAATGCATAGAAAGCTTAGCAAAAATCTCGGTCGTCACACCTAAGGTTTCCAAGGAAGGGAGGCCAAAAGTTTGACGACCCAAATCCTCAAACCAATCAGCTTTATCACTTGCACATCTATAACAAGTTTGTGACCTAGGAAGGTGTGACGCCCCCAGCCCCTGCTTAGGATTAGACGGTGACTAAAGCATCGAGAAATGTAAATCAAGGCTACATACCCCTCATACATGAAAAATAAGATGCAATGAACATATAAATCTAGCAGTATGCAGTAATTCGCAGTGGAAAAATTCTTTTAACTACATAGGGCCCGTGGTAACATAATGATCATGGTATCGAATGTAAGCATCTCAAAATTTTAAATTTCATAATAGTACTCCAGAAGAAGATAATTGTTTCAATAGACTTTGTGCCACCCCCAGCCCCCGCTTGGGATTTAAAGGAAACTGAAGCATCGGGACATATAATACAAGGCTACATACCCCTGGTACATGACAGTTAAGATGCAATGCACTTAATGATAACTAGGAGTATGCAATATATCGCACCGAAAAGTCAACTTAGGTGAAATAATAGGACAATTATCATCATACCGAAGCACATAAATCCTAAAATGTAGATTTCATAAGAATCATCAAAAGAGTTAATTGTTCCAAAAAAGAGTCGCAAAACGTGGGACCAATACATCAAGTCATTTAAAATAAGTCATTCCCCAAAAGAGGTCCCATAATGTAAGTCTTTTCATGAGGTTGATCCTACTTGGCCTTGTCCTAATTCAGAATCCTCTTCAGTTGCTTAAAAAGTTGCAACACCTCCGTGATGAATTGGTCGGCAAGTTCCAACCTTTCTAAAAGCGATGTCTCCCAAGAGACCTCGCGTCTCTCCAGAGACTCCTTAGGCTTCTGGGGAACTAGTCTCTTGCGTTTTCCCATTACAGTCCTTTTCGGTTCTTTTCACAACTTCTACCATTCTGAATAAGGGAATGATAGTAGAAATTACAACAGTGAGATTTCGAAAAATCTCAGTAAGTAAACAATTAAGAACATGTAACAAATATCATAAGCATATATAAGCAAACTTAATAATGAATGCATGGACATGAGACTTTACTTATGCATTTGAATTTTCAAAAAGACATCGTGCACATCATAACTTTCGTAATCCTTTTCTTTCATAAAATTTTTTTTTGTCATTTTCATACTTATTCATTAACATACTTATGAGCTCATGTGATGACCCAAACTTTATGTAAGCATGGCCCATAGAGTTTTATGCTTAGTAGTCATGACTAAGCATAAAACTTCCAAGTTGATGGGATTTCAAAATTGAGTTAGATGATGCCAAGTGTCAAGCATGTATGGTGTTTCTAGAAGGATATGTGAAGAGACATTTGATTGAAGGACAAGAATACCCTTAGAAATTTTGCTAGCACACTTCCAAGCACTATATTCATTTGCCACTTGTCACTTAGGTTATTTTGGACCAATGGAACATGAAAGGTTACCTAGGGAAGGAGTTCATCTTGGGAAAGGAAGAAGAAGGTGGACAGCTAGACCATGGCACATGCCTTGTTATCCATGCAAAAGGTTGCTTGTTTGGGGAAAAGAAGAGACATATGATGTTTTACTATGTTACCCTGAGAAGAAATACTCAATTGTTTGAAGAAAGGAAGGACATAAAGGGAAGAGAAGAGGAATTTGGCCAAGGGAAGGAAGCCCTACACGCTAACCCCAAAAAGTGTACCTTCCCAATGCAATCCACATAGGGAATTCCAAGAGGTGTTTCGGCCAAAGTGAAGGGAGGAAGAAAAACAATGCCACTTGTCTTACATGCATTGGATTTCAACCACCAATAAGGGAATGAGTAGTTGTCTATAAAAGGGAAGGAAGACCACATGCCCAAAGGCTTCTTCTTTTGCAAAATTCAAAATTTTCATGCTCTAACCCTCTCCATACAACTTTCTCATATTTTCTTGAAGAATCTCTCACTTTCTTATACTTTCTCCTCAACCAAACAAGAAGATTTTCTTATCTCAAGGAGATTTCGGCACACTAAGTCTAGTCAAGGTAAGATTTGGTTTTTTCTTCTAAAATTTACACACCACCACTTGCTCAACCCAAAAATGGGATTCAAATCTTATTTTGGACAATGTGAAATATAGAACACCAACTTTTCTTGTGATTTCATGAAGATGGTTTAAGGTTCTTAAGAAACCTTTGAAGTTGAATAGAGAGAAGAGTTTATCCACTATGTTTTTTGGCCACTACTCATATCTTTGGTTATTTTTGGGTTTGCTTTACTTTAAAAGAGAAATGAAGAAGTTTTTACCCCAAAAAACCCTAGAAGCAGAATAGACATAGGCAAGTATTGCCCTAGAAATCTACACATACGCTCAAGAACATGAAGTGAGGTTTTTAGTTGTTCTTCTAATGAGGAACGTTTAGATTTACAGCTTACTAACATTGCTATACGTGAATTTTTGTAAGTATACACTCAACCTACTTTGGTTAACGCTTATATATGATTGCGTAGATGTTTTCATTTCCATGTTTGTTTTGTTGGTTATTTCTTGTTTGATTATTTGATTATGTTAATATGATCTTGTATCAATTTAAGGAAGGAATTATATGTTTGAAATTTGTGATGAAAATGCCATGAAATACTTGTATATGTTTCAATTTTCACATGTTCAAGATTGATGGACTATGTATCATGATGTTTCGGCCATACCATGTGTTGTATGTTTTGGACCTCAGCCAAATGTTATGATTTCATGCTTTATTTTACCATACTTTTTTTTTTAAATAGTCGGCAACCACTCGCGGCGTAGTCCCGACCCAAGTTTATTCATAAAACCCTCACTTGTGGCGGAGGAATACTGTATAAACATCCCAATCAAATTAAAACCAATCCGAACACTTGTACGCATGAAACAAAACAAATACCCCTCCCCACCCAACGAATACATAAAAACCACATAAAATAAATACCCACCCTATGGCCGAAAAGATGGAAGACCCCACCTATCCACCCGAAGAATACCTTTAAGAAAAAAAGGTAAAGAATCACTCTCTTCATACACCACATTCTTCCCCATCTCTCCCTTTCTGGCAAGAAAATTCACCGTACTATTCCCTTCACGATATTGATGACTCACCTTGAAATTCACCCCTTCTAACTCTACCAGAATGTCCTCCCAAAAATCCCAGAGATACCATAAAGAACATGCACCTTTCCCAAACCAATCCACTACAACTCGCGAGTCACTCTCAATAATAACATTCAAATATTGAAGCCTTTTACACAAACGAAGTCCCTCCAAAATTGCTTTTAATTTCATACCATTATTCGTGCCTTACCCAAAATGACTAGAAAAAGCTACTCTCGCATTACCCCGGTAGTCTCGGATAATTCCTCCACCACCAAAATTCCCTGGATTCCCTCGAAAACTACCATCACAATTCAACTTTACCCAACCGGTAGGTGGCCTGTTCCACGAAACTAATCTACCAGATCTTACACACATAGGACGATGCGGAATATTAAGATCACGTATCAACTCCAAATTAGAAGTTGTAAGTATACGATTGGACTTAGAGTTCTCGAAAAACGTAGTAACCTAGTACCGTATTTGGCTCCAAACATGGTCAGCATTCTTTTTCCTACCCTCCATTCTTGCTTTGCAACGTCTGTAACATCCCGAATTTTAGTGTATTTTTAATGAAGGTTTATTTTAATTATTTATTGTGTAATTCTCTTGTTTTAATATTTTAGAGGTTTTATTTTATTATTTTATTGGACTTTCCTATTTTTATTAATTATTATTTTTGGAGTTTTAGAATATTATTTTAGAATATTTTAAAATTGTGAAAAATTATTTTACTAGGCTTTCTTATTGTTAATTATTGTGGTGAATTTAAATTGATTTTTAATTTAAATTGGGTTGTTTATGTGTTTTAAAATTATTATTGTTTATTAAAGCATTTCACTGCGTTTGATTAATTTTAATTAGTGATCTGCAATTTAATTCCTCTTTATTTTAAAGGATGTTTTTGTCAGAGTTTAATATTTTATATTAGTTAATTTTGAGTTAAATTGATTTATTTATTTTAACTGTTTTAAAAATAGTTACTGTTTTATTTGAATATTTCACTGCGTTTGGATTATTTTATTTAGCTTTCGGTTTTAAAATCATCTTCGTTGGATCTTTCGAAACCCAAGTTGAAAGGACTGAATCTCCTTTTTCTTCTTTCTCTTTTTCTTTTTCTTTTCTTCTTTTTCTTCTTTCTTTTCTCTCTCCCCGTGCCCGTGCCCGACTGTAACACCCCTCTCCCCAATAAAGACATTTTAGAATTTTTGGAGAGCCAGTGTGCTACTACTGAACTTGACTAAAACTTTTTCCTTTTAATAACGAGCCAGATGCAAAAGATTCTGTAAATAAAATAAAATTTAATTAATACTTAAAATCCGACATAATGTCTGCGGAAGCACTTAAAAAAAATAATACGGGAGTCTCATGTGCTTATCGAAATAATTTACTTAAATCTTAAACCATAAAAGTTAATCATATCATAATCTGTCTAGGCCTCTATCTCGCCTCCCGGGGTCAAGTCCTGTCCTGCAGTCTCATCTTCATAAATTTCATCACCTGGGGTGGTTTAAAAATATGAAAACAAACTAAAATGAGTCGAATACTCAATAAGCACACATCATACAGTAAACATAATAGGGTCTGGTTTCCTAATAGGATTTGGAGTTGAGGGTTTGGTTTCCTAATAGGATTTTGAGTTATTAATTAGAGGATAAGGATGAGACTTATGGGTGGAGATAGGGTGTAGCGCCCCCGACTTCCATGTACGGACCAGCACAAAAATCGAGACACCCGGGATGATGACAACGGGTCACGCATCCCAATGACAAGTGTCAGTGTGTGCAACAAATAAACAGTGCACAAATAAAAACACAGCGGAAGGTAATAAAGTCTAGTAGTACCAGAATTTTAATTAATACAGAAATCCAAAATACCAAATACCTTAAAAACAAAGCCAAGTCTCAGAAAATAAAATACAAGTCTGAAATTAAAAGCTACAACTCGAGTGATCCCAGATCACTCCTCCGGCGGAGCCAGATCCTCAGGCTCGGCATCTGCATCATCAACAAAGTCTGCAGTACCATGAAATGGTACCGCAGGTAAGTTATAACCTAACCAAGTCCAGAGATAAAATCATATCTAAACAATTAACCATGTATGCACATGATGCAAATGCAATAAATGCAACACACGCCAAAAATCTCTTTTGGCCCAAAAATCATTTCCAATAAAATCATTTTCCCACCATTTTTCCAGAAAATGGCACACAAAATCAACTCACGCTATTTTCTCAGAAAACAGCCAATTTCCAATTATTCCAATTAACCATATGCACCATGGCCTCCCCTATGGACCATCCGCACGTCCTGGCTACTTTACGAGAGATGCCCAGTTCCGCACCCGGTGCGTTCGTGGCCAAGTCATCCTCTAGCCCCCGCCAGCAGAAGGGCCACGGAGTCGGCACGTCCAACGTCCGATCCCGTTGTCGCCCGGCGACAACCCAGGGGACGTCACTCAGTATCTTACGCTCCCGAGTGACCAGAGGAGCTCCACCGAGATAATACCCCATCTCGGCTTGGGGTCGTGATACACACGCACCCATAAATCCAATTCTCATGAAAACCCAGTTTTCAAAATAATCACATGAACATGAATGCAATACACGAAAACCCAGTTTTCAATTTACAAACATGCCATGTGTGCAACATGAAATGAAACAACATAATCAATGATCAACTCCCAAAATCACAATACAACCAAATCCAGAATATCCAACAATTGATCAATCCACAAATAAACCAATCTCCAATTCACAACCAGATCACAATAATCACACATAACAATTACTCCGATCAATCCAACCACCCCCGAACTCTTCGGACTCAGTCCAGAACCAACCAGGATACATATATATAAAATATAGCAGTTAATTGCAAAAATATAATTAAATCTCAAAGAATTGTTTAGAAAATACTTACAGCGCTTTAAAACAATTTTACGAAGGTTCCGAGGCACTGGAAATTTCCAAAACAGCAAATTCGCACAGTGTAAAAACACTGGCCGAAATGCAGTGAAATAGAAATTTTTCACGGTTTCAAACGGAGACTCGAAATTGATAGGGTAGGGCCTATGGAAGGTGGTGAATCTAATGGTGGTGGTAGTTGGCCGATAATAGTGGCGGAAATGGGCGGTTTTTAGGCCGGAATGTTCGAATCGGGTTTTGGTTTCGTACGACCGGCTCCGGCGACGGATCGGGGCTGGGTTTGGGTGGAAAAGCTTGGTATTGGGCCGGTGATGATGTGGTAGAAATTTGGTGGCCAATGGCGGCGGAATGGGGAAAAACCCACCGTGGGTTCGATCGGTTCACGGCGGCTAACGGTGGCTTGGGGCGGTCTGAGATTTTAGGGGTGAGGTCGTCGGCGCACGGGGAAGGGAATGGTGCCGGCGGTGTAGCACACGGCGGCCGGGAGGCAGCGCGGCAACAGTGAACCCGTGAGCGACGGTGGGGAGAGGAGAGAAAAGAGAGACAAAGGGTCGGCTCGCACGGGGGAGAAGCAGGAGGAAAAAGAAAAAGAAAGAAGAAAAAAAGAAAGAAAGGAAAAAGAAGAGGGGAAAAAGGAAGATCCAGTCTTTCAAGCTGGGTCCCGAAAAATCCAACGAAGATGAAATTAAAACTGAAATCTAAATAAAATAAACCAAACGCAGTGAAATATTTTAAATGCAACAATAAAAATTAAAAACCCAAAAATAAATCATTTAAAATTAAAATTCATTTTAAAAGCTAAAACAGTAAATAAAATCTAAAAAATCACATAAAAATAATTTTCACCACATAAAATATTAAGAAATAATATTTTAAAATTTCCAAAATTTAAAACAAGACAAATAATCACAAAATAAATTAAATAAAACCTCCATTAAAAATACACATAAAATCCGGGATGTTACAATCTCCCCCCCTTAAATAAAATTTCGTCCTCGAAATTGGTAAGGTCAATCATTAAGACTAAGACAAAGATAAGGTTCAACTAAGAGTAGGCTTAAGAAGCATACCAGGAGAGTCAACCAAACAAATACGGATACTGCTCCCTCATATTGGCCTCACGCTCCCAAGAGAAATCTTGAGCTACAGGATCACCCCATGACACCTTCACCAAAGGTATCGTCTTGGATCTCAGCTTCTGCACTTTCCAATCCACAATCTGAGTCGGAACAACTTCATAAGTAAGATTAGGCTGAAGTTGAATGTGCTCCGGGTCAACAAAACGCGGCTCTTGTTGACCAAAACTCTTCTTCAACGACGAAACGTGGAACACATCATGCACATCCCCGAAATAATCCGGCAATGCAACTCTATAAGCAACAAGCCCAACCTTCTCCACAATCTGAAAAGGACCAACATACCTCGGGCTGAGTTTTCCTTTCTTACCGAAGCGCTTAACACCCTTCATCGGAGAGACTTTAAGATAAACCCAATCGCCTTCCTCAAAAGATAAGTCTCTTCTCCTCGTGTCAGCATAACTTTTCTGGCGACTTTGCGCTTCCGCCATCTTAGCTCTTATAACTCGAATCTGCCCTTGCATTTCTTCAATCAATTCAGGCCCAACAATTTTCCTCTCGCCAACTTCATCTCAACATAACGGCGATCTGCACTTCCTTCCATACAAAGCTTCATAAGGAGCCATCTGGATAGAAGCATGAAAACTGTTATTATAGGAGAATTCTATGAGCGGCAAATGATTTTCCCAACTTCCTTGAAATTCCATAACACATGCCCTCAGCATATCTTCCAAAGTCTGAATTGTACGCTCAGATTGGCCATCAGTCTGGGGATGATAAGCTGTACTGAACTTCAAATTGGTGCCTAAAGCTGCCTGCAAACTCCTCCAAAAACGCGACGTAAACCGCGGGTCCCTGTCTGACACAACACTCTTGGGTACACCATGCAGTCTCACAATCTCTTTAACATACAACCGAGCTAACTTACCCAAAGAGTCAGCATTATTCACAGGCAAGAAGTGGGCACTCTTAGTCAAACGATCCACAATCACCCAAACTGAATTCTTTCCACTAGGAGTTCTTGGAAGGCCTACTACAAAATCCATAGTGATGTCATCCCATTTCCACTCAGAAATAGGGAGAGGTTGAAGATTACCAGCAGGTCTCTGATGCTCAGCCTTAACTTGACGACAAGTATCACATTTCTCAACAAACGAGACGATATCCAGCTTCATACCTTCCCACCAAAAATTCTTCTTCAAGTCCCGATACATCTTCGTACTTCCAGGATGAACTGAGTACAGAGCTGTATGAGCTTCTGCCAAGATTCGCTCTTTAAATTCAGAATCTCGAGGTATCACTCTTCGATCCCGAAAACGAAGCACACCATCATTGTCCAAACTATAGTGCACGGGTCCTTTAGACTTCCTGACTCTTTTCCTGATATTTAACAACTTAGGATCCTTTATCTGGAGAGTCTTCAATTCCTCAAAATCCACAACCCGCACATCCAAAACTGAAGAGATCAATTCTTCCTGCTGCGAACTCTCAATAAGCAATCTCCTCATTCCATAAAGGAGAGAGTCCATACCAGACGACTCTGCTTCATCCACTAAATGAGATTTCCTACTCAAGGCATCAGCAACTAAATTAGCTTTTCCTGGATGATACTTGATCTCACACTGATAGTCGCTGATCAACTCCAACCAACGCCTCTGTCTCATATTAAGATTCTTCTGAGAAAACAGATGCTTCAAACTCTTATGATCCGTGAAGACTTCACAAACTTCACCATACAGATAATGACGCTAAATCTTGAGAGCAAACACCACGGCAGCCAACTCTAAATCATGGGTAGGATAATTCTTCTCATGCTCTTTCAACTGACGAGATGCATAGGCAACAACTCGTCCTTCCTGCATAAGAACACATCCCAACCCAAATTTAGATGCATCACTGAAAACCACAAAAGGCTTATGCGGCTCCGGAAGAGCCAACACAGGAGCTGTTGTCAATCTCTTCTTCAATTCTTGGAAGCTTCTCTCGCAACGATCTGACCACACAAACTCAACATTCTTTCTGGTCAAAGCTGTGAGAGGTCCGGATAATCTGGAAAAACCTTCAACAAATCTCCGGTAATATCCGGCAAGTCCTTAGAAACTCCGAATCTCGCGCACAGTAGAAGGACGTGGCCATGATAAAACAGCTTCTATCTTACTAGGATCAACAGCCACTCCATCTTGGGAGATCACATGACCAAGAAATCTGACTTCCTCCAGCCAAAAGTCACACTTGCTAAGCTTGGCATATAACTGATGCTCTTTCAATTTACCAAGTACCAAGCGAAGATGATCAGCATGCTCTTCCACGTCTCGAGAATAGACCATGATATCATCGATGAAGACCACCACAAAAGAATCCAGAAAAGGCTGAAAGACTCGGTTCATCAAATCCATAAAAGCTGCAGGAGCGTTGGTCAATCCAAAAGGCATCACCTTAAATTCATAATGACCATACCGAGATCTGAAAGCAGTCTTAGGAATATCTTTATCTCTTATTCTCAGCTGATAATATCCCGACCTCAGATCAATCTTGGAGAAAACAGCTGCTCCTTGTAGCTGATCAAACAAATCGTCTATACGGGGAAGCGGGTACTTATTCTTGATGGTCACTTTATTAAGTTCCGATAATCGATACACATTCTGAGAGTGCCATCCTTCTTCTTAACAAACAACACCGGCGCTCCCCATGGTGATGTGCTAGGTTGAATAAAACCCTTGTCAACTAGCTCTTGCAATTGGATCTTTAATTCCTTCAATTCAGCCGGCGCCATACGATAAGGAGCTTTATGCACAGGAGCGGCTCCAGGTTCCAAATCAATTGTAAACTCCAATTCCCGAACTGGAGGCAACCCTGGCAAATCATCAACAAAAACATCTGAAAATTCTTCTACAACTGGAATATCCGCTATAGACTTCTTCTCGGACGGCGAAGACACCACTTGAACCAAAAATGCGTAGGCTCCACAAGCTATATCTTTCTTTGCTTGAACTGCAGATATAACTATAGGCTTCGCCTTCAACTTACTCCCCACATATTCCAAATAATCACCTTCTGCAAGCTGGAATCCAATAACTCGACTTCTACAATTAATGCACACCGAATACCGGTATAGCCAGTCCATTCCAAGAATAATATCAAATCCAAGCAACTTGAATACAATCAAATCTGCATCTAGTGTCCTCCCACTAAAATCCAAAGGACACCCCATCGCGACTTTAGAACACCACACCATCTCTCCATTGGGAAGACTTACTACCAATGGTTGCGATAAGGCTTCCGTGACCAAGTTGCACATCCGTGCAAAAGTGGTAGACACAAAATATTTGGACGCTCCGGAATCAAACAAGGTGCAAGCATAAAAATCATACAAACGGACTCTCCCTGAACCAAACACACACACCAATGAAATCCAAAAGAAACATCAAACCACACCAAACATCAAATCCAAATAATTAAACACTTACCAGTAATCACTCCAGCATCCTGGGTCTCTGGCGTGTCATAGTCGATGTCTCCAGGAGTCACCGCATACACTCGAGCCTGCGTGACTTGTCTCTGATTATTCCTTCCTCCACGACGACCTCCACGACTTGCTTGAGGCTGATTGGGACAATCTCGAGCAAAGTGCCCCGTCTGACCACATCTAAAGCAATGAGTGACCCCACTCTGACGACACTCACCCTCGTGAGCTCTATTACATCGACTAAAAACTGGGGCTCGGCCTCCGATGCGCACTCCAGACGATGCTTGTGGACGGGCTGTAATCCTTTGCACAAATTTCTGAGGCGACCCAGAACTACTGCCTTCTCCAGCAAAACTTCTTCTTTTCTGACCTGGAGGGGATCCTACTGCCAAACTGTTTTCCCTCTCAACCATGGTAGCCAAATCAATTAACTCACTGAGAGAGGAAACCCTATGGCATATTACGAATCTGCGTATCTCAGGACGCAGACCCTCCCTGAAACGCTCCACCTGAAGATCCTCAGTAGCAATAAGATGGGGCGCAAAACGCCCAAGCTCCATGAAAGCACGGGAGTACTGCTCCACAGTCATACCACCCTGAACCAGGTTACTAAATTCTCGAGCCTTCTGCCTCCTCACAACAGGTGGGAAGAATCTGTCATCAAACTCCTTCTTGAAACGATGCCATGACACGGCAGCTAGAGTTCCAAACTCCCTTTCCAAAAGATTCCTCTTCATCCTCCACCAATTGGCTGCTTCACCTTGCAGCAAATAGCTAGCATACAGCACTTGTTGCTCTTCTGTACAGCCACAAATCTCAAAAGTCCTCTCTATTCCATTGATCCACCCTTCAGCTTGAAGTGGATCCTCAACTCCAAAGAACATCGGGGTCCGGTATTTAAGAAATCTCTCGTAGGAACACCCCACTTGAACCACAATATTTTGGTCAACTTGAGGCGGCCTGATATTTTGATGGAAGAGATCAGCCATCCTATTTAATGCCCTAGCAATGGCATTATCCACCTCATTGTTGGAAGATTCCCCCATGGGTTCCTTATCCTGCCTCCTTGGCCTCACCATATTCTGTCAAAGCACAATTCTCAACCCCACTTTAGTCCCGAACAAAATTTAATTCAGGGTAATAGCAACATCCAAATAAAATAAAATAAAACAATATAAAATAAATAAAATAAAATAAAATCAATCAAAACCATCAACAATAAATTAAAACCGTTAAAAATAACATATTTCAAACCAAAATAATTTTAAATCACAACTTTTAAAAATTTCTGGTACTTCTCCTAAGGGACATGTGGCTTTACCCAGAGCCAAACCGCTCTGATACCACCTGTGGCGCCCCCGACTTCCATGTACGGACCAGCACTGAAATCGAGACACCCGAGATGATGACAACCGGTCACGCATTCCAATGACAAGTGTCAGTGTGTGCAACAAATAAACAGTGTACAAATAAAAACACAGCGGAAGGTAATAAAGTCTAATAGTACCAGAATTTTAATTAATACAGAAATCCAAAATACCAAATACCTTAAAAACAAAGCCAAGTCCTAGAAAATAAAATACAAGTCTGAAATTAAAAGCTACAACTCGAGTGATCCCAGATCACTCCTCCGGCGGAGCCAGATCCTCAGGCTCGGCATCTGCATCATCAACAAAGTCTGCAGTACCATGAAATGGTACCGCAGGAAAGTTATAACCTAACCAAGTCCAGAGATAAAATCATATCTAAACAATTAACCATGCATGCACATGATGCAAATGCAATGAATGCAACACACGCCAAAAATCTATTTTGGCCCAAAAATCATTTCCAATAAAATCATTTTCCCACCATTTTCCCAGAAAATGGCACACAAAATCAACTCACGCTATTTTTCCAGAAAACAGCCAATTTCCAATTATTCCAATTAACCATATGCACCATGGCCTCCCCTATGGACCATCCGCACGTCCTGGCTACTTTACGAGAGATGCCCAGTTCCGCACCCGGTGCGTTCGTGGCCAGGTCATCCTCTAGCCCCCGCCAGCAAAAGGGCCACGGAGTCGGCACGTCCAACGTCCGATCCCGTTGTCGCCCGGCGACAACCCAGGGGACGTCACTCAGTATCTTACGCTCCCGAGTGACCAGAGGAGCTCCACCGAGATAATGCCCCATCTCGGCTTGGGGTCGTGATACACACGCACCCATAAATCCAATTCTCATGAAAACCCAGTTTTCAAAATAATCACATGAACATGAATGCAATACACGAAAACTCAGTTTTCAATTTACAAACATGCCATGTGTGCAACATGAAATGAAACAACATAATCAATGATCAACTCCCAAAATCACAATACAACCAAATCCAGAATATCCAACAATTGATCAATCCACAAATAAACCAATCTCCAATTCACAACCAGATCATAATAATCACACACAACAATTACTCCGAGCAATCCAACCACCCCCGAACTCCTCGGACTCAGTCCGGAACCAACCAGGATACATATATATAAAATATAGCAGTTAATTGCAAAAGTATAATTAAATCTCAAAGAATTGTTTAGGAAATACTTACAGCGCTTTAAAACAATTTTTCGAAGGTTCTGAGGCACTGGAAATCGCCAAAATAGAAAATTCGCACAGTGTAAAAACACTGGCCGAAATGCAGTGAAATGAGAATTTTTCACGATTTCAAACGGAGACTCGAAATTGATAGGGTAGGGCCTATGGAAGGTGGTGAATCTAATGGTGGTGGTAGTTGGCCGAGAATAGTGGCGAAAATGGGCAGTTTTTAGGCCGGAATGTTCAAATCGGGTTTTGGTTTTGTACGACCGGCTTCGGCGACGGATCGGGGCCGGGTTTGGGTGGAAAAGCTTGGTATTGGGCCGATGATGATGTGGTAGAAATTTGGTGGCCAATGGCGGCCGGACGGCGGCGGAATGGGGAAAAACCCACCGCGGGTTCGATCGGTTCACGGCGCCTAACGGTGGCTCGGGGCGGTCTGAGATTTTAGGGGTGAGGTCGCCGACGTACGGGGAAGGGAATGGTGCCAGCGGTGTAGCACACGTCGGCCGGGAGGCGGCGCGGCGACAGTGAACCCGTGAGCAACAGTGGAGAGAGGAGAGAGAAGAGAGAGAAAGGGTCGGCTCGCACCGGGGAGAAGCAGGAGGAAAAAGAAAAAGAAAGAAGAAAAAAAGAAAGAAAGGAAAAAGAAGAGGGGAAAAAGGAAGATCCAGTCTTTCAAGCTGGGTCCCGAAAAATCCAACGAAGATGAAATTAAAACCGAAAGCTAAATAAAATAAACCAAACGCAGTGAAATATTTTAAATGCAATAATAAAAATTAAAAACCAAAAAATAAATCAATTAAAATTAAAATTCATTTTAAAAGCTAAAACAGTAAATAAAATCTAAAAAATCACATAAAAATAATTTTCACCACATAAAATATTAAGAAATAATATTTTAAAACTCCCAAAATTTAAAACAAGACAAATAATCAAAAAATAAGTTAAATAAAACCTCCCTTAAAAATACACTAAAATCCGGGATGTTACATAAGGAGAATTAATGTTTAAATTCAAAAAAACTAAAATTCTTGTGCTTAAAACAAAAAATCCGTTCATGATAGAATACTAATAATAATAATAATAATAATAGAAATAACAATAATAATAATAATAATAATAATAATAGTAATGGAGGCTTAATTCTAAGTTAAATAAAAAATAATATGTTTGATAAATTCTTTTATAGGCTTAAACTCATTTATTGAGCCTAATAAAATTATCCGCAATTTATCCATAAAAAAAATAATACTGGGTCGGGTCGTTACACCGACCCAGACCTCTCTCTCTCTCTCCTCACCCACGGCTGCCACGGTCTTACTACCGCAGCGCCGCCGTCGGCCGGCGGTGGTCGACACCGCCGGTGCCGTTCGACTCCCCGTCGACCAGAGACCTTGCCCCATCAATTTCCGGCCGAACCTCGCCGCCGTTAGCCGCCAATTGTCGTTTGAACCCGCGGTGGTTTTCTCTCCATTTCGCCGCCGTCCGGCTAACTCCGGCCACCATTTCTTCACCACATCTTCACCAGCCCAATACCAAGTTTTTCCACCCATTCCCGACCCCGATCCGTCGCCGGAGCCGCCCGTGCGAGCTCCACTTCCGATTTGATATTCTCGGCCGTAAACTACCCATTTCCGCCGCCATTCACGGCCAACCACCACCACCATTAGATTCCCTACCTTCCATAGGCCCTACCCTACCATTTTCAAGTCTTCGTTTGAACCCGTGTGAAATTTGAAATTCCCTGTGTTTCGGCCACAGTGTTTTTACACTGTGACAATTGCTGCTTTGGCGATTCCCTATGCCTCGGATCTTCCTTAAAATATTTTTTAAAGCGCTGTAAGTATTTCCTAAACAATTCTTTTGAGGTTTAATTATATTTTTGCAATTAACTGCTATATTTATATATATCTATCCTGGTTGGTTTCCGAACTGAGTCCGAGGAGTTCAGGGGTGGTTGGATTGATCGGAGTATATTGTTGTGTGATTTTGGTGATTGGAGTAATTGTTGGATATTGGTTATATTGTGATTTGGAATTGGTTATTAGATATTATGGTTGAGTTGGTTCATTGCATATTGCATGCATGTCATGTTTGTAAACTGAAAAACTGGGTTTTTCGTGTATTGCATGCATGTTCATGTGGTTATCTTGAAAACTGAGTTTTCATGTGTTGACTGGATTTGTGGGTGCGTGTGTATCATGACCTCAAGCCGAGATGGGGCATTATCTCGTTGGAGCTCCTCTGGTCACTCGGGAGCGGAATATACTGAGTGACGTCCCCTGGGTTGTCGCCGGGCGACAACGGGATCGGACGTTGGACGTGCCGACTCCATGGCCCTTCTGCTGGCGAGGGCTAGAGGATGACCTGGCCACGAACGCACCGGGTGCGGAACTGGGCATCTCTCGTAAAGTAGCCAGGACGTACGGATGGTCCATAAGGGAGGTCATGGTGCATATGGATTAATTGGATAATGGAAAATGGCTGTTTTCTGGGAAAATAGCATGAGTTGGTTTTTGTGTATCATTTTCTGGGAAAATGATGGAATTTGATTTTTGGGCCATTTTCTGGGAAAATGGTGGAAATGATTTTATTGGAATATTTTTGGGCCAAAAGAGATTTTTGGCGTGTGTTGCATATTGCATCATGTGCATGCATGGTTAGTTGTTTAAATATATTTTTATCTCTGGACTTGGTTAGGTTATAACTTACCTGTGGTACCATTTAATGATACTGCAGACTTTGTTGATGATGCAGATAACGAGCCTGAGGATCTGGCTCCGCCAGAGGAGTGATCTGGGATCACTCATGCTGTAGATTTTTATTATCAGACTTGTATTTTTTTTATGGGACTTGGCTTTGATTTTTAGGTATTTGTATTTTGGATATCTGTATTAACTAAAATTCTGGTACTAGTTGACTTATTTACCTTCCGATGTGTTTTTAACTGTGCACTGTTTATTTATTGCACACACTTGACACTTGTCATTGGGATGCGTGACCGGGTTGTCATCATCCTGACGTCACGATTCCCGAGATTTTTTGTACGTAGGAGTCGAGGCGTCACAGGTGGTATTAGAGCAGTTCGACTCTGGGTAAAGCCACATGTCCCATAGGTGCAGTACCAGAAGTTTTAAAATTGGGATTTGAATTATTGAATTTAAAGTATGTTGTTCTTATTAGTTTTATTTATTTTAGTGTATACTACTTTGTTGTTTATTTATTTTATTCTGTTAGTTTATTTTATGGTCACTTATTTTATTTTTTTTAATTATTTATGGTGTACTTCTTCATTGTTTTATTCGTTTATCTTATGTCATATTATTTATGGAATTTTATTTTAATTGTGAGATTTTGTTTTGTTTTGGTTTATGTTGTTCGTGGTATGTTACTTTAAATGTTTTAATTTATTGTATGTTATTATTTTTGGTTGGTTTTATTCTAGTTTATTTAATAGCATTTTGTTGTATTTTAATTTAATTTACCATAATTGGATTTTAATTTGTTTGAGTTGAAAAGTGGGTTAAGGGCTACGCTATGACAGGAAGATGGTACGACTGTGAGTATCATTGTTAGGCTTGAACATTTAGTGTAGTAGGCTTGAACCCTTATCGATTGGTATGTTTTAATATCGAGGCTCGAAGGGAACGACATGGTCTAAGTGAACTCTATGGAGTAGGAACTTAAGTTGCAGCTAAGGTGGAAATAGCTTTAGTTCGCCTAGGATACTTGAGGTCTTAAGTTCCATAGGATTAATTATTGAGTCTAGGATGTAAGAGGTTATAAGTTCAACGAACTTCAAGGATAGATTTATGAGAAGTTATCTAAGGTTTGAGGCCCTATAGTTTTCAGGAAATAAGTTTATAGGACCTAAGGTGGTAGATTCAACAAGCACTGGAGGGACTAATTAAATTAGAAGTTTTAGATTTTGTCGGCTCAGTTAAGCACTTTGGTATTATTTCGGGTTTTGAATTTTGCAAGATTTGTAAGGTGAGTGTTTTAGCTTTAAGGTCATCGAATTTGAGGACTTTAGGAAGTGATTCTTTTGGGTTTAAGGTTTTAGAATTATAGATTTGAAGGATTGATTTGTAATAAGATTTAAGTTTTTAATTCCTCGAGCTTGGTGTGCTAGCTTGTTTTATTTTGGAAACTGTTTAGTCTGTGATCATTATAATGAGGTTGATCAGAGTTCAGTTATTAATATAGGAATTTTTAATGAGAATGTTTCTTTGAAGATGGAAGGTAAGGATCTAGTTCATGTATTTTTCTAAGGATTGTAGGTGTCAACCTAGTTTGATAAATGATTGTTATTAGTTCGAGGTTTTAGTGGCAAATTTTAGAATTAATCCATATCAATTTTAAGGATAATAGATGGTGTGGACCTAGGAAAAGATTCTTGTTGATTTTGAGGATATAGGTCCAGATGATGAAAATGGTAGTGATAGATCACTTGCACGTTGGAGGAATATTGATTCTAGCTAAGGATGCACGAGATCGACGTGTAACAGTTGTGAGTTCGTAGGGATTTCGGAGAGTACAGGTTCTAGTCTCATTTTTGGCTTGGAAGAAGTAGTTTTGGTAGGTGTTGTAAAGGAGTCGTTACGACAGTATTAAGTTCAAGAGTTTTGGTGAGTTGATCGAAGAGTACAGTCGAAGCAGGTTACTCGATGGAATGATGATTGACAATAATTGTTGTGATTACCTAAAGGAATTAATTGTGACTTGAGGTCACATAGGAATTTAAATTTTTGAGACTATACTTTCCTTTGGAAATGGAGCGTCAAGTTAGGTGAGTTAAGGACATTATTTTTTTTTGACTTAAAGAAAGATCGATGAATTTTGGAAGTTGAAACTTAGGCATCAACGGTGGATAGTATAATCAAGTATGTGAGATATTAAAACATTAAGATCTATGGATGTTGTACAATAGTTTTTGGTGGATTGAAGATTTGAGCAGTAGGGTGTGCCTTGAGGTTTATTAGTGAGGTGCTATTGGGGGATCTAGTCATGCAAAAGCTAGCTTATAGGAGTAGAAGTAGGTGGGCAAGTTACCTAGGTTTCTGTAATGTTTTAGTGAAGTCATTGTAGTTCGTAGTGAGTTTAGTCATCGCTAGATTAGATGATATTTAGAATTTAGTTGTTAACTTTCGGGTTTAGTTTGTCGGGTAGAATTTATAGATGCTCTTACTGGTTGGCTGGAGTGGATTTGAGCATTTTAAGTTAAGTTCTTATCTAAATTGAGTGGGTGTATTTTGGGTTGCTAAGGTTGAGTTTGGAAGAGGGTATTTTCTACCAATTATAGTAAGAGTTTCTTGGTTAGTAGGTATGGAGTTACCTTGTACTCAATGATGTTGTTTTATGAGGACATGAATTTTCAGTATATAGTGATTATCAGAGTGCGCAGCAGGAGCATGATACTGTGGTTGTAATTAGGAGTTTAAAATTTTGTGCTGATTTTGAGGAATTAGTGGTGACTTGAAATTTTGTGAAGATATCTGTAATTGGAGATTGATTATTGTGTATGCAATTTCGTTATTGATGGTTAATTTTTGGAAGTGGCCACTAGGTTACTAAAGTGTAATATTCAACGAAGGTTTGGAAGTTTTACCATAGGAACCAATAGAGGTTAGTTCAGATTATCATTTGGAGCTAGTAATCATTGGAATTCATTGGGTGTTGTGTCAAGGTTTTGTGGATATTGAGATCTTGGTTTACCTGACCGCTCTAGGAGTGATAATCGTGATGGGCCTTTGGGAGAATGTTCAGACCGCCTTTGTGTTGGGATGAATTGGTGAGAGTATATTAATTGGGTCAAGTTAATAAAAGAGATGTTATGGCGGGAGCGTAAGGTTGTCAGAAAAGTTATGCGGAATCAAGGAGTAGAGAATTGTCTTTTGAGGAAGGTGATTGAGTTTACCTTAAAGTCCGTCCTATGAAAGGCGTTAAGCGTTTTGGTAAAAGAGGAAAACTTAGCCCAAGATTTGTAGAACCTTTTCAAATTTTGGACATGAATGGGGCTGTTGCTTACAGGACTGCTTTGCCAGAGTATTTTAGAAAGATTCTTGATGTGTTCCATTTGCTCTCAAGAAAAGTTTTGGTCAGCAAGAGGTGCGCTTTGTCGACCCAAGATGCATCGAACATCAACCTGACCTTACTTATGAGGTTGCCCTAATGCAAATTGTAAATTGGAAGGAGTAAAAGTTAAGATCTAAGTCGATTCATTTGGAGAAGGTAGCTTGGGGTGATCTACTGGCTTAAGATTTCTCTTGGAAAAGAGAAGCAGATATGATGGAACAATATCAGCAATCGTTTGTTTGATCGGCGGTATGTCTCTTAAGCCTACTTTTAGTCGCATCTCATGCCTGTCTTTAGCATTGATATTTGACCCTTCAAATTTCGAGGACGAAATTTATTTTAAGGGGGGGAGATTGTAACATCCCGGATTTTAGTGTATTTTTAATGAAGGTTTATTTTAATTATTTATTGTGTAATTCTCTTGTTTTAATATTTTAGAGGTTTTATTTTATTATTTTATTGGACTTTCCTATTTTTATTAATTATTATTTTTAGAGTTTTAGAATATTTTAAAATTATGAAAAATTATTTTACTGGGCTTTCTTATCGTTAATTATTGTGGTGAATTTAAATTGATCTTTAATTTAAATTGGGTTGTTTATGTGTTTTAAAATTATTATTGTTTATTAAAGCATTTCACTGCGTTTGATTAATTTTAATTAGTGATCTGCAATTTAATTCCTCTTTATTTTAAAGGATGTTTTTGTCAGAGTTTAATATTTTATGTTAGTTAATTTTGAGTTAAATTGATTTATTTATTTTAACTATTTTAAAAATAGTTACTGTTTTATTTGAATATTTCACTGCATTTGGATTATTTTATTTAGCTTTCGGTTTTAAAATCATCTTCGTTGGATCTTTCGAAACCCAAGTTGAAAGGACTGGATCTCCTTTTTCTTCTTTCTCTTTTTCTTTTTCTCTTTTTCTTTTTATTTTCTTCTTTTTCTTCTTTCTTTTCTCTCTCCCCGTGCCCATGCCCGACCCAGACCTCTCTCTCTCTCTCTCCTCACCCACAGCTGCCACGGTCTTACTACCGCAGCGCCGCCGTCGGCCAGCGGTGGTCGACACCGCCGGTGCCGTTCGACTCCCCGTCGACCAGTGACCTTGCCCCATCAATTTCCGGCTGAACCTCGCCGCCGTTAGCTGCCAGTTGTCGTTTGAACCCGCGGTGGTTTTCTCTCCATTCCGCCGCCGTCCGGCCACCTCCGGCCACTATTTTCACCACATCTTCACCGGCCCAATACCAAGCTTTTCCACCCATTCTCGGCCCCGATCCGTCGCCGGAGCCGCCCGTGCGAGCTCCACTTCCGATTTGATATTCTTGGCCATAAACCACCCATTTCCGCCGCCATTCACGGCCAACCACCACCACCATTAGATTCCCCACCTTCCATAGGCCCTACCTTACCATTTTCAAGTCTTCGTTTAAACCCGTGTGAAATTCGAAATTCCCTGTGTTTCGGCCACAGTGTTTTTACACTGTGACAATTGCTGCTTTGGCGATTCCCTGTGCCTCGGATCTTCCTTAAAATATTTTTTAAAGTGCTGTAAGTATTTCCTAAACAATTCTTTTGAGGTTTAATTATATTTTTGCAATTAACTGCTATATTTATATATATATGTATCCTGGTTGGTTTCCGGACTGAGTCCGAGGAGTTCGGGGGTGGTTGGATTGATCGGAGTATATTGTTGTGTGATTTTGGTGATTGGAGTAATTGTTGGATATTGGTTATGTTGTGATTTGGAATTGGTTATTGGATATTATGGTTGAGTTGGTTCATTGCATATTGCACGCATGTCATGTTTGTAAACTGAAAAACTGGATTTTTCGTGTATTGCATGCATGTTCATGTGGTTATCTTGAAAACTGAATTTTCATGTGTTGACTGGATTTATGGGTGCGTGTGTATCACGACCCCAAGCCGAGATGGGCCATTATCTCGGTGGAGCTCCTCTGGTCACTCGGGAGCGGAATATACTGAGTGACGTCCCCTGGGTTGTCGCCAGGCGACAACGGGATCGGACGTTGGACGTGCCGACTCCGTGGCCCTTCTGCTGGCGGGGGCTAGAGGATGACCTGGCCACGAACGCACCGGGTGCTGAACTGGGCATCTCTCGTAAAGTAGCCAGGACGTGCGGATGGTCCATAGGGGAGGCCATGGTGCATATGGATTAATTGGATAATGGAAAATGGCTGTTTTCTAGGAAAATAGCATGAGTTAGTTTTTGTGTATCATTTTCTGGAAAAATGATGGAATTTGATTTTTAGGCCATTTTCTGGGAAAATGGTGGAAATGATTTTTATTGGAATATTTTTAGGCCAAAAGAGATTTTTGGCGTGTGTTGCATATTGCATCATGTGCATGCATGGTTAGTTGTTTGAATATATTTTTATCTCTGGACTTGGTTAGGTTATAAGTTACCTGTGGTACCATTTAATGGTACTGCAGACTTTATTGATGATGCAGATATCGAGCCTGAGGATCTGGCTCTGCCGGAGGAGTGATCTGGGATCACTCATGTGTAGATTTTTATTATCAGACTTGTATTTTTTTTATGGGACTTGGCTTTGATTTTAAGGTATTTGTATTTTGGATATCTGTGTTAACTAAAATTCTGGTACTAGTTGACTTATTTACCTTCCGCTGTGTTTTTAATTGTGCACTGTTTATTTGTTGCACACACTTGACACTTGTCGTTGGGATGCGTGACCGGGTTGTCATCATCCTGATGTCACGATTCCCGAGGTTTTTTGTACGTGGGAGTCGGGGCGTCACAACGTCTATTCCATAAGCACCAGGTGATAACACACGGCATGATCCCAGTTAATATTCCAGAAATGGATGATTTCCTGGCAAAAGAAAACCAGGTGGTAAGTCTATTCTTCCAAGGCATGGATCGATGAAAAGGAATACCCAACATCCCACTTGCCCGACGCCAGATTTTTGCAGCAACATCACCTGTTGAGAAAACATGATTGATATTTTCCATTCCCCTCTGTTCATAGCAGTCACATGCCGAAGCTAACAAAATTCCTTTATCCTGCACTCTATCATCTACTGCTAAGCATCTGAACCAAACCTTCCATAAGCAAATGGAAAACCGTTTTGGCAATAAAGGATGCCAAAACCAATCATTCCACTCCAGATTTCCACCTCTGCACCTTGTCACTTCCCAGGCAGACTTTGTTGAAAAACTTTCATCTGGGGTAGGCTTCCAAACGTAAACATCTGCACCTGTTTTTCCAGCCTGCACATTTTGCAGAATTTCCATGGTTTTACCAGTGCCCACCAACTCTAACAGTATATCCGAATTCCAGTTATTATTCTGCCAACAGTCACGAATCATCAGCTGCTTATTAACTATTGCCTCTGTAGTCAAAGATAAGGGTCCAGAACCAAGCCACCTATCGAAACAAAATGAGGAATTGCCACCACGCACTATTACTTTAATATTCTCCATTACTTCAGGGATCTTGTCCATCATAACTCTCCAAAAATTAGAGTCAGTCGGTTTCTCTTTACGGACTAACACATGATTATTCCTGCAATATTTGGCCTTGTAAAAATCTACCCATAAATTATTAGAAGTGATTAATCTGAAAGCAAGTTTCATATGAAGAGATTTTTGAATCTCTTTGAGGTTTCGAACACCCAATCCCCCTTCTGACGTTGGTTTACATAAACTTTCCCAAGAACGCCAATGGAATTTCTTTTTCCCTTCAACCTTGCCCCACCAAAAATCTGCCAAGAGGGAATTTATACGTGAAATAGTAACCTGCGGAACTTTAATGACCGACAACAGGTGTATGGCCATACTTGAAAGAACATGTCTAAGCAGTACCAGTCTACCACCTTGCGACAATAGTTTAAATTTCCATCCAATAATTTTTTATCTAACTTTATGCACTAACGGGTCAATCATCCGGGAAGTCAGCTTCCTCGACACTAAAGGCACACCCAAGTATGTAACTAGAAAACTGCCTTCCAGGAAACCTGCAATTCGCAATAATCTTCGTTGCCTCGCTTGAGAAATGTGTTTAGAGAAACAAATCGCAGATTTAGCCCTGCTAACTTTTTGACCCAACCACTTCTCATATCTTTGATTCCTATGTTATATGCTTGAAAATTGGAACATGTTTAAGTGATGAATCTCATGATTTTTACCCCTAAGTGTTTTGGCCTAAGCATGTTCCCATGGTTTCATGAATGTGTTTGGATGTTTCATGTATTTCATGTAATCATGCTATGATTTAAACATGTTATGCTTGGTTATTTCATGCATGATATTTCATCTGTCACATGTCAAGTATAAGTACGTATGTCTTAAGTTCCATGTCTCATGCATTTGGAGAAATGTTTTCCAAAGAAAGTGGTTCTTTTTAAAGAAAAGAGTCAAAATATTTTATCATGACCCCAAGTTCTAGGATGGGTGATTGTCCTAGTGGTACACCTCTTTCCACTTTGGAGTGCTTAAGAATGGAGTGGTAACCTCTGGGTCGACGAAAAATAGTTGACGAGCCTCGAATGGATTCTTTTTAAAGAATGCAGAGCGAGGAAACACCTAATGCTAGTGGCACAAGGCATGTAATTTGATGAAGTAAGGTCAAGTTATTATGATTCTCTATGTATCTCAAACTGTAGGGATGGTGGTAAGCAAAAATGGTAGTAGTGTTCCGCCTGTGATTCCCACCTACAGGTCGTTAATGGTACGATGACTAGCGGGAACATGCGGTGCAAGGAGGGGGGCCGTGATGTGTCCACCCCAAAAATAAGAATAAGAGCTCATGTGATAAGGATCACTTGATGTAAATCTTGTGATATGTCTATGATAAGAAATGTTTTGATTAAGAATCAACATGAAAAGGAAAGTTAAGAAAAGTTTTTTGAAAATGTCAAAGTCTCAAGTCTTTTGATAATGGTCAAATGCATATGTCAAGTTTCTGTTTAAAGTCAAGTACATGTTTCGTGCACACATTTCATGATGTACCTCTCGTATGCTTGTTTTAATTAATGTATGTTGTGTGATTACTTGCTGAGATTTCTCGAAATCTCATTGTGGTAGTTTACACTACCATTCCCCAAACCAGAATGGTAGAAGTTGTTATAGGTACCCTGGATTCTCAGGAACTATGAATGTTGATGGTTCCACGCCAGAGGATGAGTACTCTATACAGGCCCATTTTGACTTTCTAAACTTCAATAGACTAGTAGACAGGATGACCACTTGTCTTGGACAACCATCAAAGCCCTCACACGACCCAAAGGAAGTAGCTAAGGAGTTAGAGTCTTCTCCGCCTGGACGACAGAAGAGTCATGGAGTCTTCTGGTGCTTGGCTCTTGATGGGACTTTAACAATGAAGGAAAAAGGATCTTAGATATGTTGGCAAAAAAAAAAAAAAACTTATGGTTTTTAGGCCTTATCTTTTGAGAAACAATATTTGAGATGGTCCCATGTGTTTTGGGAGACAAAACTTTAATACTTGATAGTTTGGGATATTTTGTATTATGCTAAATTATTATGGTCATGGACAAAATGTTAATGCTTTTGTTAGTTGGTATCATGTACTTTGCAATTGTTGTTTGCGTTGCTTAGAATTTCTGACTTTTATATATTTTTTACTGCAACGATATTACATATTGCTAGTGTACTTAGGTGCATAGCATATTTCTTGTCATGTACGAGAGGTATGTAGCCTTGTGTTACATATCCCGACATTTCAGTCACCGTCCAATCACAAGCTGGGCCTGAGGGCGCCAAAGCTCGGTTCTTGTTTGTGTAACATAACTTTGAGCTCGAGGCCTTTCTTGACTTTTAACATATAAATGGATACCTCACAACTCCCCTATACACCGTGTGTTCCTCGCTAGTTTCCGCATCAACCATTTTTCACTTTGACTAAGGTGACTACGTCTTACTTTTAATCTTTGATATTATGGTAGTTCACTTTTTGCCTCCACCGTAGGGCACCCACTAGCTTTAGGTGCAACCCCGCTCTGGTAGCCTTTTCTTTTAGGAACTGATCGAGGTCCGTCAACTATACTTCATCTACTCTAGGGTTACCACTCCATTTTAGTCACTTCTAAGTGGACAAGAGAGTTCTAGTAGGACATTTTCCCATCCTAGCCTTTGGGGTCAAGATAAAACTTTAAAAAGACTCTCTTTCTTTTCAAAAGGTTTTCACAATTTCAATGCATGTGACATGAACTATGGAAATTTAGAACTTTCATGAGACATGTGCAGATGCCGAATGCTTCATCATAGCCATATGGCATTCAAACATGCAATCCATGTACATTTCGCATTAAAACATGCGACCATGTTCCTTTATAAAAATTCTAAGGCATTGAATATCAAACAAGGAACAAACATTCAATACTTTTCATGTAATGGCCGAAACGTATAAACCCCAGTACTTCCAAGAATTGGTCTCAACTTATTAAAACTTCAATCACAAAATGATCATACCTCATCCATGGTCATAGCCGAGAACATTTGTCACAACCCCGCCCCAGTGAACAGGGCGAGGCGAGACACTTACTTTCTTCTTTCTTTCATTTCCTTCCATTTAGACCTATGTATATATACGAAATGAATATATTGTTATTACTATTTTTTTTTTGTTTCTTTTGTTCTACACTGCGGTGTCAACATGGAAAATGCACGGACATGACATGCTTGCACTATGTACTTCTAGTCAAAGGGATGGAACACCTGATAGGCATTTAATTCAATATTTAAAAAAAAGGGACTCTCAGAGTCCATCATTCAAACATCAACGTAATTAGTTTCCAAAATAAAAAGGGACTCAGTCCCTTCAATACAACCAAAAAGGGTGGCAAGCCATCATATGAGGGGTTACCATCACCCCTCCATAGAGGTCACACCATTACCATCGCCTCACCATAGATTTTACAACATAACCAAAAAGAACCACATTGTTTAGAGTAAATAACACAAAACGTCCCCAATATGGGACCCACCCTAAATCCATAACCACAGGCATTAACAACAACGAACCGGGGAAACACTAAACATCAGCCCCTCCCTCTTCAGCAGTACCCGGCTCCTCAGCTCCTTCGTCATTACCTGGACGTTTAAAACATAAACACAAGAGTGAGTCTAATACTCAGTAAGTAGTACACCAAGCCGTTAACTTATTAACCACAGTCTTTCTTTTGAAAACATGCATACATAACATTTACAAATTCTTGACAGTGCTTTCATGCATAAAACACTCTTAGGAAATAATCCATGCTTTCATGCATAAACATGCTTTCTATGCATTTTATCTTTTCACTTTCTTAGGCCATTGCACACTATTATGCCCCGTATGCTAGGGTTAGCGGTCTTTTGGACCAATAGATTCGCCTGTGGCTGAGGGTTGGAATCCCATTGTGGCGCCCCCGACTTCCATGTACGGACAGCATGAAAATCGAGACACCTGGGATGATGACAACATGGTCACGCACCCCAACGACACGTGCCAAGTGTGTGAAATACAACACGTGTACAAAGTAAAACGTAGTGGAAAGGTTAAGTTAGATAACTAAGTACCAGAATTTAATACAATACAAAAATAATACAGAAATCCATAAGTCAACATAATACAATTTTCTTGTTTAGAAAACGACATCAAATAAAAATACAAATACCAAATAAAAATATAGCCAAATGTCCCTACTCCTCAGGCGGAGCCGCATCCTCGGGCTCAGCCTCTGCAAAGCCTGCATTAAAATCTGCAGTACCAATAAATGGTACCACAGGTAAGTAAAACCCAAAAGTACTCCAAGATAACAAATATAAAAATACAACAACCACTATGCATGCACATGATGACCCAAGTGCAAAACCCGAGAAGAACACCATTTCTCGAAAATCACAAGTTTTTCCCACGCACGCCAAAAATCACCATTTGGCACAATTATTAACCAGGAATAGTTACTTTTATTCCAATTTTAATCCGTATGCACCATGGCCTCCCCTAGGGACCATCCACATACCCTGGCTCCCTTCGTCACTCCACAGGTAGCGACTATGCGAGTGATACAACACGAGTGATGCCTAGTTCCGCGCCCATCGCGTACATAGCCAAGCATCCTCTGATCTCCGCCAGCACGAGAGATCACGGAGTCGGATTGAGAGCGCTACCATTCCGTCCAAGTCCCGAGCAACAGCTCCAGGGGACGACACTCAGTATATTCCGCTCCCGAGTGCCCAGAGGAGCTCCACCGAGATAATAACCCATCTCGGCTTGGGGGTGATACACACACACCCGAAAAGTCCTTTTTACAAAACACAGTTTCCAAAAATATACATACCCACGCATGCGTGCACAATGCCATGAAAATGACTAAAAACCAATAACCAACAATTACCAACCAATTTCCAATAACCAACACAGTCTATCAGATAACCAATTCACAGTTTATAAAACAGGTCATTGCAAAAATATATTTAAATCTTAAAAGTCTTTTGGAGAAATACTTACAGTGCTTTAAAATAATTAGGAGGATCACGGAGGAACTGGAAGCGCCAAAATAGCAACACCACAGTGTAAAAATACACTGTGGCCGAAATACACAGTGAAACCCAAAATCACCCGAGGCCAAACAAAGACTTGGGAACGATAGGGTAGGGCCTATAGGAGGTGGGGAATCTAATGGTGGTGAAGGTTGGCCATGGGTGGCGGCCGAAACGGCGGTGGAAGGCCGGAAAAGTTGGTTCGGGTTTGATGCTCGTTGGGGCGGCTCCGGCGACGGATCGGGGCCGGGGTTGGGTCGGTTAGGACGGAAATGGGCCGGTGGTGATGTGGCTAGGAGCTGGTGGCCGGAGGTGGCCGGATGGCGGCGGAACGGTGCAAAAACCACCGCGGCTTCGCACGGCTACTGACGGCTAACGGCGGCGTTAGCCGGCCTGAAAATGGTACGGTAGGGTCGCCGGTCGACGGGGAGTCGAACGGTACTGGCGGTTTCGACCACCGCCGGTCGATGGCGGCGCTGCGGCGGTAAGTCCGTAGCACGCGTGGGTGAGGAGAGAGAGAGAGAGATCCGATCGGGGCTGGGGGAAAAAGAAGAAAAAGAAGAAAAGAAAAAGGGAAAAAGAAAAAGAGGAAGAAGAAAAAGGAGATCCAGACTTTTCAACGTGGGTTTCGAAAGTGATCCAACGAAGACGATTTTAAAACTACTAAATAAATAAAATAATTCAAACGCAGTGAAATATTCAAATAAAACAATAACTATTTTTAAAACAGTTAAAATAAATAAATCAATTTAACTCAAAATTAACTAAAGTAAAATATTAAACTTGGACAAAAACATCCTTTAAAATAAAGAGAATTAAATTACAGATCACTGATTAAAATTAATCAAACGCAGTGAAATGTTTTAATAAAACAATAGAAATTTTAAAACCTACAAACAAACCAATTTAAATTAAAGGTCAATTTAAATCTAAAACAATAATTAACAATAAGAAAGCCCAATAAAATAATTTTTACAATTTAAAATATTCTAATATAATATTCTAAAACTCCAAAAATAATAATTAATAAAAATAGGAAAGTCCAATAAAATAATAAAATAAAACCTCTAAAATATTAAAACAAGAGAATTACACAATAAATAATTAAAATAAACATTCTTTAAAAATACACTAAAATCTGGGATGTTACACACATTCCGTTAGGGCGCAGTACTGGGTGCACTACCAGATACTACTACCCAACATTGCCATCTGCCCATTCATTCATTTGGGTACCCCTTTTTCACTTAAGTGACCGTTACGTATTTTCATACATTGAACATTCATTTCCTCCTTTCCTTCCTTTGCATTCTTTCATTTTCATTATCTTCTCTTAGTCCGATGCATATGCTTTTATTAAAAGGTTTCATGTCATGCTATATAAATAAATAAGACATTAGCTATTTAAACACGAGCATGCATAAAAAATCTCATGATGCATTACCTTATACATTACACACAATTATAAGTATTATGGTGCTTAACAGGGGCTATCAAGAAGGGCTAATACATAATATATTTTCATGTTTACTCTATTTCTAGAGAACATTTGAAAAGAGTAAGAGAGGCATTCTTTCATAAAAGAACTTGTGTAAGGAGCATGGTTGTAGCTATTTACCTGCGAGTTTTACTTAATAGGTTCCTTTGAATCTTGAAAATAGATTCCTATTCAATAAAATGAGATAGACACATTAGTATTTACCTCACTTGGAACTTAGCTAATCGATACTCTTACATGCTAACTTAAATTCCAAATCTTGGAATTAAGCGTTTCCTTAACCCATTAATCTACCCCACATACATAGCGTTAGCTCACCATTTTAAAATCCTCATCCTATACCATTTAAAGAGACTCATGAAAGCACATTACCCATTGGTTGTCCCTTTTAATAGGTTATTGTTTACCACATAAGGATGGGTTGAAATCATAGGTTAAAACATACAATTAATAGGAATTTAAATAAAAAGGAAAGGCACCAAGGAAGTATTTAAAATTTGGAAATTTTCAGTGAAGGGGCATTGGACAGTTTTTACAATACCATTTTAGGAGGTAATTCCATCAAAAGGCCAATGTTTGAAATTAAAATTTTTGTCACTTCATTTCAAAGGTTTCTCATGCTATCATCCATCTTTAATTGAACCAAGGTAAATTTAAACAAGAAAATAATGGGCTGATTAGGCTTCAACAGAAGGGTAGAAGGAAATTTCTGAAACTCTTGCTTTTGAAACATCCTTTACTTAACCCAAACTTCAACTACATAAATAAACCATATTAAGGATATAAAAAGCTTAGGAAATCATTTCTTATCTTCTAAAAACAGATTATAAAGCATAAGTATAGTAATTGGCAAACTCAAAGTTTTCAAGGTAAACTTACTAGTTTAAACTAAAATCTTAGAAGCTTACTTAGGCCATAAGTTCAATAGGAAAGACATGCTTAAAAATCATAACTTTAACTCCATTTATGTAACACATAAAGGCATCGCTTAACAAGAATTAAATCATGGCTTAGCTTGATTAAAATGCAAGGAAAACTATCACAAGGTCCCTTGCAAACACACGGCTGGAACCCAAAAACAGAGCACACACACACACGGCTGGAATCCAAGAACATAGCATCATACGGCTGGAATCCAAAAACATAGCATCATACGGCTGGAAATTTCCAGAAAATATAGCATGGTTCGGCACACACACACATCACACTATTACCTCTCCATCCAACTTCACTTAGATAAGGTACAAAATAGGAAGAACAAAGAGGAAATCAGCACAGAAAACACTACACAAGAATCGGCTTGCACAGAAATTCTGAAACCCCCAAATATAATTGCTTAACCCACTAAACATGATTCTAGATTTCACAAGAAATCAAGAGAAAAACAGAGTATTGCCTAGCTCAACAAGTTGCGAACTGAAGAAGGAGAAGAGATCCAAGGAACCGAGCCACAAATTTCGTTCTCCTTGAAGGAGACTCAACCGAAACCCAAGCTTGAGAGAGAAGAGAATCGGCTTGGAGAAAGAAGAGGTCTGGTCGATCGGTGCTAGAGGAAACTGAGAGGGTCTTTTTCATGTAGTTAGAAACGATCACACTTAGACTTGAAGAAGGTTTTCTCCTTGGCTTGCTCTGGAAGTCGAAAATGGCGTGTAGGAGAGAAGGAGAAGAAGGCCCGATTGGCTTAAAGGAGAAGGGTCGGTCAACACTTGTGCATTTGAGTCAAAGCTTCTGTAACATCCCGGATTTTAGTGTATTTTAATGGATGATTTATTTAATTTATTTTGTGATTAATTATCTTGTTTAAAAATTTTGGGAGTTTTTAAATATTATTTCATAATATTTTATGTTGTGAAAATTATTTTTATGTGCTTTCTAGATTTTATTTACTGTTTTGGCTTTTAAAATAATCTTTAATTTAAATTGATTTATTTTTGGGTTTTAAATTTTTATTGTCGTATTTAAAATATTTCATTGCGTTTGGATTATTTTATTTAGCTTTCGGTTTTAAAATCATCTTCGTTGGATTTTTCGGGACCCATGTTGAAAGACTGGATCTTCTCTTTTTCCCTCATCTTTTTCTTTTTCTTCCTTTTTCTTCTTTCTTTTTCTTTTCTTTTCTCCTTCTTCCCCGCGTGCGACCCGACCCCTCTCTCTCTTCTCTCTCCCCACCATGCAATCGGGTTTACCGTTGCTGCACCGCCTTAGGCCCGCCGTGCACGACACCGCCGGCATCATCGGCTCCCCCGTGCGCCGGCGACCTCCCCCATAAATTCTCAGACCACCTTGTGCCGCCGTTAGCCGCTTGAACCCGCGGTGGTTTTCTCTTCATTCCGCCGCCGTCCGGCCACCTCCGGCCACCATTTCTTCACCACTTCTTCACAGGCCCATTACCAAACTTTTCCACTCAAACCCGGCCCCGATCCGTCGCCGGAGCAGCCCGTGCGAACTCAAAATCTGATTCAAAATTCTCGGCCTTAAACCGCCCATTTCCGCTGCCATCCACGGCCAAAAGCCACCACCATTAGATTCCTCACCTTCCTTAGGCCCTACCCTATCAATTTCAAGTCTTCGTTTGAACCCGTGCAAAATTTGAAATTCACTGCATTTCGGCCAGTGTTTTTACACTGTGCATTTTTGCTGCTTTGGCGATTCCTTGTGCTTCGGATCCTCCGTAAAATATTTTTAAAGCGCTGTAAGTATTTCCTAAACAATTCTTTTGAGATTTAATTATATTTCTGCAATTAATTGCTATATAAATATATATGTATCCTGGTTGGTTCCGGACTGAGTCCGAGGAGTTCGGGGGTGGATGGTTAGATCGGAGTAATTGTTGTGTGATTTGTTGTGATTGGATTATTGTTGGATATGGGTTATGTTGTGATTTTTGGGAGTTGATCATTGGTTGTGATGTTGAGTTAGTTCACTGCATATTGCACGCATGTCATGTTTATAAACTGAAAAACTGGGTTTTTCGTGTATTGCATGCATGATCATGTGGATTTTGTGTTGACTGGATTTGTGGGTGCGTGTGTATCACGACCCCAAGCCGAGATGGGGTATTATCTCGGTGGAGCTCCTCTGGTCACTCGGGAGCGGAATATACTGAGTGACGTCCCCTGGGTTGTCGCCGGGCGACAACGGGATCGGACGTTGGACGTGCCGACTCCGTGACCCTTCTGCTGGCGGGGGTTAGAGGATGACCTGGCCACGAACGCACCGGGTGCGGAACTGGGCATCGCTCGTAAAGTAGCCAGGACGTGCGGATGGTCCATAGGGGAGGCCATGGTGCATATGGTTAATTGGATAATGGAAAATGGCTGTTTTCTGGGAAAATAGCGTGAGTTGGTTTTTGTGTATCATTTTCTGGAAAAATGATGGATAGCGATTTTTGGGCCATTTTCTGGAAAAATGGTGGAAATGATTTTATTGGAAATATTTTTGGGCCAAAAGAGATTTTTGGCGTGTGTTACATATTGCATCATGTGCATGCATGGTTAGTTGTTTAAATATATTTTTATCTCAGGACTTGATTAGGTTATAACTTACCTGTGGTACCATTTAATGGTACTGCAGACTTTGTTGATGATACAGATGCCAAGCCTGAGGATCTGGCTCCGCCGGAGGAGTGATCTGGGATCACTCGTGTTGTAGTTCTTTTTATCAGACTTGTATTTTATTTTGGGACTTTGGCTTTGTTTTTATGAGATTTGTATTTTGGATATCTGTATTAAACTAAAATTCTGGTACTAGTTGACTTAATTACCTTCCGCTGTGTTTTTATTTGTGCACTGTTTATTTGTTGCACACACTTGATACTTGTCGTTGGGATGCGTGACCGGGTTGTCATCATCCTGACGTCACGATTCCCGAGGCTTTTTGTACGTCGGAGTCGGGGCGTCACAGCTTCCCTTGGAAGATAAGGAACGAACGGTGTAGATCAAGGCTTGGGAGATATTTTTTCTTAGATGCTCATCCTATGGTGGAGAAGGTTAGGCCACTTCTTCAATTAAATAAAAAGGTAGGGGCTTAAGGGAAATATATTATAAGATCTAAAAATATTCCCTTAGGTTACTTTAATGACCCACCTAAAATATATGAGCACACATCTTAAAATAAAATAAAATCATAAAAGTCTTTACCTCAAAAATATTTAACTTAAGAAATTAAATTAAAGAAATGACATAAGAACCTACGTAGTAGGATGCGGGTATTACACCATTAAACTTGAAAACATTCATTCCATCAAATTTTTATGAACTTAGAATCTTCTAATGTGTTAAATAAGTTTTTATCAATTGTGACATCCTGAATTTTTGTAAGGAATCGTATTTACATCTTGTATGGATGATGATGTGTCTTTGGATTTTTTTGGTTAAGTATGGAAGCGCCCCTTAGGCTAATTTCTTTTCTTTTATGGGATATGGACCTCTTAGATTAAGGCTTGTTAGCTTTCAAAAGGAAGTAGAAAGATTTGGCCCAAGGGAATAGGCCCATGTAAAGTGTTTTCTTTGGAAAGGTCCAAGTTAGGCCATGGAACAAGGAGAAGGCGCCACTTGGCAATGGAAGGAGTTTTTGGTCTCTTGGAAGAAGGCTAAGTTGACACTTGTCAACCATGCATTGGATCTAAAGGTGAAAAGTGGAAGAAGCAAGAAAGAGAAAATAGGGTTTTAGTTTTGGAGGTGTAGGCGCCACTTTTTTTGCAAGCTCAAGTCCCCATGGACACATGTCAAGCTAAGACAAAAAGTTAATTGTGAGTTCCAAAAATGTGTCATACTAGGGAAGGCAAAAAGGCATGTTCTATAAAACGTTTTGAAGAAGAAAGGGGCATGTGACTGATGGCTACAAGGGAGAGAGGCAAAAAGCAAAAGTGCCTAGGGAATGAGACAAAGTCACCTCAAGGGACATAGGCATTTTAGAAATCCAAGAGCGCACACACACTCATGCCACATGTCAACCATGCACACTAGAAGAGTGATTTGGTAGATTTGGGTTTTAGGAAATTACCTTTTAACCATTTGGTGCATTGAACTTGGACATAGGTGGAAGGGCAAAATGGAGAACGAGGCAAGTGAAGGGTTTCAGTTTGGGGAGAAAGGAGCCACACGACAAACACTTTTGGTCTTCCCCATGCAAGTCCCATCTTGAGGGAAAAAGGGGGATGCCACTTGTCTTGCATGCATTGGTTGATGAAAACCTAGAGGGACTATATAAGGGAGGAGCCGAAAATGGGGGAGCCCTTTTTGCAAAAAGTTTCTTGTTTCTCCTAGTGTATTTTGGCCATTACATTTTCTCTATCTAGTCTCCACTTTCCCACACTTTCTCTCTAGCCAAACACCACCATTTTTGTGTATCACAAAGAAACCACTCACCATTTTCGAACAAGAGTTGTACAAGTGGAGGTAAGAACCATTGCACTTCTCTTCTTGATGCACACACACGGCCAAGGGAAGATCTCATCTAGTATCTTTGGATTTAGGATTTTCTCACACAACCACTTATTCTCACTCTAAAAACTAGGGTTTTCTATTCTTAGAAGATGGAACCCAAAATGTTCTTGATGTTTTGAACACATGAACATGTGATCTAGGGTTACACAAGTTCGGTTTTTGATTCAAAGGAAAAACTAGGGTTTGTGATCTTCAATGGTTTTTAGCATGAGGAAGGGATTGTGAAAATGTCACTACACTCACATCCACTCTCATTTTCGGAATCTAGGGTTTTTGTGAGATTGATTTATAATACACTACACTATATTTTCAGATTTTGTTAAGTATTATCGTTGGACTTTTGTAAGTAAACTTCCAACCTATCTTTAATATTATTTGTATACACATGTGAACTTTTGTTTGATTATTTGCTTGAACTTTTGTATGATTAATTGTTTGACTATGGCTATTATTTCATATGCTTATTAATCGACTTATGTGATGCTATGAATATTTGTATGAAATTGTGATCAGGAGCTCGATATTTCATGAAGAAGTATTCGGCCCTTGTGTTTAGTGTATGAAGTTGTTGTTCAAACCTAGTGTTTTTATGATACAAGTTTCGGCTACAGCATAAAAATGAAGAGATGCAATGTCTTGTGAAGTATGATTGAGCTAAGTTTCTAATATGATTGATTTGCATGCTTGTTTGGACATAACGATTAAATGGAGACATGATGTTATGAGCTGGAATGAATAAAGTACATGTTTTGGAAGGACTAGATGAATCGGCCAAGACTATATTTTGGGTGATAAAATTTTGTTTTGATGTTTTGACGTAAGAATCAAATATGTTTGCATGAAATGATCTTTGTTTATATGTTCTAATATTTTCAAGCTATGCCGTGAGATGCATGCTATGGAATTGAGCTATGTTATTCGGCTTTACATGTTGCATGAATAAGAGTTATGAGTTGTCATGAGTCCACGTTCCATGTCTCATGCATTTGGGTCATGTTATCAAAAGAAAGAGTCGATGATGTTTTTATAACAACCCCAAAAGCTAGGATGGAAAAATGCCCTAGTGGAACTCCCTATCCATTCTGGAGTGTCTAAAGTTGAGTGGAAACCCCTTGGTTGACAAAGTACAGTCGATAGATCTCGAATGATTCCTATGGAAGGATGCCAGAGTGGGATTGCACCTAAAGCTAGTCGGTGTGTGATAAGTGTGATTTTTACTACTCTTTTATTTATGAAAAGTGTCAATTTTCCTTCAATACTATTGATTTTATTTTATTTCTATATATTTTTCTTTATTTTCTTGGATTTGAAGGAATGAGAAGATTTAGGGCGAAAAGAGAGCATTTTGGTATAAAAGAAGAGACTACGGATCCAGACTGACCAGAGGCAATGAGACCTAAAGAGAGCCAAGGATATTTAAGCGAGGAGACTTAATGGCGATCAAAATTGGTGACAAGAGTCAGGTGATGAGCGAGATATTTTACCTCCTGGGCTAGAAGACTTGGCGACAAGGCTCTAGATGACTAGATTGGGCGACCAGTCTAATCGACCAACTTAAAAAGACCAATCTAAATAATATCATGGGCATCAACTAGCAAAATGTTTAAAAGTAATTTTGATTAAGAAAAAAGGAGAAAGAAATCACATAAGAATTCCACAAGAAAGCCAAGTTCGGAATACACTAGGAGACAGCCTGGATATACTTTAGTGTCATAACTTTCTCCTCATATATCCGATTGATACAATTCTTGATGGGTTGGAAAGATACCTTAAATATTTACAACTTTATCTCCAATAAGCGTTTCTAAATTTTGATTCCTGGAGTATGTACAAGGCTGCCAATATAAGTCCTAAAAGTTATGAGTTTTTTAGGCAGAAATCATGGAATGTGTAGGGTTTCTTTTCTACCCTATATAGGCATATCATTAGCACGAAATTCAGTTTCTTTCAAGGAGGAGAGTCTGAGTTTTAGAGTCTAATATTCCAGAGTTAATTCTTTAAGTTTCTTTCAAGGATGCGGATCTAAGGAGCCCAGGCAAGAGCCGCATGCTTCAATAATCGACTACAACGAAGAATACTAGTTTTACTATTTTTCTTTTTAATTTCATTATGAACTAATTTTATTTCTAGAGCTTTGATGTAGTTCTATTGAAGACACAATTTACATTCGAAGTTATTTTATTTTCAATATTTCCATAATTGAGTGTTTATTCCTTGTTCTTAATGCTTGTAATTTTCTAGTTAATTATAGCTTGATCCATTGAACCAATCAGACTGAGAGGTGATTTGAAATTAGAGCTCTAGAATTAAACACCATTAGTTGAGCGAAAGTTGAGATACTTTACCATGATTAGTATGATTTTCAAGAAAAATCCAAAGAACTTAATGAGTCTCCAATTAGTCAAATTCACATAAAGATATGGACTTATTAATTTGAAATATTTTTAGTATTATTTGAGAGAAAATATTGATTAATTAAGGGGTTTTTATCATCAACTTATCATAATTGGAATTCTATAACATGAAAGAATAAATTATGTGGGATTTGCTAGGTGAAATCAAACGCTCTAGATCTATTCTTATTATCTTTAAAAATCTAAATCTTAAAGCACTTTTCTTCAGTTTATTTTATAATCTATTCTTCAAATTTCAGTTTTCCAAATAGTAATTAATTTAGTATATTTCAATACTCAATTGCATAATTATTCTATGTGGGTTCGATATCCATTTTCATTTAAAACACTTTACTACTTGTTACTTGTTACAATTCTATGCACTTCCATATACTTTTATACGAACAAGTTTTTGGTGCCGTTGCCCGGGATTGGTTATTTGTTATTGATATTGATACTAGCTAGATTGTTACTACTTTGGATTTTATTTTATTTTAAAGAAAAATTGGTTAAAATTATATCTCAGTTTGGTTTTTCTTTTCAGGAATCAGAAGTGCATGCCCCAATCCAAATCATTAGAGCATACATTTTTCAATCTTGAGATTGAAAGAAGAAAGAGAAGAAGAAAGAGGTTGCCGCATCTAAATTTAATATGGTCGACCAGGAGCACAAGGCGTTAAGGGACTATACAATGCCCTCTGTCAATGGGGCGACATCTAGTATATGGCAACCAGCTATACAAGCCAATAACTTTGAGATTAAGCCAGCCATCATTCAAATAATTCAACAAACTGTCCAGTTTGGAGGGCTGTCACAAAAGGATCCTCATGTCCATATTGCAAATTTCCTAGAAATTTGTGATACTTTTTAACACAATGCAGTGACAGATGATGCAATTTGATTGAGACTTTTTCCCTTCTCACTTAGGGAAAAAGTAAAAGTTTGGTTGAACTCTTTGCCACCTGGGAGGAGTTGGCCAAAAATTCTTGGCAAAATATTTCCCTCCATCCAAGACAGCTAAGTTAAGGAATGATATTATACCTTCATCCAAATTGAGGGTGAATCATTATATGAGGCATGGGAAAGATACAAGAATTTATTGCGCAAGTGTCCACATCATGACCTCCTAGCTTGGCTTCAAGTACATACATTTTACAATGGTTTGGGGCCCACAAATCGATCTATGGTTGATGCGGCCTTAGGATGAGCATTAATGAGTAAGACCCATGAAGTTGCATCTGAACTTTTGGAAGAATTGGCATCCAACAACTATCAATGGTCTACGGAGAAAGTAATGCCAAGAAAGACAGCTAGAGTCTTTGAACTTGATTCTATTACCACATTGGCAGATGAGAAATCTATCACAACAACTAGGTAAGATGAACGTTAATGCTATTCAAACTAATGTTGTTTGTGATCATTGCACAGTAAGTCATTCAAGTGTAGATTTCTAAGTGGGGAATCATTTTGCCCAACCGAGTTATAAACAAGCCCTATAACATGTCCAATTTCCAACGTCAAAATAATCCTTATTCAAACAATCCCGGATGGAGAATTCACCCCAACTTTTCATGGATAAATAATCAAGGGCTGGTTAGTCCACCTCAACAAATTCCACAACAAGAGAAGAAACTGACACTTGAGGATATGTTTATGTAGTACATGCAAAAGACTGATATGGTGATCCAAAACAACTCGGCTTCAATTCAAAATCTTGAGGCACAAATCGGTTAGCTCTCAAACATGCTTACCAAGAGGACAGTAAGGACTTTACCGAGCAATATTGTGATCAATCCAAATGAACATATCAAAACCATAACATTGAGAAGTGGGCAGATATATGACTAGCCGCAAAAAGTAAATACCAAGCGAGATGTAGAAGCTGTCGAAAACATGAAATTTGAGATGAAGGAAGCCGAGTCCGAGGTGAAAGAAGCAGAGTGGGATGTGACCGACCAGCAAGCTAAAAAGACTAAGAAGAATGAAGGGGCTTCAAAACCCAAGAAATCCAAGGAGTTTATATCTGAAACTTATTCTCCTTCAATTTATGATCCACCAATTTCTTTTCTGGAAAGATTAAAAAAAATAAGATTGATAATCAGTTCTCTAAATTTTTGAGTATATGTAAGCAATTGTATATTAATATTCCTCTCATTGAAGCTTTAGAGCAAATGCCTAAATATGAAAAAATTTTGAAGGATATATTATCAGACAAGTAGAAGTTGGAGGAGAATGAGACTATAATGCTGATAGAGGAGAGCAATACAATTTTACAAAAGAAGTTGCCGCCTAAGTTGAAAGATCCGGGGAGTTACACTATCCCTTGCACTATAGGAAATTCCCATTTTGATAAAGCTTTATGCAACTTAAGGGAAAGTATTAATCTAATGCCTTTCTATGTTTTCAAGAAACTAGTTCTTGGAGAAGTAAAGCTGACCACTATCTCTCTACAGTTGGCAGACAGATCTATTAAATACCCGAGAGGACTCATTGAGAACATACTGGTGAAAGTTGATAGGTTCATCTTCCCGGCCGACTTCATTGTGCTTGATATGGAGGAAGATGAGGTGATCGTTTTGATACTGGGCTAACCTTTCCTTGCGACAGGGAGAACCTTAATTGATGTCCAGCAGAGGAAACTCATTTTGAGGGTCGGCGAGGAGCAGGTCACTTTTTTTTTTATAATAAAGCAAAACCTCTTATTAAACTGCCAAAGTAGCATTACAAATGAAGGTCAGTCCATAGAACTTGTTGAACACATCTGGGAACGGATTCCCACCATACAGTAGGAGTAGAAACATTTCTAGAAAATCTAACTAGCTTGTGTGTAGCTTGATTAGCTTCTCTATTGATATGATCAATGGAGCAACTTAGAATTCTTCCCTTAAGTTATTGAATATTTGATATGACATTTCCATAACTGGAATTTGAAGGTAGAGGGCTGGATATCTCTTTAACTAGTAGCAGAGAGTCAGTTTCTATCCACAAATACTGGAGACCAAGGGGAATGCAGAATTGCAATCCTCTCAATATCGCTAGAAGTTCAATCTCCAAGGGCTCCATGGCAGCGACTTCTTTCTAGCTTACTCCCATTAAAACCTTCCCTTCCTAGTCTCTAACAATGAGTCCAACCCTTGCTCTGCCTTCATCATAAAAGACAGCCCCATCCACATTGAGTTTTATTGTACCTTGTGGAGGTAGTTGCCATTGGGATATCTTCTTTGCTCTGCTGATGTCGATGCCTTTAGTTGCTTTGTATGTCCAGTGTAGAGAAAGAGCTCAATTAATGGCCTCCTCAGGGGTGAGTTATTTCTCTTCAAAGATCCACTAGTTTCTTCTATACTAGCATGCCCAAGCTATCATGAATAGCCTCTCCAGTGCCTCTTTACTATAGGAGTCATGTATTCTATAGATCCACTCCCTGAAGTCTCCATTTTGACCTTCTGTATTGAGCTGAGGAAACTACTTACACCACATTGCTAAAGCATTTTGCATTGACAAAGTGCATGTGCTGTGTTTTGTGTAGCTGAAGAATATAATTGACATGTTTCATCTTCGACTACCTTCCTTTTTCTCAAATTGCTTCTTGTGGGGAGAGCCTCAATGCATGCCCTCCAAGCAAATACTTTCCCCTTAGGGGGAACCTTCATACTCCAGATTTTCTTCCATAGTTTTTTGTTGGCACTACTTGAAGAGCTTTCACCCTCTGCTGCTTTTGTAGGCAGTTTTCTGAAGCATTTATTGGCACTTCTCACACTAAAACATCCATTTCTCTCCTTATCCCATAGTAACTTATCATCATGGTTTTCTGCATTGAGGATGATTTTCAGAGTTGCATCTGCAGGTTTAGGAGGCAACATTCTTCTTAATTTTTGAACATCCCACCAACCCGTATATGGATCTATTAGCTCCTTAACTTTCTAGTCAGTGACTTTACTTCCTATTCCCATTTGTTGCAGATTCTTGAAACCAGGGATCCAATAATCTTTCCATATTCTAACTATCTTCCCATTACCAATTCTCCACCTCCAAGACTGAAGAAGCTTGTCTTTGACTATCCATATGCCTTTCCATGCATAAGAGGGGTTATGTCTAAGACTCGAAGTTTGAAAGTTAGTGTTAGGGAAATATCTTGCCTTGAATATTTTATGAATTAGACTTTCTTCCTGCTGCAATATTCTCCAACCTTGTTTTGCAAGTAGGGCCTAAGAGAATTAGGCAATTTAAAGCAGGACATAGTATAAGTTGGAATAGCTAGTGCAACTACCTTGATCAAAGTTTCTTTGCCCCTTGGGATAAAAGATTTTCGTTCCATTGTTGTAGTTTGGACCAGACTTTGTGCTTGATATCTAAAAATGCCCTCTTCTTGTCTTTCCCAATCATAGGTGGAAGTCCTAAGTACTTTTCATAATGCTGATTTTCTTGAATACCCCAAGATAAAAGCAGTTGTTGTGGAGCTACTGATGATACATTCCTGCTAAAAACCATTATGTCTTGTCTCAATTTATTTTTTGTTCTGAGGCCCTCCCATAAATTTGATTCATTGCACCTCCCTATTTTCTTGATTAGAAGCCTTACAGAATGGTATACTATCATATGTAAATAGCAAATGATTCACCACAGGTTCCCCTCGAGAAACCTTAATTCCACTAAGCTGGTTCCTTGATCCAGCTTGATTCAACAGAGAAATGAGGCCATCAGTCCCCAACAATAATAGGTATGGAGACAATGGATCTCCCTGCCTTATCCCTCAGGCAGGATTAATTGATCCAACTGGTTCACCATTTATGAGAATGTAGAAGGACACAAATTTTACACATAACATTACCAACTAAATCCACTTACTTGCAAACCCCAACTGTTGTGTAACAACCTCCAGGTAATGCCATTCAAGCCTATAATAGGCTTTGCTTATGTCCAGTTTAAGAGACATGAAACTGCTTTGCCATTCCTTTTTCTTCTAAGAAAGTCAATCATTTCATATGCTACCAAAATATTATCTGAAATGGGTCTTCCTAGTACAAATACACTTTGTGAAATAGAGATAATATGAGGTAGGGTCAACTTCAACCTGTTTGATATAACCTTAGAGATTAACTTATAAATAAAATTACAGAGACTAATGGGTTTGCATTCTGACACTTTATGAGGCTTTTTGATTTTAAGTATGAAAGTTATGAATGTGTGATTAATAGCACAAGGGAATTGGCCATTGTTAAGCGCATGCAGCACAGCCTTGGACACTAATTTCCCTACTATATGCTAATATTTTTGATAAAAAATGAGAGCCATACCATCAGGACCAGGAGCTGTTTTAGGGTTCATTTGATGTAGAGCTAACTCCACTTCAGCCTCAGCAAAAGTTTTGGTAAGTTCCTCATTCATTTCTATTGTAACTCTACCTCCTAGAGATGATAAAAATTCCAAATTGCAGGGATGATCACCTGAGTTGAGCATTGCTTCAAAGTATCACATGATTAATTCATCCCTTTTATCTACTTCTTGCCACTCTCCAGACTCATCTTGCAACCTTGAAATGGTATTCTTTTTTCTCCTTTGGTTTGATTGGCTATGAAAGAACTTCGTGTTCTGGTCTCCAGCCTTAAACCAAAGGGCTTTTGATTTTTGCCTCCATAATATTTCTTCCCTTTCTAGCCATATTTGAACTTCCTCTCGAGCTTGTTGTAAAGCTTCTTTATTGAAAGTTATAGCATTGGCCACTTGAATCTTTTCTAGGTTTGTTCCTACTTGTTGCAGCCTCTTCTGTACTTTCTCCACAGCTTTGTTTACTCCATCTTAAAAGGTTTCCACTGTAGGTAGAAAATTTCCTCATAATATCAACAAATGGTCCTTTCCCACCATTAACCTGCCAAGCTTTTTCTATCATCTTGCCACATGCTTCACTTTCTATCCACATAGTCTCTAATCTGAAAGGTTTAGGGCCTTTGCATCTTTGAGTGATTCATTCAGTATTTAGGACAATTGGGACATGATCTGAATGGGCTACTGTAGAATGTACCTCCTTGGCAAAAGGAAAAGCTTGAGACCATGCATGATTAGCTAAGGCTCAATCCAATCTTTCATGAATAGCATGTTCCCCTTCTCTATTGTTCCACCAGGTGTAGTTGATACCTTCAAATCCAAAATCTTTCAGTGCATAGTCATCTATCAATTTTCAAAAGTTCTCCATTAGAGTTTTTGACTTGTCCTTCCCTCCCTTCTTTTCATTTCTGTTAGTGATCTCATTGAAGTCCCCAAATACCAATCATCTCTCACAGTCCCCTGAGTTTAAAATCCTGAGGAAATCCCAGGATTCTCCCCTTCTACTTGTCTCTGGAAGCCCATAAAAACCAATTAATTGCCAGTTATCATCACCTCTATTGTCCTTCACCTCGACATCAATGTGATTCATGGAGAAGCTTCTTACAGATAAGTCAACCTCATTTCCCCACAGTAAGCATAGTCCACCACTTCTCCCCTCACAATCCACTGTTAAATAGTTTGGAAAACCTATTTGATACTTAATCTTATCCATTGACCTGCTAGTTAATTTAATTTCTTGTAAAAACAAAATGTTGGGGGCTTCTTTCTTGATTCATTCACGAAGGGCAAGAATTCCACACGGGTTCCCAAGCCCATGTGAATTCCAACTTAGCAGTTTCATCAAATTTAATGTATTTAATAGATCTGTCTGCTAACTATAGAGAGATCTCCACAAAGGTTGGTTAGACAGATCTCTCTGTAGTTACCAAGTCACTTTTGATGGATTTAAATCTATGGAATTCACTTCCGAGGTACATTCTTATTTTCAAATAAGCAATCGAGATGTTGTCATAGCCGACAAGACTTATGGAGCTAAATTTCCAAAGCTACCACTTGAGGTATGTCTTACTTACTTTACATCTATTGAATCTGAAGATGAAAAGGTTAGGGAGTGTGAGAGATATTTGAAAGCTATACCATCCTTTCCTCCTTGAATAAAATTGAAAGTAGAAGAGTTCAACTCATCTTGGTTGACATCTCCAAGTGAGGAACCACCCAAGCTTGAACTCAAACCGCTCCCATCAAATTTAAGGTATGATTTCTTAGGCCAAGACTCTACTTTTGTAGTTATTATTAACAGTTCCTTGAGTGATGAGAGGAGGAGAAGTTGCTGAGAGTTTTGCGGGAACACAAGATGGCCTTGGGTTGGACCATCTCAGACATCAAAGGAATTAGTCCTTCAATTTGAATGCACAAGATTTTAATGGATGATAATTTTAAGCTGATCATCCAACCCCAAAGGTGACTGAACCCACCAATGCAAGAAGTGGTGCATAACGAAGTATTGAAGCTTTTAGATTTCTGGATCATTTATCTAATCTCACATAGTACATAGGTAAGTCCAGTGCAAGTTGTCCCAAAGAAATGAGGGATAACCGCGATCAAGAATGACAACAATGAACTCATATCGATGAGGAAGGTCACGGGATGGTGAGTATGCATAGACTATCGAAGACTGAATTATGCAACTCGAAAAGACCATTTTCCCTTACCTTTTATTGATCAAATGCTAGAAAGACTTGCCAACCACTCTTACTACTATTTTCTAGATGAATATTATGCTTACAATCAAATAGCCATTACACCTGAAAATACTTTCATCTGTCCTTATGGGACTTTTGCATATAGGCACATGCCTTTTGGTTTTTGCAATGTGCTAGCCACTTTCCAAAAGATGCATGATGTCCATCTTCTCAAACATGGTGGAAAATTTTTTAGAAGTCTTTATGGATGGCTTCTCGGTTTTTGGTCACTCTTTTTATAATTGTTTATCTAATTTATCTGTGACGCCCCCAATCCCCGCTTGGAATGGAATGAAGACTTGGAGCGTTGAGATATATAACACAAGGTTACATACCTCCATTCATGACAGTTAATAAGCAATGCATCTTAGTTTGTAACTAGCAGTATGCAATAATCGCAGTAGAAATAAAAGGTTAAAATGTAAGATATGCCATAATAACTAAAACATCCCAACTTCATTAGAAAATTATTGTGTTCAAAATACCAATGTAGCACAGATTTATATACAAGGTCATATTATTCTCTTTATGCGATCTATAGCATGAAGGACTCGAGCTAAAAACATCAGCATTAAATCTAGCTTCCTCACAAAATCTGGCTCTTCTTCAAACATGTGGATCCAGTGCTCCATCAATCTCTTCCTGGTTGATTCCTGACACAACTTCTATCATTCCAAGTGGAATGATAGTGGTTACATAAAAGTGTGAGATTTACTCGAAATCTCAGTAAGTTAAACAACTAACTAGCACAAAGATAAATCAATCATGAAAAATGATAAATATGCAATGCATGAGATGTAGAAAATTAATATGCATGTCTACCATCTAGATTCCTTAACATCTTTTAAAAAATATGGAGACACGGGTTTTGACTCAGTAAATAATTTTGTCATTATTTTTGAGAAAACATAACTTTTTCATAAAAATTTCATCATAAACTTTCATCATCATAGACTTACATCATTATCTTAATTAATAACATAACATGTGGTAATGTCACAGTTCCCCATATGCACTATGAGTACCTATCGGTGACCGTTGTACAACTCATGTTGAAACTACGTTTTCTATAGACTTGTTCTCAATGCATTGGTAAATATAACATAATATAATAAAATTCATAACGTGTACACCCACCAGCGTTAGGTGTCATAACATGTTGATTTCGCTTCGGTGTTCTTTAGAAAGAACCCATTCGAAGTCTATTGATTGTTCTTCATCAACCCAGGGGTTACCACTCCATTATTAAACACTCTAGAGTGGACAGAGGAGTTCCACCAGGATAATTCCTCATCTTGGACTTTAGGGTCATGACAAAATGATTTTCATGCTATGCTTTGGAAAATATTTCTCATGACATGTGCGTATGTAGTAAATTTCATGTAAAAATGAAATTTATAAATGTAATATGTAAAAATGATAAAAATGTCACATGTCATGTAGGTATGCACTCAATGTATCACATGAAATGATAATTTATGCTAAAAAATGATAATTGAAGTATGAAATGAGCATTTATCAATAATTCATAAATAATCTATCAAAGTGTGAGTTAGAGGCCAACTTACAAACTTTAGGGAAAATTTGAGATTAGCATCGTGGCTACATAAATCATGTGTATACTAAGTTAGGGTTAATACTCTTATGGATAGGTTCAAAATCAAAGGCTTCAAAAATTGGGTATTTACAAGAATATCCCTAGATTTTCACTAATTGCAAACGAACTCTAAATTTAACCAAATTTCATGGACTACATAATTTTGTCATTATAAAACCATCTATGCCCTTGGATTTTCAAAATTCAAAGTGAAACTTGTCCAATTGGTTCCAACCCATGGCATGCATCCTAGTTGATGCCTATGTGTATTTTCAACTATTGATCCCTATGAATGCATGCATATGAGATTTTCTTTAATCACTAATGATCACTAACATCTTTAGAGACATTATTAAGCCTAATACTTGAGTAATCAAGTTCATCCCAACACTTAATCAAAGCTAAGAAATCCTTAATCACCAATATGCTTAAAACCGATCCATGCTTGAAGATCAAAACAAGATAGATTTAAAACCTATCATGGCATGCTATTAACCACAAATTTAACCTTCCATAATCATTTTAGGATAATTATAGATCATATAAAATCATGCTTAGTACATGCCATAGCTAAATTTCAATTTAAAGCATTCAATCATTCAAACCTTCCTTTAATTGACCCAGTTTTGCATTAAGCATCATAACCTTCTCAAAACTCAACCAAATTTCGTAAGAACACTTGGAAACAAAGCTTTAAGTTCTATCTAAGATCAAAAGGAAGAAAATTTACAAATTTCATGGCTTTCCAAGCACTCTAGACTGCCTTACACAAGAATGCTCAAGAACTCACCAAAACTCACTTGGTTTGCACTCTTTTGATCTCTAAGAGGGGGAAAATGCTCTCAAGGCTCAAGCAGATTCTTGGAGATCTGGTGTGGGTGAAATTATAAGGGGAGGGAAGTATTTCTAGGAGGCCAAGGGGTGAGGGGCGTTGGCTTGGGTGCTTGGTGATTGGGTGAAGTGGGAGGTGCTCAAATCTGGAAAATTTCCAGATTTGCTTGCATGAGCTTAGGTCAGCTTGTGCAGGGGGAATAGTGGCCTAAAAACACCATGATTTCCTCTGCAAAGTTGCTACATTGATCCTAGAAGGCAGGTATGGTCGTGGGGCATCATTTGGGTGGCAGAAAAACCATCAAACAACCCTTGAAAACAGGTGGATGGAGATGGTTTTGTGGTGGCAGAAAAACAGTTCGGTTTTGGATGATTTTGGGCAGAAAAAATGAGTGAAAATCATCCATGATGATCATGTAACTTCTTGGTGATTGGTTTTATAAGGAGGTGGCATGGGGTTTTGGTGCAAACCATGGCAGGAGGCTGATTCAAATTTGACTCAATTGGTTACAACACAAACTAAACCAAGGTGCACGCGGTTTGGTTCAAGGAATTGGTTTGTGCAAGTAATTTCGTCCAAGGCTCAAACTGAATTTGGTAGGGTCACATGAGGTGTTTAAGGACCATATTACCCTTGAGTAGAAACCACAAAAGTGTTGGGCCCAAAGGCAAAACAGTTCAAGCATTACAAAGGGCAATGCACAAAACCGATTGAAGCATGGTTTGGGCTTGTTATGAAATTTTTCACAATGACATGTGGGTTGGTTTATCTAGGTAATTAATAGGGTCTCAATAAAGGTTTAAGGGAGTATTAATTCAAGAAAATTTTAATTAAAAATTTTAAGAAAATATTGAGCACAATTAAGCTCCAAAGTATGGCTTAGTGCACTAACCTTAAGTATGATGGTTAATGGCCATAACCAATTTTCAAAACTTAATTTGGGTACTTTTGAGTGTGATTTGAGCTTAATGAAACCAATGGTATGGTGTATTGGGCTTTTGGTCTTGAATGGTGAAATGAGCCCAAACATGGTTTTGGGTCATGTGGGCTTAAAATGGCCAAATGTATGGGCTCATGGTTTAAGGGCTCTTGGGCTTTGAAAGAGAGGGCCTCATTTTACAGATTTGTAGGGTTAAAAAGAAATCTCAAGATTCTCTAAATTGGGCTTGAAAATATTTGACTTGGCCTAATTGGGCCATGGGTCCATTCTATACCAAGTTTGGCCCAAAGGCCTTATGTCTTCCTTATAGTTGGGCCATAACTAGTCTTGAATTCCTTAGGTTTGGTTCAAAGTTTTCTTGGGTTTGGACCATGAATGCTCTAAAGTCTTAAAAAGCCTCTCCAAAATTACTAATGGGCTTGCCTCTCTAATCCTTAGCTCATTAACACTAAGTACCATGATCAAAGCTAATCCCACTATCAACCTTAATGTAAGTAATTAACCCATAATTAAGAGCCTAATACCTCCACTTTTACTAAGTTAGGCCTAGTATCCATCAAGTTGGGCCTAATGCCTTAGTATCTCTCTAAGCCTTTATACCCAAAAAGCTTGGGCCCTTAACAAACCAATCTTTTGGGCCTTCCTAAGTCTATCAAGAATTTTACCCATATGCTTAGCCCATTGTCATGGCAACCATCCAATATGCCATATGTCATTCCATTATGGGCCTCCTGGCTTCTTATCCTCAAAATTAATAATTCACTAAAAATTTTCCAATCAACCTCTAAGAATTTCATTTTCCTTAAAAATCAATATTACACTAATCTCCTAATAATTCTTCTAAACCCAAAGTATACCTCCTTTTTGCCAAATCAAATATCCAAAACGTTCTTATTCTCAAATAGCTCAACTCTTAATTAACTAGGATTAAGGCTACTAAGGTCAAGCCTTAAGGGCCTTTTTAGGTGGGGTGTTACATCATCTTTGGTTTTGCAGAGATATAAGGAGACAAATCTTGTTTTAAATTGGAAAAAATGCCACCGCATTTCCTTCAAGGGAATTCAGGTCAGCCGAGCAAAGATAGAAGTTATTGACAAACTCCCACCACTGACCAATGTGAAGGGCATGAGAAGTTTCTTGGATCACGCCGAGTTCTATCGTCAGTTTATCAAGGATTTTTCCCAAATTACTAAACCTCTTTGCAATCTATTGATTAAAGATACTTGGTTTGACTTTTATGATGAATGCTTGCATGCTTATGAAACATTGAAAAAGAAATTAATTTCAGCACCTATCATTGTATCACTAGATTGGAATTTACCTTTTAAATTAATGTGTGATGCTAGCAATTATGCTATAGGGGCTGTTTTGGGGAAGAGAAAAGACAAAAATTTTCATGTTATTTATTATGCAAGTTGGACCTGAACAGAAGCTCAACTTAATTATGCTACTACTAAAAAGGAATTGTTAGCGGTTGTGTTTGTTCTTATTTGATAGGTTCAAAGGTGGTCATCTATACCGATCACTCAGTTCTTAAATACTTGTTGTCGATGAGGGATGCCAAACCAAGACTGTTAAGATGGATTTTGCTATTACAAGAGTTTGATTTGGAAATAAAAGACAGGAAGGGTACTGAGAATGTAGTGGCTGACCACTTATCTAGTCTTGAGCTTAGAGATGCGGCTAGCGAGGAGAAATTCCCAATTAATGTGACCTTTTGGATGAGCAATAAATGGCTATACAAGTCGTCCCATGGTATGTCGACATAGTAAATTATTTGGCGTCTAGAATTCTACCGGCCAAGATGACATATCAACAAAAGAAGAAGTTTTTCTCTGACTTGAAATATTATTTTTGGGAGGAGCCTTTTCTATACAGGCATTGCACGGACTAGATAACCAGGAAATGTTGCCTGAGGAGGAGATGGAGAGCATACTTAGACATTGCCACTCATCAGAAGTAGGCGGCCACTTTGGTGGAGCAAACACGACAGCGAAAGTTTTACAATCTGGCTTTTATTCACCTACTATTTTTAGAGACTCTTTTAATTTTATTAATTTATGTGATCATTCACAAAGGGTTGACAACATTTCTAGGAAACATGAGATGCCTTTAAACAATATTTTAGTGATTGAATTATTTGATGTTTGGGGTATAGATTTCATGGGTCCCTTTATGTCCTCATATTCTAATAAATTTATTTTGGTGTCTGTAGATTATGTCTCCAAATTGATGGAAGTAGTCGCCTTGCTGACCAATGATGCAAGGGTCATAGTAAACTTCTTGTGGAAGAACATTTTTTCTCGATTCGGCACTCAGAGGGCCATACTCAGTGATGGTGGGAAGCATTTTTGCAATTGCCAATTTGAAGCGCTACTGACTAAGTATGGAGTTACCCATCACGTGGCGACACCATGCCATCCTCAAACGAGTAGCCAGGTTGAGGTGTCTAATTGTTAGCTAAAGTGCATACTGGAGAAGACCGTGAGTATCTCTCAGACAAATCGAGCGAGAAGGTTAGATCATGCGCTATAGGTCTATCAGACAGCATTCAAAACACTGATCAGGATGTCGCCTAATTGGCTCGTTTACAGAAAAGCCTATCATCTACCCATGGAGCTAGAACACAATGCCTATTGGGCTACAAGGACACTGAACTTTGATTTACAAAGATAAAACTAAAAGATAGATGAGTTACAAAATGATACTTATGAGACTGCTCGGATTTACAAAGATAAAACTAAAAGATGGCATGATAAGCATATTCTGAGAAGTGAATTCGAAGTCAAGCATAAAGTTTTATTATTTAACTCAAGACTTTGACTCTTCCCAGGAAAGTTGCGTTCTCGGTGGTCGAGACCGTTTATGTGACCTGTGTCTTTCTGTGATGACCCGAGCTTGCCTAAGCATGGCCCATAGATTTTATTCTTAGTTTCCATAGCATTTTGGGACCTTTAGTTATTTTGGAAAGCCTTAGAATCTTTGATTTAGCAACTTGAGCCCAAGAGGGGTGTAACCCTAGAATGCCTTGTGAATATCGGCCCGACTTAGAAACCCAGGTGTCTCTCCAATTAATATGCCTTCCAAGTGCACAAGGCGTGAGGTTGTTTCTAGGGAGAGTCCCAAGGTCGAATTCACAGGGATTAAAGTTTAAGAGATCTAAACTGAGATGCTTTTGTAATGAAAGTGAGAATGTACTTATTGTTTAAACCTTAGAACAAATGATGAAAGACAGATTCAAAGAATGGAGATGGTATTTTTTTCTTGAGACCAATTTGTTTTTTTTTTCTTTTAATCCAAAAAAATGTAACTACTCTTGTTAAAACTCTTGGGGTACTTTCTAAAATACCCAACTTGTATTTTTGAAGAAAAGAACCTTAAAACAATTTTCAAGTGTCTAAGAAACCTTTTGTCAAATACCTAGGTTGTGGGGTCCCTTTCACAGATTGATTTTCACAAGGGATTGGGACTTCTTGATTTCCCTCAAACACTCTTTCGATCAAGAATAGAATGCTTGGATGATGTAAATGATTCATGCATGCACAGTACAATTTCTGAAATAACCTCCATCAAATTAATACCAAGCTATCATTAAGTGTGCAAACAAAACCAAGATCTTACCCAACCCAAGAATCCACCATGTATACAATTCTCTGGATACCACTTTCTAAACGTGATGATAAGTCCTTAACCATAGAAAACAAAATCCATTCAAAGGACTTCCCGAGCCTAGGTTTAGGAATTTACTCACACATAGTATATTTTTTTGTGAAGAATAGCAAACGAAACTTAGCAGACTAGCATTTTTGGAAAGAATGAAAATCTCCTAAAATCAACTCTGGAAATGAAAGCTTTACTACACAATCCCCTTTCTCTCTAATTCTCCTCCTTTTTATCCTTTTCCTCACACCTTTTCTACCCCGAATATTCATGAGTGGGTGGTTATTCCCTCATGTTCCATGTGGTTCCATTGGAGGCTAGGGCTGGAAGTAAAATAGAAAAGAGAGTGAGGGAGTGAGAAGGCTAGGATATAACTGAAACACTAGAGTTTTTTTTTCTCTTTTGAAATGTGCTGCCGTGTATGTCTAAGGGTGACTTAAACAGATAAAAGCCTTTTTTTTATTTTAGTCACGCCTCAAGCTTCCTTACTTTTATTATAATGTATTTAAACAAGCATGTAACATGTTTTCAGCCCAAAACGCCCTAGTTTTTATGCTTATTTAATATATTATTTTCACTCTATCACACCCCCCAACTAGCTCTTTGCTAGCCTCTAGCAAACAATGCGGAAAAAAAATCGAACTGTCATTCAAAATTCTGCCAATTAAGGGCTAATCAGAATCATATGTTATTCCAACTTCTTCTATTTAGAATGTAGCTTATCTCAAAAATTCATATAATACCTAGTCACTTGCTCATAGGAAACAAACAATATAGGCGCATTCCTTAAACTATGATAGTCTGTGACTAGGTTACTAGGGTTGCATGTCATCTTCCAACAGATCAATTTCCATATTACATTTGCTCATTACTTTAATTCAAAACCATTGCTATTGTTGGCTTTCACGCTACCACACTTTAAAAGGTTTTTCTTTTTTTAAAAACCCTGGTGATAAGCAACCTTTTCCAAAAGCACCTAAATATTTTATTTCATTTTTTATTTTACTTTTGATCTCTGGTTTGTCCCTTTTCTCTTTGCTTATTTATTATTATTATTATTATTATTTTGTGTGGAGACTTTAGCCTCTCTTTTATTTCTATTTCTTTCTAAACCATTAAGACATGGTTCATTAAAGCCTAGATAGATGTAACATCAAGTGATCCTCATAGAATAGATTGCTTCTCAAGTATCCTAGGTTGTAAAAATGGTAGTTTGTCAATAAGCAAAGTTTTGAGTATTTCCTTTACTCAAGTGTTAATTTATTTGTGAACTTCTCAGTAAAGCTACTCCTTAACTATTTTAGCATCAATATACCCATGATCCTAACACTTTCCTTTTAGACTGATACTGTAATACCCCGTATTTTAGTATATTTTAATGAAGGATTATTTTAATTAATTTAAAGATTGATTCTCTTGTTTTAGAATTTTGGGAGTTTTAGAATATTATTTTATAATATTTTAAGTTGTGAAAATTATTTTTATTGGGCTTTCTTATTGTTAATTATTGTTTTATTTAAATCTTTCATTGCGTTTAATTTAAATTATTTGACTGTCAGTTTTAAAATCCTCTTCGTTGGATCATTTCGAGAACCCAAGATGAAAATAATGGATCTCTTTTTTTTTTCCTTCTCTTTTCTTTTCTCTTTCCTTTTTCTTTCTTTCTTTTCTCTTCTTTTCCTTCGGTTTGTTCCAGCCCGATACTCTTTCTCTCTCCTCTCCACCGTGTTTTGGCCTTCTCCTCCCCGTCGCCGTTGCCGGCCGCCGTGGTCGACACCGCCGGTGCCACCGGACTCCCTACCAACCGGCGACCCTACCCTTCCATTTTCAGGCTGGCTAACGCCGCAGTTAGCTGCCGGGAGCCGTGCGAAGTCGTGGGCTTCCCTTCGCCATTCCGCCACCGTCCGGCCACCATTGGCCACCATTTCTTCACCACTTCATCATCGGCCCCTTGCCGTCCTAACCCACCTATTTTCGGCCCCGATCCGTCGCCGGAGCCGCCCCCACGAACACAACTCCGTTTTGCACTTTGTGGCCTTCTACCGCCACTCACGGCCAACCTTCGATACCACTAGCTTCACCACTCTCCATAGGCCTTACCCTATCAATTTCAAGTCTTCGTTTGACCCCGTTGAAATTTGGGTATACTGTGTATTTTGGCCACAGTGTTTTTACACTATTGCGCTACCTTTCAGCTGCCTTTTGCACCTCCGTGATCCTCCATAAATTATTATAAAGCGCTGTAAGTATTTCTCCAAATGCATTTTAGACTTAAATATATTTTTGCAATAAACTATTTTATAAACTATGATCTGGTTGGTTTTCGGACTGAGTCCGAGGAGTTCGGGGGTGGATGGATTGAGGACGGAGTATTTTGTGTATTGTTTATATTGTGCTCTGTTTGGGTAATTGGTCTATTTCATAGCATTGTGCACGCATGCGTGGGTGTGTATTTTGAAAACTGTGTAATGTGAAAAAGGCTTTTCGGGTGCATGTGTATCACCCCCAAGCCGAGATAGGTTATTATCTCGGTGGAGCTCCTCTGGGCACTCGGGAGCAGAATATACTGAGTGTCGTCCCCTAGGGCTGTTGCCTAGGACTTGGACGAGATGGTAGCGCTCTTGATCCGACTCCGTGATCCCTCGGGTTGGCGGGGATCAGAGGATACTTGGCTATGTACGCGGTGGGCGCGAAACTGGGCATCACTCGTGTTGTATCACTCTCATGGTCGCTGCCCGTGGTGTGACGAAGGGAGCCAAAGTATGTGGATGGTCCCTAGGGGAGGCCATGGTGCATACGGATAAAATTGGAATTAATGTAACTATTCCTGGTTGTCAATTTGTGCCAAATGGTGGTTTTTGGCGTGCATGGAAAACTTGTGATTTTACGAGAAATGGTGTTTTTCTCGGGTGTTGGTATTTGGATCATCATGTGCATACATAGTGTTTGTTGTTTTAATATGTTTATGTCTTGGAGTATTTTGGGTTTTACTTACCTGCGGTACCATTTTTTAGTATCGTAGATTTTGATGTTGATGATGCAGGTTTTGAGGAGGCTGAGCCTGAGGAGTTGGCTCCGCCGGAGGAGTGATCTGGGATCACTCAGGTTTATGTCTTTTCAACTCTTGTATTATTTTTGGGACATTGGTATTGTTTTTAAATGCTTTTATTTTTGGATATTTGTATTAAAATAAAATTCTGGTACTAGTGACTTATTTATATTATCTGCTGCATATTTATTTGTGCACTGTTTGCTTGTAGCACATACTTGGCACTTGTCGTTGGGAAGCGTGACCCGTGTTGTCATCATCCTGACGTCACGATTCCCGTGTTATTTTGTACGTGAGAGTTGGGGCGTCACAGATACTTCTAAAATAAGTTCAAATTTATGAAAAAACAAATTAAATGTCATCATGCATGTCATGTATAGTACTTGTTCCCCCCCCCCCCCCCAAACTAACAATGGACATTGCCCTCAATATTTGTGCTGATTTAGGTGAGGAGAAAACAAAAACAATAGTGGGAAGATATTACCTGAGCTGCTAATTCAAGGACATTGGAAAGTAAAGAAAGTGTGATGACCCAATCTTGCATAAGCATGGCCCATAGATTTTGTGCTTTGTAGTCGTGAGTTCTTTGGGAGCTTAGAAAGCCTTAGAATTTTTGAAATGATAACTTAAGCCCAAAAGAGGACTAACCCAAGAATGCTTTGTGAGATTTGGCCTTGTTTAGAAACCTAGGCCCATTGGTTTAAGGCCCATGACCTAGATTTTGTCACAAGTGCCATGTGGCATGAAGATACTACATTGTAAATCTAGACCTAATAATGGGTTAAAGGGGTAAGAGAAGTGTAGAAAATACTAAGGGATGGCCTACATGCCAAACCTAGAGAAATTGACACTTGTCACTATGTAAGAAACTTTCTAGATGAATCAAGGGACAAAAGGAACATAGGAAGACTAATGGAATTTTTGGCTAGATCATTTCCCACATGTTTAGACCTTTAGTCTTACCCAAATTCGAGTTCCAAGGAAGATATCTTGGGAAGGGAAGCTTAGGGAAGTGAAATGGAGCCTTTCTAGAAGATTTGCATCGGAAACTGAAAGGAGGCTTATGGGATTTCGAATTTTAGTCAGATTTTGCCAAGTGTCAAACATGCATGGAGTTTCTAGAAGGATATATGAAGAGACATTTGTATTGGAGAACAACAATACCCTTAGGAATTCGGCTAGCACACTCCCAAACATTATGTTCCTTTGCCACTTGTCACCTAAGCTAATTTGGACCAATAGAACATGAAAGGTCACCTAGGGAAGGATTACTTAGAAGATGAAGCATCATCTTGGGAAAGGAAGAAGGAGGGGGGGACGGCTAAGCTATGGCACATGTCATTTGCCACTTGTCAACCATGCCAAAGGTTACTTGTTTGGGAAAAAGAAGAGGCATATGATGTTTTTCCATGTTACCCTTAAAAAGAAACACTCAATTGTTTGAAGAGAGGAAGGGCATAAGGGGAAGAGAGGAGGAATTCAACCAAGGGAGATGAACCCTACACACCAACTCTAAAAGAATGTCTCTTCCCAATGCAATCTAAGTGAAGAATCCCAAGAGGCATTTTCGGCCAAAGAGAAAAGAAGAATAAAATCTTTTCCACTTATCTTGTATGCATTGGATTTCAACCATCAATGAGAGAATGAGAAGTTTTCTATAAAAGGGGAGGAAGACCACACGCCCAACGGCTTTTCCTTTTTGCCAATTTCAGTTTCTGTATGCTCTCACTCTCTCCACACAACTCTCTCAAATTTTCTTGAAGATTCCCTCACTTTCTTATTTTTTCTTTCCAACCAAATAAAAGGATTTTTTATTTCAAGAGGAGATTTCGCCACACTAAGTCTAGATAAGGTAAGAATCAGTTTTTCTTTCTAAGTTTTTCACACGTCACTTTCTCAACTCGAAAATGAGATTCAAATCTCATTTGGACTATGAGTGTAATAGAACGTCCACACATTCTTGTGTTTTCTTGAAATTGACCTAGAGTTCTTAAGAAACCTTTGAAGCTAAGTAGAGAGAAGAGTTCATCCTCTATGTTTTTTGGCCATTACACGTATCTTTGCTACTTTAGGGTTTTGTTTTACTCTATGATTCGAAATGAAGGAGTTTTTACCCCAAAAACCCTAGAAGCCAAATGGATATGGACAACTATTACCCTAGAAATCTACACACACACTCAAGAACATGAAATAAGGTTTTTAGTTACTCTTTCTAATATAGAATGTTTGGATTTACAGCTTGCTAGTAATTCTTTACGTGGATTTTTGTAAGAATACACTCAACTTGCTCTTAGTTAATACTTATATATGATTGTGTAAATCTTTTCTCTGCCATGTTTGTTTTGTTTGCTATTTCTTGATTGCTTGTTTGATTATGTTAATATGATCTTATATCAATTTATGGAAGGAATAATATGCTTTGAATTTGTGATGAATATGCCATGAAATACTCATGTATGTTTTGATTTTCACTTGTTTGAGAATGATGGTTCATGTATCATGATGTTTCGGCCATACCATGTCTTGAATGATTTGGATCTTAGCTAGATATTATGATTTCATGCTTTGTTTAATTATGCTTTGATTCCTATGTTATATAGTTGAAGATTGGAACATGTTTAAGTGATGAATCTCATTATTTTTACCAGTATGTGTTTCGACCTAAGCATGTTCCCATGGTTTCATGAATGTGTTTGGATGTTTCATGTGATTCATGTAATCATACTATGGATTGAACATGTTATGCTTTGTTATTTCATGCATGGCATTCCATATTTCACATGTCAAGTATAAGTACATATGTCTTAAGTTCCATGTCTCATGCATTTGGGATAAATGTTTTCAAAGAAAAGTGTTTCTTTTTAAAGAAAAGAGTCTAAATATTTTATCACGACCCTAAGTGCTAGGACGAGAAATTGTCTAAGTGGAACTCCTCTGTCTACTCTGGAGTGCTTAAGAATGGAGTGGTAACCCCTGGGTCGACGGAAAATAGTTGACGAGCCTCGAATGGATTTTTTTTAAAGAATACGAGAGCGAGGAAGCACCTAATGCTACTAGGTGCATAATTCTCCAATTATATTACCTCTCAAGTACAAGAGGTGTTGTGTTGATGTGTAGTGAAGGTCTCAAGGTTGATTTCACAAGGATTAAGACAACTTATACTTCAGAACTAAGAAACAGAAAAAGAATGGAAGTTGTATCTATCTAAGAACACCCTCTTGGCCACTGAGTTGACCAAGAGACTCTTCTTTGATAGAGATTTTCTCTTCCCAGTTACCCAAAGGCTTAATAAGAGTGAGGTAAGATAGACCTACTCTTCTATCAAATCAAATTACTAAAGAAATTGAAAATCTTGTGCAAAACAAACTCAAACAGATTAAATGGTCAAATAAGAATTTTAATTAACTGGAAAAAATAAACCTTAGTCTCGGGCAACCTTCTCACAATGAATAATGTAAAAAGCTTCATTATGCCACGGTTTCCTTCAAATTTTATTCCAGTCAAGGGTAGAACATTTGGGTGATGGGTATAATATATGCACAGTAAGGAACAAAAATTAATAAAAGATATTCTCAATAAATTCCTATCTTCCCAGTTTCAGTTAACACATTCAGAGGACAAGGAACTTTCACTTTTCAAGCATCCAACGTGCTCTCAATCAATGAAAGATCAAGAAAAATGAAAAGAACCCCCATTCTTGACTTGATTCAGGTCTGATAAAAAACTTAAAGAAGGAAAAAAAACAAATCACCACAATCTAGGAATCGAAACCCTTAAAGAGTAAACACTGCTCGATTGTTTCCCTTGACTTAGGGTTAAGAAATTACTCCCCCTCCATCTCAGAATTCCAAGGTTTAACCAAAAAAATAGACATTACAAACATTAGCAAAGAAAAGAAAACTCTAGACAAAGAAACCCTAACTCTCTCTTTCTGTATTCTGCATAAAAAAACCAACCAACTTTTGATCCTCCTTCCTCTGCCTTTTATCCTCAAATTTTCCATCCTTTGCTGCGTCCTCAACTGATTCCTCTCCAATTCCATCTGGTTTCTTCTAGAGTATATAGTCTGTAAACACAATGCAGAGAGTTAGGTTTCGAATGCTGAAGCTTTGGAAATTTTTTGAACTGCAGTGCGAAAGTGTATTAGGTGTCTTGAGTGTATGATGACCATTTTACCCCTTTTCCTTTTCTTATTGACTTTAGGTTATCCTTTTGGCAAAAGTGATGTGTAAGTGAGTATTTATAGTGATTTTCAGGTCAAAAAGTCCTAATCCAAATACTCACTAACTACAATTTTTTCACTTAATCACACCCCCCAACTAGCTTTTTGCTAGCCTCTAGCAAATAAAGTGATCATGAAAGCAAAAATCAACTTCACTTCAAAATCTAATTTTAAAAATTCATGCCATTAATCAGATCCGTTGGTTTTAGAGTTTTTGGGCTAATGCAAATTAGACATTGATTCTCCACACAGATTTATACATTACCCAGTCAATCTTCCAAGGAGAAAAGATACTACCAAAAGAATGGATAACTCTAAATGTGCATTGTGATAGAATTTCCAAAGTTGACCACTAAAGTCAATTTTAAGGATTCATCAGTAGTAGCTATTCAAGAAAGACCACTAATCTTACTCTAACTCAAAACCATTGCAATGGTGGCTTTCACGCTTTTATGCTTTAAAAGGCCCCCCTCTTTTTTTTAGTTGTGTGTGCCTCGGTAAGAGGCAACCTTTTCCACTACACCCAACTTTTCTTGATCCCTAGCTTGTCCCTTTCTCACTTGTTTTTTCATGTTTTTTTTAATATATCAGCATAACCAAGTTTCTTCCTAAGCCATTAGGACATGGTTCATTAGAGTTCCTTACAACTATAGTGATGAACACTCAGGTTATGCTTGGGGGTGAGATGAGAATTTTGTGTTTTGTTTTAAAGTTTAAAATATTATTTTTTAATTTTGAGATTTGAAAAAGTTGAATTGGAATTTGAAAAAGTTATATTGGAATTTGAAAAAGGTGAATTATTTATTATATTTTGTATGGGGATTTGAAAAAGTGTAGAGATGAGATGAGATGAAGATGAGAATTTTAAGTAAAACACTTTTTCCAAACATATCCTCACTCATGGTACAATGGGGTTACTGAGGTAATTCAAGTGTATGTGTAGCCTAGTGGTTAGCAGTTTTAGCAAATCACTCCTGGCTGAATTAACCCACCAATGGATAAACCTCTATTTTGAATTAAAATATCAATCCTCAGGTGCTACTGTTACTCATAATTCCAAAAGTTCTTTCCTCAAGCATAAAATTTTTGAGCATAGCAACTTAGAAAATAGAACTGATGAGTAAGGAATTTTTTGCTCAATTCTAGATGTGTAGTGACTTGTGATTGTGTAAAAAAAAAATTCTGCCTCCACCCCCAACTAAAAATATGCATTGTCCTCAATGAGTAGAGACTGAAAGTAAGGGATAGAAAGAAAACATACCTGGATCGTGCTGTAGAAGAAAGAGTCTATCTAGTAAAAGAAAATCTACAAACTACAGAATTAAGTAGAAATAAAGTAAACTGAAATGCACTACTGAGCAGTAGGGTAGATGGGATCTTGCAACAAGTTGGTTGTAACCTCAGATAAAAAATTAGTCAGAAAGAGTTTTAGCCTTTGAAAATGTTTCCATTTTGAGGGTTCACAATTTCAATAGCACCATGGGGCCAAACTGTCCTCATTACATAAGGTCCACTCCATTGAGATCGTAGTTTACCAGGGAACAAATGAAGTCTGGAATTATAAAGCAAAACTTGCTGATTAGGTGCAAAAGATTTTCTAAGAATGTTTTTAGCATGCAAAGTTTTCATGTGTTCCTTAGTTAACTTAGAATTCTCATAGGCATCCCTTCTTAGTTCTTCTAGTTCACTAAGCTGCAACTTTCTCACAGAGCCAGCCTTATCCATGTCGAAATTAAACCTTTTTATAGCCCAATATGCTTTGTGGTCTAGCTCAACAGGAAGGTGGCATGCCGTTACATAGACTAGTCTATAATGGGACTTACCAAGAATTGTCTTATGAGCAGTTCTATAAGCCCACAAAGCATCAGTTAACCTCAATGACCAATCTTTTCTGCTTGGGTTCACTGGTTTTTCGAGGATATGTTTAATTTTCCTATTGGCTAATTCGAGCTGACCATTCATTTGTGGGTGATAAGGTGTGGGACACCTTATGATGAATTCCATACTTTTTCAAAAGGGTTTCCATGGGTCTGTTACAAAAGTGTGACCCATTGTCCCTGATAACAGCTTTTGGCATGCCAAACCTTGATACAATGTTATCTTTCAGAAATCTAAGTACTACTTGATGTTCATTCTTTTTGCATGGAATAGCCTCTATCCACTTAGAGACAGTCCACTGCAACCAGAATATATATATCCAAAAGATGGAGGGAATGGTCCCATGAAATCCAGACCGCAACAATAAAAAACTTCTAGGATTAAAACTGGTTGTAAGGGTATCATGTTCCTTTTAGTGATTCCTCCTAATTTTTTTATAGTTTGCACACTTTTTACAAAACTCAAAAGCATCCCTAAACATGTGTGGCCAGTACAACCCAGACTGAAGTATTTTGGCAACTATTTTTTTAGTAGAAAAATTTCCACCATAGGGTTCACTGTGACAGGAAGTGAGGACCGAGGGTATATCAATGTTTGGAACACATTTACAAATGATTTGGTTAGAACAATACTTAAACAGGTAGGGGTCATCATAAAAAAAAATACCTGACCTCTATTTTAAACCTCTTCCAGTCCTGGGGCAATCCACTGTGAAGGTGTCATCCCTATCATCAAAAAGTTCACAATATCAGCATACCAAGGTATAGACTCAATTGACAAAATGTTTTCATGAGGGAAAGAGTCAGAAATAGGTAAGGGTGATGCAGCCTCTATAAAGGTGAGCCTGGATAAGTGTTCAACCACTACATTCTCCACTCCTTTCTTGTCTTTGATTGTTACATCAAACTCTTGGAGGAGAAGCACCCATCTGATCAGTCTTGGTTTGGCATCCTTTTTGGTCAACAAATATTTCAAAGCTACATGGTCAGTGTAAATGACTACAGGTGACCCAAGGATGTAGGCCCTAAACTTATCTAAGGCAAAGACTTTTGCAAGCAATTCTTTCTCTGTGGTGGAGTAATTCCTCTGGGCCCCATTCAAAGTCTTGCTACCATAATAAATGACATAAGGTAGTTTATTTCTACGCTGACCAAGTACAGCTCCTATGGCATATTCACTAGCATCACACATTATTTCAAATGGCAGGGATCAATTGGGGGATTGAATGATTGGGGCTGTGGTGAGCAACTCCTTGAGTTGGTCAAATGCATATTGTTGGTCTATGGTCCACTCAAAACCAGTATCATGCAAGATTAATTTACTAAAGGGTTTAGAAATGGAACTAAACCCTTTTATAAACCTCCTATAGAACCTTTCATGCCCCAAAAATGACCTAATGTCTTTCACTGTTTTTGGTACGAGAAGCTTTGAAATTATATCAACTTTTGACTTATCGACCTCAATTCCCTTAGAAGACACTATATGCCCCTAGTACTATACCCTACTGAGCCATAAAATGGCATTTTTCCCAATTGAGCTGTGGCGCCCCCGACTTCCATGTACGGACCAGCACGGAAATCGAGACACCCGAGATGATGACAACGGGTCACGCATCCCAACGACAAGTGTCAGTGTGTGCAACAAATAAACAGTGCACAAATAAAAACACAGCGGAAGGTAATAAAGTCTACTAGTACCAGAATTTTAATTAATACAGATATCCAAAATACAAAATACCTTAAAAACAAAGCCAAGTCCCAGAAAAATAAAATACAAGTCTGAAAATAAAGTCTACAGCATGAGTGATCCCAGATCACTCCTCCGGCGGAGCCAGATCCTCAGGGTCGGCATCTGCATCATCAACAAAGTCTGCAGTACCATGAAATGGTACCGCAGGTAAGTTATAACCAAACCAAATCCAGAGATAAAATCATACCTAAACAATTAACCATGCATGCCCATGATGCAAATGAAATAGTGCAACGCACGCCAAAAATCTCATTGGCTCAAAAATCATTTCCAGTAAAATAATTTCCACCATTTTTCCAGAAAATGGCACACAAAATATACTCATGCTATTTTCCCAGAAAACAACAATTTCCATTTAATCCCATTAAACCATATGCACCATGGTCTCCCCTATGGACCATCCGCACGTCCTGGCTACTTTACGAGAGATGCCCAGTTCCGCACCCAGTGCGTTCGTGGCCAGGTCATCCTCTAGCTCCCGCCAGCAGAAGGGCCACGGAGTCGGCACGTCCAACGTCCGATCCCGTTGTCGCCCGGCGACAACCCAGGGGACGTCACTCAGTATATTACGCTCCCGAGTGACCAGAGGAGCTCCACCGAGATAATGCCCCATCTCAGCTTGGGGTCGTGATACACACGCACCCATAAATCCAATTCTCATGAAAACCCAGTTTTCAAAATAATCACATGAACATGAATGCAATACACGAAAACCCAGTTTTCAATTTACAAACATGATCATGCGTGCATATGCCATGAACCAAAAATAACCTCAATATCACAACCAAACCAGATCACAACATTCACACACAATTCCAACAATTAACCAGATCACAGCCAGAATATCCAATAACCAACTCCAATTCACAACATAATCAAATCCAACAATAAATCCAATCTCCCAAAAATCACACAACAATATACTCCGATCAATCCATCCACCCCCGAACTCCTCGGACTCAGTCCGGAACCAACCAGGATACATATATATAAAATATAGCAGTTAATTGCAAAAATATAATTAAATCTCAAAGAGTTGTTTAGGAAATACTTACAGCGCTTTAAAACAATCTTACGAAGGTTCTGAGGCACTGGAAAACGCCAAAACAGCAAAACCACACAGTGTAAAAACACTGGCCGAAATGCAGTGAAATGAGAATTTTTCACGGTTTCAAACGGAGACTCGAAATTTATAGGGTAGGGCCTATGGAAGGTGGTGAATCTAATGGTGGTGGTGGTTGGCCGAGAATAGTGGCGGAAATGGGCGGTTTTAGGCCGGAATGCCCGAATCGGGTTTGGTGCTCGTATGACCGGCTCCGGCGACGGATCGGGGCCGGGTTTGGGTGGAAATGCTTGGTATTGGGCCGGTGATGATGTGGTAGAAATTTGGTGGCCAATGGCGGCCGGACGGCGGCGGAAGGAGGAAAAACCCACCGCGGGTTCAACCGGTCCGTGGCGGCTAACGGTGGCTCGGGGCGGTCTGAGATTTTAGGAGTGAGGTCGCCGGTCGAAGGGGAGCCGAATGGTGCCGGCGGTGTGGCACACGGCGGCCGGGAGGCGGCGCGGCGAAGGTAAGTCTATTTCACACGGTGGAGAGAGGAGAGAGAAGAGAGAGAAGGGAGAGAGGGGTCGCACGCGGGGGAAAACCGGGGGAAAAGAAAAAAAAAAAAAGGGAAGAAAAGAAAAAGAAGAGGGGAAAAAGGAAGATCCAGTGTTTCCAGCTGGGTCCCGAAAAATCCAACGAAGATGAAATTAAAACCGGAAACTAAATAAAATATTCCAAACACAGTGAAATAATTTAAATGCAACAATAAAAAATAAAAACCCAAAAACAAATCAATTAAAATTAAAATTCATCTTAAAAGCTAAAACAGTAAATAAAATCTAAAAATCACATAAAATAATTTTCACCACATAAAATATTAAGAAATAATATTTTAAAACTCCCAAAATTTAAAACAAGACAAATAATCACAAAATAAATTAAATAAAACATCCATTAAAAATACACTAAAATCCGGGATGTTACAATCTCCCCCCCTTAAATAAAATTTCGTCCTCGAAATTGGTAAGGTCAATCATTAAGACTAAGACAAAGATAAGGTTCAACTAAGAGTAGGCTTAAGAAGCATACCAGGAGAGTCAACCAAACAAAAACGGATACTGCTCCCTCATATCGGCCTCACGCTCCCAAGAGAAATCTTGAGCTACAGGATCACCCCATGACACCTTCACCAAAGGTATCGTCTTGGATCTCAGCTTCTGCACTTTCCAATCCACAATCTGAGTCGGAACAACTTCATAAGTAAGATTAGGCTGAAGTTGAATGTGCTCCGGGTCAACAAAATGCGGCTCTTGTTGACCAAAACTCTTCTTCAACGACGAAACATGGAACACATCATGCACATCCCCGAAATAATCCGGCAATGCAACTCTATAAGCAACAAGCCCAACCTTCTCCACAATCTGAAAAGGACCAACATACCTCGGGCTGAGTTTACCTTTCTTACCGAAGCGCTTAACACCCTTCATCGGAGAGACTTTAAGATAAACCCAATCACTTTCCTCAAAAGATAAGTCTCTTCTCCTCATGTCAGCATAACTTTTCTGGCGACTTTACGCTTCCGCCATCTTACCTCTTATCGAATCTGCCCTTGCATTTCTTCAATCAATTCAGGCCCAACAATTTTCCTCTCGCCAACTTCATCCCAACATAACGGCGATCTACACTTCCTTCCATACAAAGCTTCATAAGGAGCCATCTGGATAGAAGCGTGAAAACTGTTATTGTAGGAGAATTCTATGAGCGGCAAATGATTTTCCCAACTCCCTTGAAATTCCATAACACAAGCCCTCATCATATCTTCCAAAGTCTGAATTGTACGCTCAGATTGGCCATCAGTCTGGGGATGATAAGCTGTACTGAACTTCAAATTAGTGCCTAAAGCTGCCTGCAAACTCCTCCAAAAATGCGACGTAAACCGCGGGTCCCTGTCTGACACAACACTCTTGGGTACACCATGCAGTCTCACAATCTCTTTAACATACAACCGAGCTAACTTACCCAAAGAGTCAGCATTATTCACAGGCAAGAAGTGGGCACTCTTAGTCAAACGATCCACAATCACCCAAACTGAATTCTTTCCACTAGGAGATCTTGGAAGGCCTACTACAAAATCCATAGTGATGTCATCCCATTTCCACTCAGGAATAGGGAGAGGTTGAAGATTACCAGCAGGTCTCTGATGCTCAGCCTTAACTTGACGACAAGTATCACATTTCTCAACAAACGAGGCGATATCCAGCTTCATACCTTCCCACCAAAAATTCTTCTTCAAGTCCCGATACATCTTCGTACTTCCAGGATGAACTGAGTACGGAGCTGTATGAGCCTCTGCCAAGATTCGCTCTTTAAATTCAGAATCTCGAGGTATCACTCTTCGATCCCGAAAACGAAGCACTCCATCATTGTCCAAACTATAGTGCACGGGTCCTTTAGACTTCCTGACTCTTTTCCTGATATTTAACAACTTAGGATCCTTTCTCTGGATAGTCTTCAATTCCTCAAAATCCACAACCCGCACATCCAAAACTGAAGAGACCAATTCTTCCTGCTGCGAACTCTCAATAAGCAATCTCCTCATTCCATAAAGGAGAGAGTCCATACCTGACGACTCTGCTTCATCCATTAACTGAGATTTCCTACTCAAGGCATCAGCAACTAAATTAGCTTTTCCTGGATGATACTTGATCTCAAACTGATAGTCTCTGATTAACTCCAACCAATGCCTCTGTCTCATATTAAGATTCTTCTGAGAAAACAGATGCTTCAGACTCTTATGATCCGTGAAGACTTCACAAACTTCACCATACAGATAATGACGCCAAATCTTGAGAGCAAACACCACGGCAGCCAACTCTAAATCATGGGTAGGATAATTCTTCTCATGCTCTTTCAACTGACGAGATGCATAGGCAACAACTCGTCCTTCCTGCATAAGGACACATCCCAACCCAAATTTAGATGCATCACTGAAAACCACAAAAGGCTTATGCGGCTCCGGAAGTGCCAACACAGGAGCTGTCGTCAATCTCTTCTTCAATTCTTGGAAGCTTCTCTCGCAACGATCTGACCACACAAACTTAACATTCTTTCTAGTCAACGCTGTGAGAGGTCCGGATAATCTGGAAAAACCTTCAACAAATCTCCGGTAATATCCGGCAAGTCCCAAGAAACTCCGAATCTCGCGCACAGTAGAAGGACGTGGCCATGATAAAACAGCTTCTATCTTACTAGGATCAACAGCCACTCCATCTCGGGAGATCACATGACCAAGAAATTTGACTTCCTCCAGCCAAAAGTCACACTTGCTAAACTTGGCATATAACTGATGCTCTCTCAATTTACCAAGTACCAAGTGAAGATGATAAGCATGCTCTTCCAAGTCTCGAGAATAGACCATGATATCATCGATGAAGACCACCACAAAAGAATCCAGAAAAGGCTGAAAGACTCGGTTCATCAAATCCATAAAAGCTGCAGGAGCGTTGGTCAATCCAAAAGGCATCACCTTAAATTCATAATGACCATACCGAGATCTGAAAGCAGTCTTAGGAATATCTTTATCTCTTATTCTCAGCTAATAATATCCCGACCTCAGATCAATCTTGGAGAAAACAGCTACTCCTTGTAGCTGATCAAACAAATCATCTATACGGGGAAGCGGGTACTTATTCTTGATGGTCACTTTATTAAGTTCCCGATAATCAATACACATTCTTAGAGTGCCATCCTTCTTCTTAACAAACAACACCGGTGCTCCCCATGGTGATGTGCTAGGTTGAATAAAACCCTTGTCAACTAGCTCTTGCAACTGGATCTTTAATTCCTTCAATTCAGCCGGCGCCATACGATAAGGAGCTTTATGCACAGGAGCGACTCCAGGTTCCAAATCAATTGTAAACTCCAATTCCCTAACTGGAGGCAACCCTGGCAAATCATCAACAAAAATATCTGGAAATTCTTCTACAACTGGAATATCCGCTATAGACTTCTTCTCGGACGGCGAAGACACCACTTGAACCAAAAATGCATCTGCTCCACAAGCTATATCTTTCTTTGCTTGAACTGCAGATATAACTATAGGCTTCGCCTTCAACTTACTCCCCACATATTCCAAATAATCACCTTTTGCAAGCTGGAATCCAATAACTCGACTTCTACAATTAATGTACGCCGAATACCGGTATAGCCAGTCCATTCCAAGAATAATATCAAATTCAAGCAACTTGAATACAATCAAATCCGCATCTAGTATCCTCCCACTAAAATCCAAAGGACACCCCATCGCGACTTTAGAACACCACACCATCTCTCCATTGGGAAGACTTACTACCAATGGTTGCGATAAGGCTTCCGTGACCAAGTTGCACATCCGTGCAAAAGTGGTAGACACAAAATATTTGAACGCTCCGGAATCAAACAAGGTGCAAGCATAAAAATCATACAAACGGACTCTCCCTGAACCAAACACACACACCAATGAAATCCAAAAGAAACATCAAACCACACCAAACATCAAATCCAAATAATTAAACACTTACCAGTAATCACTCCAGCATCCTGGGTCTTTGGCGTGTCATAGTCGATGTCTCCAGGAGTCACCGCATACACTCGAGCCTGTGTGACTTGTCTCTGATTATTCCTTCCTCCACGACGACCTCCACGACTTGCTTGAGGCTGATTGGGACAATCTCGAGCAAAGTGCCCCGTCTGACCACATCTAAAGCAATGAGTGACCCCACTCTGACGACACTCACCCTCGTGAGCTCTATTGCATCGACTACAAACTGGGGCTCGACCTCCAATGCGCACTCCAGACGATGCTTGTGGACGGGCTCCAATCCTTTGCACAAATTTCTGAGGCGACCCAGAACTACTGCCTTCTCCAGCAAAACTTCTTCTTTTCTGACCTGGAGGGGATCCTACTGCCAAACTGTTTTCCCTCTCAACCATGGTAGCCAAATCAATTAACTCACTAAGAGAGGAAACCCTATGGCATATTACGAATCTGCGTATCTCAGGACGCAGACCCTCCCTGAAACGCTCCACCTGAAGATCCTCAGTAGCAATAAGATGGGGCGCAAAACGCCCAAGCTCCATGAAAGCACGGGAATACTGCTCCACAGTCATACCACCCTGAACCAGGTTACTAAATTCTCGGGCCTTCTGCCTCCTCACAGCAGGTGGAAAGAATCTGTCATCAAACTCCTTCTTGAAATGATGCCACGACACGGCAGCTAGAGTTCCAAACTCCCTTTCCAAAAGATTCCTCTTCATCCTCCACCAATTGGCTGCTTCACCTTGCAGCAAATAGCTAGCATACAACACTTGTTGCTCTTCTGTACAGCCACAAATCTCAAAAGTCCTCTCTATTCCATTGATCCACCCTTCAGCTTGAAGTGGATCCTCAACTCCAAAGAACATCGGGGTCCGGTATTTAAGAAATCTCTCGTAGGAACAGCCCACTTGAACCACAATATTTTGGTCAACTTGAGGCGGCCTGATATTTTGATGGAAGAGATCAACCATCCTATTTAATGCCCTAGCAATGGCATTATCCACCTCATTGTTGGAAGATTCCCCCATAGGTTCCTTATCCTGCCTCCTTGGCCTCACCATATTCTGTCAAAGCACAATTCTCAACCCCACTTTAGTCCCGAACAAAATTTAATTAAGGGTAATAGCAACAACCAAATAAAATAGAATAAAATAAAACAATATAAAATAAATAAAATAAAATAAAATCAATCAAAACCATCAACAATAAATTAAAACCATTAAAAATAACATATTTCAAACCAAAATAATTTTAAATTACAACTTTTAAAAATTTCTAGTACTGCACCTAAGGGACATGTGGCTTTACCCAGAGCCAAACCGCTCTGATACCACCTGTGGCGCCCCCGACTTCCATGTACGGACCAGTACGGAAATCGAGACACCTGAGATTATGACAACGGCCACGCATCCCAACGACAAGTGTCAGTGTGTGCAACAAATAAACAGTGCACAAATAAAAACATAGCGGAAGGTAATAAAGTCTACTAGTACCAGAATTTTAATTAATACAGATATCCAAAATACCAAATACCTTAAAAACAAAGCCAAGTCCCAGAAAAATAAAATACAAGTCTGAAAATAAAGTCTACAGCATGAGTGATCCCAGATCACTCCTCCGGCAGAGCCAGATCCTCAGGCTCGGCATCTGCATCATCAACAAAGTCTGCAGTACCATGAAATGGTACCGCAGGTAAGTTATAACCTAACCAAGTCCAGAGATAAAATCATATCTAAACAATTAACCATGCATGCCCATGATGCAAATGAAATAGTGCAACGCACGCCAAAAATCTCATTGGCTCAAAAATCATTTCCAGTAAAACAATTTCCACCATTTTTCCAGAAAATGGTACACAAAATATACTCACGCTATTTTCCTAGAAAACAGCAATTTCCATTTAATCCCATTAAACCATATGCACCATGGTCTCCCCTATGGACCATCCGCACGTCCTGGCTACTTTACGAGAGATGCCCAGTTCCGCACCCAGTGCGTTCGTGGCCAGGTCATCCTCTAGCCCCCGCCAGCAGAAGGGCCATGGAGTCGGCACGTCCAACGTCCGATCCCGTTGTCGCCCGGCGACAACCCAGGGGACGTCACTCAGTATATTACGCTCCCGAGTGACCAGAGGAGCTCCACCGAGATAATGCCCCATCTCGGCTTGGGGTCGTGATACACACGCACCCATAAATCCAATTCTCATGAAAACCCATTTTTCAAAATAATCACATGAACATGAATGCAATACACGAAAATCCAGTTTTCAATTTACAAACATGATCATGCGTGCATATGCCATGAACCAAAAATAACCTCAATATCACAACCAAACCAGATCACAACATTCACACACAATTCCAACAATTAACCAGATCACAGCCAGAATATCCAATAACCAACTCCAATTCACAACATAATCAAATCCAACAATAAATCCAATCTCCCAAAAATCACACAATAATATACTCCGATCAATCCATCCACCCCCGAACTCCTCGGACTCAGTCCGGAACCAACCAGGATACATATATATAAAATATAGCAGTTAATTGTAAAAATATAATTAAATCTCAAAGAGTTGTTTAGGAAATACTTACAGCGCTTTAAAACAATCTTACGAAGGTTCCGAGGCACTGGAAAACGCCAAAACAGCAAAACCACACAGTGTAAAAACACCGGCCGAAATGCAGTGAAATGGGAATTTTTCACGGTTTCAAACGGAGACTCAAAATTTATAGGGTAGGGCCTATGGAAGGTGGTGAATCTAATGGTGATGGTGGTTGGTCGAGAATAGCGGCGGAAATGGGTGGTTTTAGGCCGGAATGCCCGAATCGGGTTTGGTGCTCGTATGACCGGCTCCGGCGACGGATCGGGGCCGGGTTTGGGTGGAAATGCTTGGTATTCGACCGGTGATGATGTGGTAGAAATTTGGTGGCCAATGGCGGCCGGACGGCGGCGGAAGGAGGAAAAACCCACTGCGGGTTCAACCGGTCCGTGGCGGCTAACGGTGGCTCGGGGCGGTCTGAGATTTTAGGGGTGAGGTCGCCAGTCGAAGAGGAGCCGAATGGTGCCGGCGGTGTGGCACACGGTGGCCGGGAGGCGGCGCGGCGAAGGTAAGTCTATTTCGCACGGTGGAGAGAGGAGAGAGAAGAGAGAGAAGGGAGAGAGGGGTCGCACGTGGGGGAAAACCGGGGGAAAAGAAAAAAAAGAAAGAAGAAAAAGGAAAGAAAAGAAAAAGAAGAGGGGAAAAAGGAAGATCCAGTCTTTCCAGCTAGGTCCCGAAAAATCCAACGAAGATGAAATTAAAACCGGAAACTAATTAAAATATTCCAAACACAGTGAAATAATTTAAATGCAACAATGAAAATTAAAAATCCAAAAACAAATCAATTAAAATTAAAATTCATCTTAAAGGCTAAAACAGTAAATAAAATCTAAAAATCACATAAAATAATTTTCACCACATAAAATATTAAGAAATAATATTTTAAAACTCCCAAAATTTAAAACAAGACAAATAATCACAAAATAAATTAAATAAAACATTCATTAAAAATACACTAAAATCCGGGATGTTACATGAGCAATAAATTCTTCTCCTCACTCCTAGTCAAAACAACTTGCAAGTTAGTTAAACAATTTTCAAAGGTGCTTCCAGAAATAGAGAAATCATCCATAAAGACTTCTAAGCTATTTTCAATTAAATCATTGAATATACTGAGCATACATCTTTGAAAGGTTGCCAGAGCATTACACAGCCCAAAGGGCATTCTTTTAAATGCAAAGGTCCTAAAAGGGCAGGTAAAGGTTGTTTTCTCTTGGTCTTTAGGGGCTATTTCAATCTGATAATAGCCTGAAAACCCATCTAAGAAACAATAGAATGCATGGCCCACAACTTTTTCTAAAACTTGGTCTAGAAATGGTAGGGGGAAGTGGTCTTTCCTAGTGGAAGCATTAAGCTTCCCATAGTCAATGCACATCCTCCAACCCGTGGTTACCCTTGTAGGTATTAATTCATTTTCCTCATTCTTTGCCACAGTCAGTCCAGATTTTTTTGGGACCACATCGATGGGGCTGACCCATCTACTGTCAGAAATGGGGTAAATGATACCCACATCCAACAGCTTAAGCACTTCGTTTTTCACTACCTCTTCATCGTGGGATTAAGCCTCCTTTACATTTCCCTAGATGGTCTGGCATCCTCTTCCAAATAAATTTTATGGGTACAAACTAAGGTTTGATACCCTTAATGTCAGCCAATGTCCAGCCAATGGGCTTTTTGTGTTTGGCTAAGACCCCTAATAATTTTTCCACTTGAATAACAGTTAAGTTTTAAGAAAGTACCACTGGAAACATATGGTGAGGTCCCAGAAATGCATATTTTAGCTGGGCTGGTAAAGTCTTGAGATCCAAGGATGGGGTCTGCTCTTCTGAAGGTTTCAGTGATGCTGCCACTAGGGGTAGCTGTTCAAACTTGAGTATCCACTGTAACTCAGTTGGATTTCCTACAATTGACGCAGAGAATAATTCATCAATTATGTCATTTGAATCATTTATAACTTCTAACTCAATTAATGAATCAATGGACTGATAAGACAATTGGCAAGTTTCTGAAATAATGCTATCCAACTGATTCACTTCCTGTACTTCTTCCACTTCTTGGGGCTACCTGCATAGATTAAAGATATTTAATTCCAAGGTCATGTTCCCAAAATTTAGTTTAAGCACACCACTTCTACAATTTATTAGAGTATTAGAAGTGGCTAGGAATGGCCTTCCCAAAATTACAGGTGCTTGAAAAAGGGAGTTTGATGACAGTTTCATATCAAGAACAAAAAAGTCTACTGGATAATAAAACTTATCAACCTGAACTAAAACATCCTCCACTACCCCTCTGGGTAGTTTAATTGACCTATCAGCTAGCTATAGGGTAATGGAAGTAGACTTCAACTCTCTTACGCCAAGCTTTTCATGAACACAGTAGTGCAATAGATTTACACTAGACCCCAAATCAAGTAATGCATGCCCAATTTTTGAGTTACCAATTATGCAAGCAATAGTGGGTGAGCCTGGGTCCTCATACTTGGGAGGAGTGTTACTTTGTATGATTGCACTAACTTTTTTAGTGAGAAAAGCTTTCTTTCTCACATTCAGTTTTCTCTTTATGTTGCACAAGTCCTTAAGAGATTTTGCATAAGTGGGAATTTTTTGAATAGCATCTAATGAAGGAATATTAATTCTCACTTGCTTAGAAACTTCAAAAATTTCAGCACGATTCTTATCTTTGTGCACAGGAATTAGCCTTGTAGGAAAAGGTGCAGGTGCTTGACTATTGTTCACCTCAGTTTCAATATGCATAGGGTTAGAGTCCTTACCAATGACGGTTGGATTAGGAGTGGGATTTACCAGAATTCTTCCACTTCTCAAAGTTGTCATAGCTTTTACTAGTTTAATATCGGATGTCTTCACTACCTCTGACACTTGATGAACCTGCCCTTGAGGGTTAGGTTATGGTTGAGCAGGGAACTTTCCCTTCTCTTGGATGCTCAAGGTTGTGTTCAACCCTGTTAAAGATCCTCTAATGTCATTGATGGCCTGGGAGGTTTGATTGTTGATGGTGGTCTACCCTTGAATGAACTGTTGGAGATTTGCTGCTATTTGATGGATAGTGTCCTCGAGGTTCCTCCTCTGCCCATAAGCTACTGCAGAAGGATATTGAGATGATCCTGATGCAATAGGATGTGGGTTAACTGCATACTGAGATGGGCCAGGTGCATGATTGGGGGGTTGAGCTGATTGCTCATTCCTCTAGCTCAGATTTGGGTGGTTCCTCCAATTGGGATTGTACGTGTTTGAAAATGGACTTGGAAAGGATTTAGAAATAAAATTTCCAGGATTAGTTTGATCTAGAAGAACTTCCTTAAAGTTGGAATGGTAGTGTCACCACCCCGCCCTAATGAATAGAGCATGGCAGGACGCTTACTTTCTTCTTTCTTTCATTTCCTTACATTTTGACCTATATATATATACGAGATGGATATATTGTTATTACTATTTTTTTTTTGTTCTACGCTACGATGTTAACATGGAAAACGCATGGACATGACATGCTTGCACTATGGACTTCTAGTCAAAGGGATGGAACACCTGATAGGCATTTAATTCGACATTCTAAAAAAAAAGGGGACTCTCAGAGTCCATCATTCAAACATCAATGTAATTAGTTTCCAAAATAAAAAGGGACTCAGTCTCTTCAATACAACCAAAAAGGGTGGCAAGCCATCATATGAAGGGTTACCATCACCCCTCCATAGAGGTCACACCATTACCATTGCCCCACCATAGAGTTTACAACATAACCAAAAAGAACCACATTGTTTAAAGTAAATAACACAAAATGTCCCCAACATGGGACCCATCCTAAAACCTATAACCAAAACCATCATCAAACAACGAACCGGGGAACCCTAAGCGTCAGCCCTTCCCTCCTCAGCAGTACCGGGCTCCACAGCTCCTTCATCATTACCTGGACATTTAAAACATAAACACAAGAGTGAGTCTAACACTCAGTAAGTAGTACACCAAGCCGTTAACTTATTAACCACATAGACTTTCTTTGAAAACATGCATACATAACATTTTCAAATCTTAACAATGCTTTCATGCATAAAACATTCATAGGAAATAATCCATACTTTCATGCATAAACATGCTTTCTATGCTTTTTATCTTTTCACTTTCTTAGGCCATTGCACACTATTACACCCCGTATGCTAGGGTTAGCGGTCTTTTGGACCAATGGATTCGCCCGTGGCCGCGGGTTGGAATCCCATTCCGTTAGGGCGCAGTACTGGGTGCACTACCAGATACTACTACCCGGCATTGCCATCTGCCCATTCGTTCATTGGGTACCCCTTTTTCACTTAAGTGGCCATTACGTATTTTCATGCATTGAACATTCATTTCATTCTTTCCTTTCTTTGCATTCCTTCATTTTCATTATCTTTTCTTAGTCCTATGCATATGCTTTTATTAAAAGGTTTCATGTCATGCTATATAAATAATTAAGACATTAGCTATTTAAACAAGAGCATGCATAAAAATCTCATGATGCATTACCTTATACAATGCACACAATTATAAGTATTATGGTGCTTAACAAGGGCTGCCAAGAAGGGCTTATACATAATATATTTTCATATTTACTCTATTTCTAGAAGAACATTTGAAAAGAGTAAGAGAGACATTCTTTCATAAAAGAACTTGTGTAAGGAGCATGGTCATAGCTACTTACCTGCGAGCTTTACTTAATAGGTTCCTTTGAATCTTGAAAATAGATTCCTATTCAATAAAATGAGATAGACACATTAACATTTACCTTACTTGAAACTTAGCTAATCGATACCCTTACATACTAACTTAAATTCCAAATCTTGGAATTAAGCGTTTCCTTAACCCATTAATCTACCCCACATACATAGCGTTAGCTCACCATTTTAAAATCCTCATCCTATACCATTTAAAGAGACTCATGAAAGCACATTACCCATTGGTTGTCCCTTCTAAAAAGGTTATTGTTTACCACATAAGGATGGGTTGAAATCATAGATTAAAACACACAATTAATAGGAATTTAAATAAAAAGGGAAAGGTACCAAGAAGTATTTCAAATCTGGAAATTTTTCAGTGAAAGGGCATTGGACAGTTTTTGCAATACCATTTTAGGAGATAATTCCATCAAAAGGCCAATGTTTGCAAATAAAGTTTTTGCCACTTCATTTCAAAGGTTTCTCATGCTATCATTCATCTTTAATTGAACCAAGGTAAATTTAAACAAGGAATTAATGGGCTGATTAGGCTTCAATAGAAGGGTAGAAAGAAATTTCTGAAGCTCTTGGACAGCCCATAGGCTTTGTGCTTTCATGCTTTTGAAACATCCTTTACTTAACCCAAACTTCAACTACATAAATAAACCATATTAAGGATATAAAAACTTAGGAAATCATTTCTTATCTTCTAAAAATAGATTATAAAGCATAAGTATAGTAATTGGCAAACTCAAAGCTTTCAAGGTAAACTTACTAGTTTAAACTAAAATCATTAGAAGCTTACTTAGGCCATAAGTTCAATAGGAAAGACATGCTTAAAAATCATAGCTTTAACTCCATCTATGTAACACATAAAAGGCATGGCTTAACTAGAATTAAATCATGGATTAGATTGATTAAAATGCAAGGAAAACTATCACAAGGTGTCTTGCAAACACACAGCTGGAACCCAAAAACAGAGCGCACACACACACACGGCTGGAATCCAAAAACAGAGCATCATACATACACGATTGAAATCCATAAACAGAGCATCATACATACACAGCTGAAATCCAAAAACAGAGCATCATACATACACGGCTGGAATCCCCAGAAAATCAGAGCTTAATTCCTTCCATTTGATCATCAGTTAGCTAGAACATAAATTAGAAGGAACAAAAGAGGAAATCAACTCAAAATCTTTGCACAGAAAAATTCGGTTTGCACCTAGAACCCAAAACCCCTAAATACCAGACATAACCCTCTTAGCATCGTTCCAGATTTCTCAAGAAATCAAGAGAAAAACATAGTATTACCTAGCTCAACAAGTTGCGAACTGAAGGAGGAGAAGAGCTCCAAGGATTCGAGCCACAAATTTTGATCTCCTTGAAGGAGATTCAACCGAAGCCCAAGCTTGAGAGAGAAGAGAATCGGCTTGGAGAAAGAGGAGGTGTGGTCGATCGGTGCTAGAGGAAACTGAGAGGGTCTTTTTCGTGTAGTTAGAAATGGTCACACTTAGACTTGAAGAAGGCTTTCTCCTTGGCTTGCTCTGGAATTCGAAAATGGTGTGTAGGAGAAGAATGAGAAGAAGACCCGATTGACTTAGAGGAGAAGGGTTGGTCAACACTTGTGCATTTGAGTCAAAACTTCCCTTGGAAGATAAGGAACGAACGGTGTAGATCAAGGCTTGGGAGATATTTTTTTCTTAGATGCTCATCCTACGGTGGAGAAGGTTTGGGCCACTTCTTTAACTAAATAAAAAGGTAATGGCTTAAGGGAAATATATTATAAGATCTAAAAATATTCCCTTAGGTTATTTTAATGACTCACATAAAATATAAGAGCACACTTCTTAAAATAAAATAATAAATATTTAAATCATAAAAATCTTTACCTCAAAAATATTTAACTTAAGAAATTAAATTAAAAAAGTGACGTAAGAACCTACATAGTAGGATGTGGGTATTATAGGTAGGGCAGTCACTACTTTTTTTTTTTTTTGATAAACATAGCAAACTATTTTATTCATTAGAAAATATAACAATTACATCAAAGCATCGTGCCTTATGACTTGGGAAATACTCTCTGGAAAAGAATCCCACCAAACCACTAGATCATCTATATGCCATGAATGTTTTGCAAAACAATGGGCTACAACATTGGCCATACGACCTCTATGCTGGACAGTAACCTTAGAAAACCTTTGCAGCAATCTCTTAATCTCATAGACCAAGTTCCCCCATATAGACATTGACTCCTATTCTCTGTTCAGCTCTTGAACCACCAATAGAGAATCACTTTCCACTTCTAACTCACTAATTCCCAAAGGCAAGCAGACTTGAAGACCCCTCAAAACTACCAAAAATTCTATTTCCATAGGATCATTTACTTCATGTTTTGGTTTATTGGCTGTTAGAATCACCTGCCTTCTCTCATCTCGAAGAACCATGCCTACCCCAGACCTACACTGATCATGGAAAATAGCACCATCAATGTTGAGCTTCAAAAACCCCACAGGTGGAGGTTGCCACCTGCATTGAGGTACTACTCCCTTTCTCTGCTCCTCTTTTGCTGATTTATACTACTACTGAGTTGAAAGAGCATGATCTAGAACTTGCTCGGGTGATAGCTTCTGATTCTCATACATTAACTTGTTTCTCCTGTACCATAAACCCCATGCACATAGGGCCAGGTGTTCCATCTCTCCTGCTCTATTTCCTGAAGCCAATTGGATCATAACCTGAACAAAGTCTCTCTGAGATTGAGAATCTTGCAAAAAACTAAGCTGGGCCAGTAAGACCTCCTTGAAACTTTGACAGTTGATAAGAGCATGATTAATATCTTCTTCTTCCACCTTACACCATCCACATAATGCCTCAGTCACCACCTTTTTTGCCTGTAAATTTTTTAAAGATGGTAATCCATTCTTACATGCTCTCCACACAAAAATTTTTACTCGACTGGGAACCTGCATCTTCCATAATTTCCTCCACATTCTTCTCTGCTCCTCTCCATAGGACACCTCCCCTTCCTGCCTATCTTCACCAAAATACATGAACAACCTATAGGCACTTTTCACACTAAACTGTCCACTCTTTTCACCCACACCAGACAATCTGGTCTATTATCAGATGCAACCATCATATTCAGCACCTCTTCTGCTTCCCTTGGAGGTAAGTATCTTATAACCTTCTCCATGTCCCACCTTTTACTATTCTCATCTATCAAAGCAAAGACCTTCCAACTATTTGCTTTGGACTACCCATCCCCTACCCTCCACCTGCACCCTTTTAGTAAGTAACCCTTTGCCTCCCATATGCCCCTCCACACAAAAGAAGGTGATGAACCTATCTTGGCATCTTTAAAGCTAGAAGAGGGAAAGTACCTAACTTTATAAATCTTGTGTAACAACAGGTTTTCCTCCTTCATAATACGCCATCCTTGCTTAGCCAGTAATGCCATATTAAAGATCCTCAAGTCCTTAAAGCCCATTCTACCATGAATTTTTGAAAGACACATCTTCCTCCAACTTACACATCTTATTTTATTTTCCTCCTTTCTTTGCCCCCACCAAAACTTTGCCATTAAGCTCTCTAACTCAGTGCATAATGATCCTAGTAGCTCGAAACAACTCATAGTGTAGGTGGGTATAGAGAGTGCTACTGCTTTAATAAGCACTTCTTTCCCCCCTTTAGATAACAGCTTCTCCTTCTACCCTTATACTTTTTGCCACACCTTATTTTTCAGCTCAGAGAAGGCTTGATATTTTCCTCTACCCACCATAGAAGGAAGGCCCAAATACTTGTCATAATTTTGGTGCTGTTGGACACCCCAAAACTGCAGCAACTCAGTTTGTAAATTAGTAAAGACATTTTTACTGAACACCATGGAAGTCTTGTCCCTATTTACCATTTGACCCAAGGCTCTTTCATACTCTTCCAACAGATTAAGAATAACTCAATTAGTTTGTAAAGAGGCCCTGCAAAATAACACACTATCATCTACAAACATCAAGTGATTAATCCTTGGAGCAACCCTACAAATACTAATCCCCTCTACTGCATCCTTCATATCAGCTTTCTGTAGAAGAGAAATTAGACCCTCAGTACAAAGAAGGAAAAGGTAAGGGGGGATATGGGATCCCCTTGCCTTAACCCTCTTGAAGGATAGATTGGACCCTTAGGCTCTCCATTCACCAAAATAGAGAAAGAGACAGATTTCACACAATGCATCAACAAACCAATCCACTTGTCACCAAACCCCATTTTAGTCATAACGATTTCAAGAAAGTCCCATTCTATTCGATCATAAGCCTTACTCATATCAAGCTTGAGGGACATAAAACCTTTCCTCCCTTGCCTCTTCCTTCGTAGAAAATGCACTAATTCATAAGCAATTAACACATTATCTGTGATTAACCTTCTAGGAACAAAAGCACACTGTGATGCAGAGATCAGCTTAGGTAGAATTCCTTTCAACCTGTTGGCAAGTACCTTTGTCACCAATTTATACATACCATTACAAAGACTAATTGGCCTAAAATCAGACACCAACTCAGCCTTTTTCTTTTTGGGAATCAAAGTCACAAAGGTATGATTTAACAGAGAAGGGAAACTGCCAGTATTCAGTGCATGTAAAAAAGCATGAGTGACATCCCTACCAACAGTAGACCAGAATCTTTGATAGAATAGAGGAGCCATACCATCTGGGCCAAGGGACTTTGTAGGATTCATCTCTTTAAGAGTTGTTTCCACTTCTGCTGCAACAAACTCCATTTCAAGCCTTTGTTTCATCTCATTAGTTACTCTACCCACCAGGTTATCTAGGAATTGCATGCTGCCTCACTGAGTAGAAGCAGTAAATAGAGTTTTGAAATAGTTTAGAATGACTTCATCTCTTGCCTCATCCTCCTGCCAACTGCCAGTATCATCCCTTATACCCTTGATCATGTTTTTTGCTTTTCTCTGTGATGCCTTGTGATGAAAAAAGCTGGAATTTCAATCCCCCTCAGTCAACCATAAGGCCCTTGACCTTTGTCTCCACATAATCTCCTGTCTTTCCAACCATTTCTGAACCTCACTTCTAGCCCTTCTCAAATCAAATCTCCTATAACCCCTTGGATCAGAATCCTCAATCCTTTGTAGGTGCAACTTTGCCTTTCTTAGGTGTTTCTGGACATGGCCAAAACTATTTCTGTTCCACCTTTCTAACTATTCTCCACAGCTTGTAATCTTTCTCACTACCCCCTCCATAGTTCCCTCCCCAAAGGTACCCAACCAAGCATTCTCTATAATTGTTTTGCACGACCTGTCCTCCACCCACATAGCCTCAAAATGAAATAGCCTCTTTCCTCTCCTTTGTTGTTTGTTACATTGCAACTGTAGCTTAATTGGCACATGATCAGAATATGCCACACTACCATGACTAACACTGGCCAAAGGATAAAAGGATTTCCACTTCAAGTTAGCCAGACTTCGATCCAGTCTTTCACTTATACTTTGAGCAGGTTCCCTCTTATTACAACAAGTGAAAGGATTGCCATTATAACCCAAATCCAACAAATTACAATCATCAAGTACATCATGAAAATCCTGCATTTTTTTTTCTGTTCTGTCTCGTCCACCACTTTTCTCATTAATGCTTAACACCTCATTGAAATCTCCCATCAAAAGCCAACCTTGATCACCTGGAACTTGTAAAGAGTGTAAAAGACTCCAAGTTTCATGTCTCCTACTCATCTCAGGTTGACCATACACCCCAATAAAATACCAAGGTTCACAGTCAATAGTAGAATCCTAAATAGAAGCATGAATATGACTCTTAGAGTAATTTTTAATAATCAAACTATGACGCCCCCAATCTCTGTTTGGGATGGAATGGAGACTTAGAGCGTTGGGACATGAAACGCAAGGTTACATACCCCCATTCATGACAGTTAATATGCAATGCATCCTAGTATGCAATAATCGCAGCGAAAATAAAAGGTTAAAATGTAAGATATGCCAGAATAACTAAAAACATCTCAACTTCATTAGAAAATCATCATGTTCAAAATACCAATGTAGCATAGACTTATGTACAAAGTCATATTATTCTCTTCATGCAGTCTATAGCATGAAGGACTCGGGCTATAAGCATCAGCATGAAATCTAGCTTCCTCACAAAATCTGGCTCCTCCTCAAACATGTGGATCCAGTGCTCCATTAATCCCATCCTGGTCGATTCTTGACACAACTTCTATCATTCCGAGTGGAATGATAGTGGTCCCATAAAAGGGTAAGATTTACTCGAAATCTCAGTAAGTTAAACAGCTAACTAGCACAAAGATAAATCAATCATGAAAAATGATAAATATGCAATGCATGAGATATAGAAAATCAGTATGCATGTCTCCCATCCAGATTCCTTAACATCTTTTAAAAAATATGGAGACATGGGTTTTTATTCAATAAATAATTTCGTCATCATTTTTTTTTTAGAAAACATAACTTCTTCATAAAAGCTTCATCATAAATTTCCATCATAATAGACTTGCATTATTATCTTAATTAATAATATAACGTGTTGTAACGTCACAGTTCCCCATATGCACTGTGAGTACCTGCCGGTGACTGTAGTACAACTTACGTTGAAACTACGTTGTCTATAGACTCGTTCTCAATGCATTGATAAATATAACATAACATCATAAAATTCATAATATGTACACCCACCAGCGTTAGGTGTCATAACATGTTGACTTTGCTCCGGCATTCTTTAAAAAGAATCCATTCAAAGCCTGTTGACTGTTCTTCGTCAACCCAGGGGTTACCACTCCATTACTAAACACTTCAGAGTGGATAGAGGAGTTCCATTAGGATAATTCCCCATCCTGGCCTTTGGGATCGTGACAAAATGATTTTCATGCTATGTTTTGAAAAATATTTCTCATGACATGTGCGTATGTAGTAAATTTCATGCAAAAATGACATTTATAAATGTAATATGCAAAAATGATAAAAATGTCACATGTCATGTAGGTATGCACTCAATGTATCATATAAAATGATAATTCATGCTAAAAATGATAATTGAAGTATGAAATGAGTATTTATCAATAATTCATAAATAATCTATCAAGGTGTAAGTTAGAGGCCAACTTACAAACTTCTGGAGAAATTTGAAATTAGCGTCGTCGCTGCGTAAATCATGTGTATACTAAGTTAGGGTTAATACTCTTATGGATGGGCTCAAAATCAAAGTTTTCAAAAATTGGGTATTTACAAGAATATCCCTAGTCTTTCAAAAATTGCCATTTAAGCCTTAGATTTTTACTAATTGCAAACGAATCTCAAATTTAACCAAATTTCATGGACTACATATTTTTTGCATTCTAAAACCATTGATGCCCTTGGATTTTCAAAATTCAAAGTGGAACTTGTCCAATTAGTCCCAACCTGTGGCAAGCATCCTAGTTGATGCCTATGCATATTTTCAACTAATGATCCCTATGAATTAATGCATACGAGATTTTATTTAACCACTAATGATCACTAAAATGTTTAGGAACATTATTAAGCCTAATCCTTGAGTAATAAAGTTCATCCCAACACTTAATCAAAGCTAAGAAAACCTTAATTACCAATATGCTTAAAACCGATCCATGCTTGAAGATCAAAACAAGATATATTTAAAACCTATCATGGCATGCTTCTAACCACAAATTTAACCTTCCATAATCATTTTAGGATAATTATAGATCATATAAAATCATGCTTAGTACATGCCATAGCTAAATTTCCACTTAAAACATTCAATCATTCAAGCCTTCCCTTAATTGACCCGGTTTTGCCTTAAGCATCATAACCTTCTCAAAACTCAACCAAATTTCAAACCAACACTTGGGAACAAATCTTAAAATGCTAGCTAAGATCAAAAGGAAGAAAACTTACAAATTTCGTGGCCTTCCAAGCACTCTAGACTGCCTTACACAAGAACACTCAAGAACTCACCAAAACTCACTTGGTTTGCACTCTTTTGATCTCTAAGAGGGGGAAATGCTCTCAAGGCTCAAGAGGATGCTTGGAGCTGTGGTGTGAGTGAAATGAGAAGGGGAGGGAATTATTTATAGGAGGCCAAGGGGTGAGGGGCGTTGGCTTGGCTGCTTGGTGATTGGGTGAAGTGGGAGGTGCTCAAATCTGGAATATTTCCAGATTTGATTGAATGAGCTTAGGTCAGCTTGTGCAGGGGGAATAGTGGCCTAAAACCACCATAATTTCCTCTCCACAGTTGCTACATTGATCCTAGAAGGCAGGTCTGGTCGTGGGGCATCATTTGGGTGGCAGAAAAACCATCAAACAACCCTTGAAAACAGGTGGATGGAGGTGGTTTTGTGGTGGCAGAAAATCAGTTCGGTTTTGGATGTTTTTGGGCAACAAAAATGAGTCAAAATCCTTCATTATGGTCATGTAAATTCTTCATTATTGGTGGATAAGGAGCTGGCGTGGGGTCTTGGTACAAACCATGGCAGGAGGCTGGTTCAAACTTGACTCAATCGGTTACAACACAAACTAAAGCAAGGTGCACCCGGTTTGGTTCTTTGAGTTGGTTGATGCAACCAATTTCGTCCAAGGCTCAAACTGAATTTGGGAGGGTCTCATGAGGTTTTTAAGGACTATATTAACCTTAAGGAAAAACCACAAAAATATTGGGCCCAAGGGCAAAACAGTTAAAGCTTTACAAAGGGCAATGCGCAAAACCTATTGAAGCATGGTTTGGACTTGTTATGCCATTTTTCATAATGACATGTGGGATGGTTTAGCTAGGCCATTAATAGGGTCTTAATCAAGGTTTAATGGAGTATTAATTCAAGAAAATTTGAATTAAAAAGTTTAAGAACAGATTAAGCAAGATTAAGCTTCAAAGCATGGCTTAAAGTGCACTAACCTCAAGTATGAAGGTTAATGACCTTAGCCAATTTTCAAAACTTAATTTGGGTACTTTGAGTGTGATTTGTGCTTAAGGAAACCAATGGTATGGTGTATTGGGCTTTTGGTCTTGAATGGTGAAATGAGCCCAAACATAGTTTTGGGTCATGTGGGCTTAAAAGGCCAAATGTATGGGCTCATGGTTTAAGGGCTCTTGGACTAGAATGAGAGAACCTCATTTTACATATTTGTAGATTTAAAAAGAAAACTTCAAGATCCACTAAATTGGGCTTGAAAATATTTGGCTTGACCTAATTGGGCCATGGGTCCATTCTATACCAAGTTTGGCCCAAAGGCCTTATGCCTTCCTTATAGTTGGGCCATAACTAGTCTTGAATTCCTTAAGTCTTGGGCTTGGACCATGAATGCTCTAAAGTCTTAAAAGCCTCACCAAAACTACTAATAGGTTTGTCTCTCTAATCCTTAGCTCATTAACACTAAGTACCATGATCAACGCTAATCCCACTATCAACCTTAATGTAAGTAATTAACCCATAATTAAGAGCCTAATATCTCCACTCTTACTAAGTTAGGCCCAATAACCTTATGTCATTTTCATTGAGCCTATTTTCTAGAGTCTTCCAAGAAAGGTTTCAAACTTTATATCTCCCAATTTGAGCCTATGATCTTCTTAACATCTTAACCTTTGCCCATCACATCCTTAGTGCATTAGAGGCCTAAAGTCTTATGTCCATCAAGTTAGGCCTAGGGTCCATCAAGTTGGGCCTAATGCCTTAGTGTCTCTCTAAGCCTTCAAACACAAAAAGCTTGGGCCCTTAATAAACCAATCTCTTGGGCCATCCTAAGTCCATCAAGAATTTTATCCAAATTGCTTAGCCCATTGTTATGGCAACATCTAATGTGCCATGTGTCAATCCCTTATGGGCCTCTTGGCTTCTTGTCCTCAAAATTAATAAATCACTAAAAATTCTCCAATTAACCTTCAAGAATTTCATTTTCCTCAAAAATCAATATTGCACTAGAATCTCCTAATAATTCTTCTAAACCTAAAGTATATGTCTTTTTTTGCCAAATCAAATATCCAAAATGTTCTTATTCTAGAATAGCTCAACTCCTAATTAACTAGGATTAAGCCTACTAAGGTCAAGGCCTAAGGGCCTTTTTAGGCAGGGTGTTACACAAACTAACCTCATTCCTCCATAAAAGATCAAGTCCTCCACTTCTCCCCTCACTACTAACTGCCAAGCAGCTCTCATATCCCAACCTGTACTTCAGTTTCTCCATCTCCTTCTCATGTAACCTGGTCTCTTGTAGAAACAAGACCTTGGGATCTTCCTCTCTGACTAAATCAGAGAGAGCTCAAACTCCCCATGGGTTCCCAAGCCCACGGGAGTTCCAACTGAGGAGAATCATTGAGTTCAGCAGGGCTGTTCAACAGCCTCTGCCGATTTCCCATTGTCTTGATCATATACTTGATTTGAACTCCCTATCACCTCTTTTACCTCCCCTGTCAACTTAGTCATCTTCTTCCCTTCGTGGAAAGGACTCCTAGTTCTCCCACCTTCTGCTTGTCGTTTCTTGCCAATACTCACACTTTGAGTGGAAGAGTGAGTGCGTTTGTTCCAAGTAGTCAGAGAAGACCTTCTCTGTGGCAACACTAAAGGTTGATGGGCCTCACTTTCGATGATAAACTGGGCTTGAGGAGGCCTCTCATTTACCTGGCCCACCTTTGTAGTATCTATGTGGACAACATTTAAATTTCTGTTAAAACTGCCACCCTCCACTAACTTCATAACCGATCCATCAATATCACACCTATCCTTCGAATTTTGATCATATTCAGGATTACCTCCCTCATCAACCAACCCCTCCTTACCCCTATTTAAATTTTGAAAAATATCCTCCTACTCTACTCCTGTAACGTCGCCTAAAATCCCGCTACCCTTTCCCGATTGCTCCGATGATTTAGCACCGTTACCATTTGAATTAACAGTGGCCTTCTCACCAACCTCCTCCACCACTGGCTGCCCTATCTCTGATTGGTTGCTCTTCCCTGTCAAGTTATTCCCTTGTTGAAGAATCGCTCGAGATCTACGACCTCCTCCTTCCGCACGAAGCCAACTTCCGAATTGTTTACTCTCATCATTCCTACCAAGCAAGTTTTTGGCACCCTCCATCGTCATGAACAATTCGGCCACAATCCAGACAGAATCGTGGCAGCTTCTCATATGTTATCGGAATCCATGTTTTCATCCCTTCTAACGTTATGGTGCGACCCCTAGCCAGAGGCTTCTTCCCTAGCCCACATTATCCATATCCACCTCCACTTCCTCCACCACCCCTAAAGCATTTCCCAGCCACAACCCACACTCCCTGGACATCCCTACCAATGGCAGATTATGGAATTGGACCCACATAGCTGCCATGTTAAAGGACATCTTACTCAATGGATTATAACCATCAAAAGTATTCATTACAAACATATTGCCATCAAATAACCATGGCCTCCCACTCTCCACCCGATTCTTATTTGCATGGGTAGCAAACGTGATGATAAATATATTCCGTCCCACTTCTATAAATGCTGCAGGTTTGCTAAGCCTCCACACCTTAGCCATAGTATTTTCAACTATAATTTTCCCAATCAGTCTGTCCGACCATATCTTGCTAATCAAACTTCGTTCACCCTTTCGCAACACCTCTGGGATACTCTCCCCCTCAATGTTAATAGCATCACCTTCTTCCTCGTTCAACTAGAAATTTTCCCACATCTCCTATAGTTTTTCCATCGCAAAACTCAAACTGACTTGACAAACTCTCCTAAACACCACCTCTATTCTCTAGAGAGAAAGTAGAGAGGAGACTAGAGCAATCACTAGTTACATGCACTATTTGTTCATAGATATTGCATTTTTCTGGGATTTTCTGAATAACTTGAACTTCATTTATTTTGTTTGTATCTATGGTTTCCAATTTCTTAGAAAGTATAGACACTCTAGCATGCAAATCATCCACCTCTCTCAAGTCGTATTTCCCCCCTCCAATTATTTTTAAAGGTCCAGTTCTATCATACGCATCTCAGACAGGTAATAAAAGTACTCGAAGGCCTCCTCTGATTGTTTATTAAAGAACTCTCCATTGCACATTGTCTCTATGAATTGTGTCATCTTAGGTTGTAAACCCTTATAAAAAGAACTTATTATCCTCCAGTTTTCATACCCATGATGAGGACAAGCATGGAGTAAGTCCTTGAACCTCTCCTAGCACTGATAGAAGGTTTCAGTGCCTTTTTGGGCAAAATTCGTGATCTGCCTCTTTAGTGCATTGGTTCTGTGCATAATGAAGAATTTTTTTAAAAATTCAGTCTGCATCTCTTGTCCTGTTCCTATGGACCTAGGCCTCAAAGAATTTAGCCAAGTTTTAGCTTTGTCTTTTAATGAAAAAGAAAATAAATTGAGTCTGATTACTTCTTCAGCATAAGTTCGATCCATAAAAGTTTAACATACTTCCTCAAATTCTTTGATGTGCAAGTATGGGTTCTCAGACTCCATCCCACAGAAATGAGGTATAAGGGGTATCATGACAGGTTTAAAACTGAAGTTATTTGCATTAAGAGGTTGTATAATGCATGAGGGTGAGCTAGTCCCAGCAGGTTGCAAATAATCTTTGAGAGACCTGTTATGATTCCCCACTCTCCTTTCATCTTGTTCTTCTTCGGCCATGATACTAAGACTCTCAGAAGATGACTCAAGTGAAAGTGACTCACAATCAGAGTGTAACACAGGTTCTGTTTTGACAAATCTAGAGGAATAGTCTCTACTCCAAGCAGTCATACACAAACACAACCAAAACCTTTAAACAACACCAAGATTGGTGAAGGATTGTGGCAGCAATGAACTACTCACAATCGAAGTTTGGTATACAATGATCACTCAAAATTAACACAAAACAATCAAAACTTAGAACAAGCAAATAATAAAGAAAATGTAGGGTTAGATGTCACCAAAGTTTGAAGAGGTTCACCAAAGTGTGAAGAGGTTCATGGTTAGAGTATATGGTCTGTAAACACAATGCAGAGAGTTAGGTTTCGAATGTTGAAGCTTTGGAAATTTTCTTAAGTGTAGTACGAAAGTGTATTAGGTGTCCTGAGTGTATGATGACCATTTTACCCCTTTTCCTTTTCTTATTGACTTCAGGATATCCTTTTGGCAAAAGTGATGTGTAAGTGAGTATTTATAGTGATTTTTAGGTCAAAAAGTCTTAATCCAAATACTCACTAACTATAATTTTTTCACTTAATCAGTGCATAATGCATGTGATTCGACGAAGTAAAGTCGAGTTATTATGATTCTCTGTGTATCTCGAACTACAGGGATGGTAGTAAAGTCTCGCCTGTGATTCCTACCTATAGATCGTTAATGATATGATAACTAGCAGGAACATGCGGTGCAAGGAGGAGAGTCGTGTTGTGTCCACCCTAAGAATTAGAATAAAAACTCATGTAATAAAGATCACTCGATGCAAATCTTGTGATATGCTTTGTTAAGAAAAGTTCTAATTAAGAATCAACATGAAAAAGAATGTTAAAGAAGTTTTTCTGAAAATGTCAAAGTCTTTGTCCAAGTCTTTTGAAAATAGTCAAATGCATATGTCAAGTTCTCTTTAAGTCAAGTACATGTCCATGCACACATTTCATGATGTACTTTTTGTATACTTGGGTTTACTTTGGTATGTTGTGTGATTACTTGCTAAGATTTCTTGAAATCTCACTGTGGTAGTTTACACTACTATTCCCCAACAAGAATGGTAGAAGTTGTTATAGGTACCCCGGATTCTCAAGAACTATGAATATAGATAGTTCCACGATGGAGGTCAAGTATTCTTTACAGGCTTGTTCTGACTTTTTGAAGTTCAATAAGCTCATAGACCAGATGTCTGCCTATCTTGGGAAATCCTCGAAGCCCTCACCTGACCCAAGGGCAGTAGCTAAGGAATTAGAGTCTTCTCTGCCTGGACCTCAGAAGTCTCATGGAATCTTTTGGTGTCTGGCTCCTGATGGAACTTTAACCATGAAGGAAAAAGAAACTTAGTTATTTTGGTGAAAATAACTATTTATTGCAAAAATGTGTCCATTGTCACTGATTATAGCTCTAGGCATACCAAATCTAGACACAATGTTATCCTTTATGAACTTAAGCACCACTTGGTGATCATTCCTTTTGCAAGGTATGGCATCTACCCACTTAGAAACATAGTCCACTGCTACCAGGATATACACATGCCCAAAATATGGGTGAAAAGGCCCCATAAAGTCCAGACCCCAGCAATAAAAAATTTCTCACACTAAGACTGGATGCAGAGGCATCATATTCCTTTTAGTTATCCCTCCTAATATTTGGCATGGTTCACATTTTTTACAAAACTCAGGCATCTTTAAATATTTGAGGCCAATACAACCTAGATTGTAAGATTTTTGCAACAGTTTTCTTTGCTGAAAAGTGCCCCCCACAAGCCTTAGTATGACAAGCAATAAGAGCAGATGGTATATCAACATTTGGTACATATTTATGAACTATTTGATAGGAGCAGTACTTAAATAAGTAAGGGTCATCGTAAAAGAAATACTTAACCCTGCCCTAACCGTTCCCATCACTAAATCTCTTCAAATTTTGCACAGTCCATTGTGGAGGTGTCTTTCCTGTCACCAAAAAATTCACAATATCAGCATACCAAGGGGTAAGTTCTACTTCTAATATGTGTTCATCAGGAAAAAATTCAGAAATTGGTAGCTCAGATTCTGCTTCTGTGAAGGTTAATCTGTACAAATGATCAGCCACCACATTTTCTACCCCCTTTTTGTCCTTGATTGTGATGTTGAATTCCTGCAAGAATAACACCCATCTTATTAGTCTTGGCTTGGCATCTTTCTTTGCTAACAAATATTTTAGAGCTGCATGGTCAGTGAAAATGACCACGGGTGCCCCAATGATGTATGCTCTAAATTTGTCTAAAGCAAAAACAATTCCAAGTAGCTCTTTCTCGGTGGTGGAGTAATTTTTTTGGGCTCCTTTCAAGGTTTTGCTAGCATCATAAATGGCATAGGGGAGTTTATTCCTACGTTGGCCCAGCACAACCCCTATGTCATAATTACTAGCATCACACATGATTTCAAAAGGGAGGGACCAGTCTAGGGGTTGCATGATAGGGGCTGTAGTGAGTATGTGTTTGAGTTTTTCAATTACTTTTTGATGTTCGATTGTCATGCATAGCAATTTACACAAGAATTTAGAAATGGAGCTAAACCCTTGTATAAATCTTCTATAAAATCTAGCATGACCTTCAAAGTTTTAGGTGTGGGTAGCTTAGAAATCAGGTCTATTTTTTATTTATCCACTTCAATACCCTTTGAGGACACTATGTGTCCTAATACTATACCCTGTTGGGCCATAAAATGGCACTTCTCCCAGTTGAGCAGCAAGTTTTACTCCTCACACCTATCCAAAACATCTTGCAAGTTAGTCAAACATTTCTCAAAAGTGTCCCCAAAAATAGAGAAATCATCCATGAAGACTTCTAAACCATTCTCTATTAAATCACTGAAAATACTGAGCATGGACCTTTGAAAAATTGTTGGGGCATTACACAATCTGAAATTCATCCTTCTAAATGCAAAGTTCCAAATGGGCATGTGAAAGTATTTTTTTTTCTTAGTCCTCAGGTGCTATTTCAATTTGATAATAGCCTGAGAACCCATCTAAAAACAATAGAATGCATGTCCAGCTACCTTCTCCAAGACTTGGTCAAGAAATGGCAAGGGGAAATGGTCTTTCCTAGTGGAAGCATTAAGCTTCCTATAGTCAATACACATTCTCGCCTGTAGTTACCCTAGTGGGGACTAACTCATTTTCTTCATTTTTAATTACAATCAGCCCAAATTTTTTTTTAACCACTTGAATGAGGCTAACCTACCTACTATCAGAGATGGGGTAAATAATACCCACATCCAATAGTTTAAGGACTTCCTTTTTAACTATTCCTTTCATTGAAGGATTGAGCCTTCTTTGCATTTCTCTAGAAGGCTTAGAATCATCCTCCAAGTAAATCTTATGAGTGTAAATAGGGGACTTATGCCCTTAATATCAGCCAAGTTCCAGCCTATGGCATTCTTATATTTTATAAGGACCTTTAATAGCTCTTCTTCTATCTATTGGTTAGACAAGAAGATATAACTACAGGTAAAATGCTATTAGGTCCTAGAAAAGCATACTTGAGTTCTGTGGGTAAGGGCTTAAGATCCAAAGCAAGGATATGCTCCTTTGATGGTCTTACTGTTGTTGTCTTTACAGGTAATTGTTCAACCTTTAGCTTCCACTATAACTCAGTTTGAGCCCCTACACATGAAATAGAGGAAATTTCATTAGATGTGTCATTGGTTCTAAATCTTTATCTAGATCAAGTATTGAATCGATAAGCTAGTAAGATAGTAGAGAGGTCTTTGAGATAATGCTTTCCAGCAAGTTTATTTCCTGCACTTCTTCTACTTCTTGGAGTTGCCTGCACAAATTGAATATGTTCATTTCCAAGGTCGTATTTCCAAAACTGAGTTGTAGGACACCACTCTGCAATTTATTAAAGCATTAGAGGTAGCAAGAAATGGTCTTCCCAAAATTATAGGTGCTTGAAACATGGAATTTGTTGAAAGTTACATATCAAGGACAATAAAGTCCACTGGGTAGTAGAACTTATCTGCATGGACTGAAACATCCTCCACTACTCCCCTGGGTATTTTTATAGATCTATCAGCTAACTGCAGTGTAATGGAGGTGGGTTTCAGCTCTCCTAGACTAAGTTTCTCATAAATAGTATATGGTAACAGGTTCACACTAGCCCCTAGATCTAACAATGCTTGTCCAATCTTCGAGCTTCCAATTATGCAAGAAATGGTGGGTGATCCTGGGTCCTTATACTTGGGTGGGGTATTGTTCTTGATGATAGCACTGACTTGCTCAGTGAGGAAGGCCTCTTTGTTCACATTTAGCTTTCTTTTAATGGTGCATAGGTCCCTAAAAAATTTGGCATAAATGGGAATTTGTTGGATAGCATCCAACATAGGTATGTTAATCCTCACTAGTTTAAAAACATCCAGGATTTCAGTCTGGTTTTTATCCTTGTGTAAGGAAGCCAATCATGTGGGGAAGGGTGCATGTGCTATGCAGTGTTCCTTTTCAGCTTTTATACAAGGTGGGTTGGAAATCTTACTAGAGGTGTCTTGCTTAAGAGTGGGGTTTCCCAAAGTTTTACAACTCCTCAAGGTTGTGACAGCCTTCACTTGTTTCAAGCTTGAGTCTTCAGCCATTTCTGACACTTGGTGAACATGTCCTTCAGGGTTTGGTTGTGGTTGTGCAGGAAATTTCCCTTTCTCCTGCACTCAAAGTTGTGGTTAGCCTTGTTAGTGACCCTCTAATATCACTGATAGCTTGTGAGTTCTGGTTATTTATGGTAGATTGCCCTTGCATGAATTGTTGAAGGGTTGCTGCCATTTGGTGGACTGTTTCTTCAAGATTCTTCCTCTGTCCAAAAGCTAGTGCAGGATATTTAGATGGCCCTTGCCCCACTGGGGCAGATGTGTACTAATAAGGTCCAAGTGCATGGGATGAGGATTGAGCTAGGTGCCCATTCCTCTAGCTAAAATTTGGATGATTCCTCCATTGTGGATTGTAAGTATTTGAAGATGGGCTTGCAAAAGGTTTAGTCACCATGTTAACAACATTAGTTTGATCCAAAAGGACTTCTTTAAATGCTAGAATTGTAAGACATTCATTAGTTGCATGCCCTATATCTTCACAAATTTTACATGTTTCTAGAATTTTCTGGATAGCTTGAATCTTCTTGGTTTTATTCACATCTAAGGTTTCTAGCTTCCTAGACATTGAGCCTAGCATGCAAATCATCAACCTCCCTCGTCTTAGGTTGTCTTTTTAATGCAGTAGTTCTATGCATGGGGAAAAACTTCTTTAAGGACTCAGTTTACATTTCCTACCATGTCGCTATGGATCTAGGCCTTAGGGAGTTCGACCAAGTTTTGGCTTTGTCCTTTAATGAAAAGGGAAACAGCTTAAGCCTAATCACCTCTTCGGTGCAGGTCCTATCCATGAATGTGGAGCACACTTCCTCGAATTCATTGATATGCAAGTATGGGTTTTTTTATTCCATCCCATGGAAGTGAGGTATCAAAGGGATCATGCCAGGCTTAAAATTGAAATTGTTTGAATTTAAGGGTTGGATGATGCATGAGGGTGAACTAGTTCTAACAGGTTGCAAATAGTCCCTAAGAGTCTTGTTATGATTCACTACTTCCCTCTCATTGTGTTCCTCTTCAACCATGGTACTAAGACTTTCAGAGGATGACTCAAATGAAAGGATTCATAGTCTAAATATGTTACAGACTCTATTCTGACCAAACGAGATGTGTGGTCTCGATTCCAAACAAACACCAAAGCTGTGCAACCGTTAGCAAATAATTTCAGTAGCAGAGGGCAATACAAAATATAGCACTTTAAAATGAAGATAGGAAGGGAAAGAAAACAATTAGAAGAAAGAACAAAAGAAAAAAAAATAAGATCGGATGTCACCAGAGTGTGAAGAGGTTCACAACTCAACCAAATCCTCATTGCAGCCTTTGGTTGTTCTGCAAAAAAAAAAAAACCTTTAATCCCTAGCAACGGCACCAAAAACTTGTCTCTCTAATTAATATGCCTCCCAAGTGCAGAAGGTGTGAGGTTGTTTTTAGGGAGAGTCCCACTGTCAAATTCACAGGGATTAAAGTTTAAGAGATCTAAACTGAGATGCTTTTGCATTGAAAGTGAGAATGTACTTATTGTTTAAACCCTAGAACAAATGATGAGGGACGGATTCAAAGAATGGAGATGGTATTTTTTTGATGAGACCAATTTGTTTTTTTTCTTTTAATCCAAAACAATGTAACTACTCTTGTTAAAACTCTTGGGGTACTTTCTAAGATATCCAACTTGGCGATTTTTTAAGAAAAGAACCTTAAAACAATTTTTAAGTGTCTAAGAAACCTTTTGTCAAATAACTAGGTTGCGGGGTCCCATTCACAAATTAATTTTCACAAGGGATTGGGACTTCTTGATTTCCCCGAAACACTCTTTCGGTCAAGAACAGAATGCTTGGATGACGTAAATGATTCACGCATGCACAGTACAATTTCTGAAATAACCTCCATCAAATTAATACCAAGTTATCATTAAGTGTGCTAACAAAACCAAGGTCTTACCCAACCCAAGAATCCACCGTGCCCTTTCAGTCAACGGTGAAACAAGGGTTAGTAAGCAAATCCTGAAAACAACATCATAGAATAGAAGGTATACACTTCTCTGGATACCGCTTTCTAAATGCGATGAGAAGTCCTTAATCCTAGAAAACACAATCCATTCAAAGGACTTCCCGAGCCTAGGTTTAGGAATTTATTCACACATAGCATATTTTTCTGTGAAGAATAACAAATAAAACTTAGCAAACTAGCGTTTTTGGAAAGAATGAAAATCTACTAAAATCAACTCTAGAAATGAAAGCTTCACCACATGATCCCCCTTCTCTCTAATTCTCCTCCTTTTTATCCTTGTTCTCACGCCTTTTCTTCCCTGAATATTCATGAGTGGGTGGTTATTCCCTCCTGTTCCCATGCGGTTCCATTGGAGGCTAGGGCTGAGAGTAAACTAGAAAAGAGATTGAGGGAGCGAGGGCATTAGTAAAATCGAAGGGGGAGTAAGAAGGCTAGGACATAAATAAAACACTTGAGTTTTTTTTTTCTCCTTTGAAATGTGTTGTTGTGTATGTCTAAGGGTGACTTAAAAAGATAAAAGCCTTCTTTTTATTTTGGTCACGCCTCAAGCTTCCTTACTTATATTATAATGTATTTAAACAAGCATGTAACATGTTTTTAGCCCGAAACTCCATAATCTTTATGCTTATTTAATACATTATTTTCACTCTATCACCAGGCCCAATGGCTTTAGGCCCATGACCCAAATCTTAGACATTAGTGCCAGGTGTCATGTATGTGTTACACTATGAATCTAGACTTGATAGTGGGATAAGGGGGAGAGAGAAGTGTAGGAAAGCACCAAGAAGTGACTTGCACGCCTACCCTAGAGGAATTGCCACTTGTCAACATGCTAGAAACCTTCTAGAAGAATCAAGGGACAAAAGGAACCCAGGAAGACTAAGGGATTTTCGCCAGCCCATCTTCCCACACGCCTAGACCCTTGTTTTGGCCCAATTTCGAGTTTCAAGGTAGATTTCTTGGAAATGGAAGCCTAGGGAAGAGAAATGGAGTTTTCCTAGAAAATATGCATGGGAAACCGAATGGGGCACAAAGGATTTCAAATTTGGTCAGTTTTTACCAAGTGTCAAGCATGCACTAAGCTTCTAGAAGATTAGATGAAGGAACTCTTGTATCAAATGACAAATATGCCCCTAGGGTTTCAGCTAACACATTTCCAATACACCCTTTCACTCGCCACTTGTCACTTAATCTACCTTTAGACCAATGGTGTGACGCCCCCAACTTCCATGTATGGACACACATGAAAATCGAGATGTCGAGATGATGACGACGCGGTCATGCACCCCATCGACACGTGCCGAGTGTGTGTAATGCAACACGTGTACAATAAACAATAGGCAGCGAAATGCTTATTTCAAATAACTAAGTACCAGAGTTTAATACAATACAGTAGTACAGAAAGTCCACATGTCAACATAATACAATTTTTGTTTACAAAACAACATCAAATAAAACACAATAAGCATAGCAAATGATTAACTTCAAATACACAATAGCCAATGTCCCTTAGTTTACTTCCCACATACTCAAAGTAATCCCCATCCGGAAGTTGAAAGCTAATCATCCGATTTCTGCAATTAATACTTACATAATACCTATACAACCAGTCCATACCAAGAATAACATCAAATCCCAGCAACTTGAAAACAATTAAATCCGCATCAAGCGTCCTTCCACTAAAATCCAAAGGACAACCCAACGCGATTTTGGAGCAACACACCATCTCCCCATTAGGAAGAGCCACAACCAAAGATTGGGATAAGGGCTCCGTGACCAAGTTACACAGCCGCGCAAAGGTGGCTAATACAAACGATTGAGACGCCCCAGAGTCATACAACGTACAAGCATAAAAATCATAGAGGCGAACTCTACCTGAAGCACACATACACCCAAAAATTCAAGCAAATAATTTACACCAAACACCAAATCCAAAAATTAAATTAAACTCATACCTGTAATCACTCCGACATCCTGAGTAGATAGCGCCTCATCGTCAACGTCTCTGGGGGTCATTGCATATACTCGGGCTTGAACCATTTGCCTCTGATTAGCTCTTCCACCATGTCAGCCCTCTTGACCTCTTTGAGCTTGGTTAGGGCACTCGTGATAAAAATGTCCCAGCTGGCCATATCTATAACACTGGATCCCACTTGGATGACATTCGCCCTCATGAGCTCTATTACACCTGGGACAAACTGGAGCTCGACCTACCATACGTACACCAGAGGCTACCTGTGGTCGGGTCCCAGTCCTCTATACAAATTTCTGCGGAGATCCAGGGCTGCTACCTTCTCCAGCAAAACTCTTCCTCTTTTGGCCCAGAGGGGAGCCTACAGCCAAACTATTTTCTCGCTCAACCATGGTGGCCAAGTCAATTAACTCATGGAGAGAGGAAACCCACTGACAAATCACAAATCTGTGTATCTCAAGACGCAGTCTCTCTTGAAACCACTCCACCTATAACTCCTTTATGGCAATAAGATGGGGCGCAAAACGCCCAAGCTCCAAGAAAGCACAAGAATACTAGTCCACAATCATATTTCCCTGAACCAAATTATTAAATTCCCGAGCTTTCTGCCTTCTCACAGTAGGAGGGGAAAATCTATGATCAAACTCCTTTTTAAAACGCTGCCAAGACACAACGGCTAATGATCCAAACTCTCTCTCTAGGAGATTTCGCTTCGCTCTCCACCAATTTGCTGCTTCTCCTTGCAGTAGATAACTAGCATACAAAACTTGCTGATCTTTCATGCATCCACAAATTTCAAACGTCCTTTCAATTCCATTGATCCAACCTTCAACTTGGAGTGGATCTTCTACTCCAAAGAACATGGGGGTCCGATGCTTAAGGAACCTCTTATAAGAGCACCCCACTTGCACAGCCAAATTTTGGTCAACTGGCGGCGGTCTAATATTTTGATGAAAAAGGTCTGCCATCCTAGTCAAAGCCCTGGCAATGGCATTATCAATCTCGCTGTGAGACGATTCTCCCATGGGTTCCTTATCTTGTCTCCTTGGCCTCACCATTTTTTGTCAAAGCACAATCCTCAACCCCACTTTAGTTCCGGTTAGAACGTAAAATAATATAATAAAATAATTTAAAATAAATAATGTAACATAAAATAATTAAAACAAATAAAATAACACATCATACAAAAATAAAATAATTTCAAAACTACTTCAAATCAAGCTTTTTAAAAAAATTCTGGTACTTCACCTAAGGGACACGTGGCTTTACCCAGAGCCAAACTGCTCTGATACCACCTGTGACGCCCCCAACTTCCATGTATGGACACGCACGAAAATTGAGACGTTGGGATGATGATGACGCGGTCACATACCCCATCGACATGTGCCGAGTGTGTGTAAATGCAACACATGTACAATAAACAATACGCAGCGAAATGGTTAAGTCAAATAACTAAGTACTAGAGTTTAATACAATACAATAGTATAAAAAGTCCACATGTCAACATAATACAATTTTTGTTTACAAAACAACATCAAATAAAACACAATAAGCATAGCAAACGATTAACTTCAAATACACAATAGTCAATGTCCCTACTCCTCAAGCGGAGCCGCATCCTCCGGCTCAGCCTCCTCAAAACCTGCATCAAAATCTACGGTCCCACAAAATGGTACCACAGGTAAATAAAATTCAAAATGGTCCAAGACATAAATATATTAAAACAACAAACACTATGCATGCACATGATGACCAAAGCGCAAAAACCCGAGAAAATACCATTTCTCGAAAATCACAATTTTTTCACGCACGCCAAAAATCACCATTTGGCACAAAACTAAAATCCAGAAATAAATCCATTAATTCCAATTTTAACCATATGCACCATGGCCTCCCTTAGGGACCATCCACATACTCTGGCTCCCTTCGTCACTCCACAGGTTACGACCGTGCGAGTGATGCATAATGAGTGATGTCTAGTTCCGCGCCCACCGCGTACATAGCCAAGCATCCTCTGACCCCCGCCAGCACAAAGGGCCACGGAGTTGGATCGAGAGCGCTACCATCCTGTCCAAGTCCCGGGCAACAGCCCCAGGGGACGACACTCAGCATATTCCACTCCGAGTGCCCAGAGGAGCTCCACCGAGATAATACCCCATCTCGGCTTGGGGTGATACACACGCACCCGAAAAGCCTTTTTCACATTAAACACAGTTTCCAAAACACACACCCACGTATGCATGCACAATGCCATGAAATCGACCAATTTCCAACCAGATCACAATATAATCAACACACAAATACTCCATCCTCAAATCCATCCACCCCCGAACTCCTCGGACTCGGTCCGGCAACCAACTAGAACACAGTTTATAAAACAGGTTAGTGCAAAAATATACTTAAGTCTTAAAAGTCTTTTGGAGAAATACTTATAGTGCTATAAGGTAATTTTAGGAGGATCACGGAGGTGCAAAAGGAGGCTGGAAGGCAACGTAACAGTGTAAAAATATTGTGGCCGAGATATAGAAAAAACTCAAATTTAAACGGGGTCAAATGAAAGCTAGGGAACGGTAGGGTAGGGCCTATGGATGGTGGTGAAGCTCGTGGAAGTGACGGTTGGCCGTGGGTGGCGGCCGAAATGGCGGTGGAGGGCCAAAAGGCCAAAACTAAGTTTGAGCTCGTGGAGGTGGCTTCGACGATGGATTGGAACCGAAATTGGGTGGGTTAGGATGGCAAGAGGCCAGTGAAGAAGTGGTGAAAATATGGCGGCCAATGGTACCCGGACGGTGGCGGAATGGGAGGAGGAAGGCCGAGGCTTCGAACGGCTCGTGGAGGCTAACGCCGACGAGGTAGGGGCTGAGATTGGAGGGGGTTGGTCACCGGTGGCTGGGGAGTCTGATGGTGCCGGATTGAGGGCCACGGACGGCCGACGTCGATGGCTGGAGGAGAAAAGCCGAAACAATGTGGGGGATAGGAGAGAGAGTCGGGCGTTGCGCGGGAGAGAGAGGGAAGAAAGAAGAAAGAAAAGAAGAAAAAAAAAAGAAAGGGAAAAAGAAAAAGGAAGGAAAAAGAAAAGATAGGAAAAAAAATGAGGTCCAATCCTCACAACTTTTGGGTTACAACTGATCCTCAAAATAACTATTTTTAAAACAATAAATTAAATAAATCAATTTAAACTCAAAACTAGTTAAAGTAAAATATTAAACTCCATGAATAACATTCTTTAAAATAAAAAGCAATTAAATTGTAGAACACTAATTAAAATTATGAAAGCACAATAAAATAATTCTCGATTTAAAAATCGTAAAATAATCTAGCGAAAATACATTAAATTAAATTAAAAGGCTCAAAACCAAATATTTAATTAAAAAACCCTTCAATAAAAAGCATGTAAAAATCGGGGTGTCACAAATGGCACATGAGGAGTCACCTAAGGAAGAAGCACTAGGAGATGAAGCATCAACTTGGGAAATGGAAGAAGGAGTGGACGGCTAGGGCAATAGCTCATGCACATGCCACTTGTCACCCATGCCAAAGGTTGCTTGTTGGGAAAAGGAAGAGACATGGAGTTGATTTACCTCCTTGCCTAATGTACAATGAACTAGCTTAAGAAAAAGGAAGGACATAAAAGGGAATAGGAGGGTTTTAGCCAAGGGAGGAAGAACCCACACACCACCCAAGCCTTTTTGCCTTCCCAATGAAATCCAATGATGGGGAACACCAAGGGACATTTTGGCTAAAGAGAAAAAGGAAGAGGGAAAGGCCACTTGTCTTGCATCCAATGGACTTCAAGCAACCAATGAGGGATTAAGAAAAGTTCTATAAAAAGGGAGAGGAGTCACACACCCAAAGGCTTTCCTCTTTTGCCATTTTTAGATTTTACATGCTCTCATTCTCTCCACACTCTCTTACACAACCACTTAGAGATTTCTTCCACCTTTTCACACTTTCTCTTTTCAACCAAATAAGAGGATTCCTTTTCAAGAGAGGTTTTTGGCACCATCAAGACTAGGAAAGGTAAGGATTGGTTTTCTCTTAGTTTCACACACACAAGTCACTTGCTCAATCCATAAATATGATTCAAATCTTATAAGATTTCAAAAATGGTGGGACACACACACACACTTTCTACTGGATTTCTTAGAAAATGTCTTAGGGTTTTTAAGAAACCCTTAAAGCCGAATAGTGGGGGGAGTTCATCCTCTATGTTTTCAGCCACACTTATGTATTTTCACACTTGTTTGAGATTAGTCAAAGGTATAAGGAAGTTGAAGGGTTTCTTGATTAAAAACCCTAGAAGTCGATTGGTTTAGGACTTCTTAAGCCTTAGTGATAACCCTATCACACACTTAAGAATACAGATTAGGGTTTTAGAACCATTATTCTAACGAGATATATTTCGATTTACAGCATGCTATTTGTTTCATTTTGTGGATTTTTGTAAGTATACACTCAACCTACTCTTTGTTAATGCTCATAAATGTTTGTGTAAATCCATCTTATATTATCATTGTTTGCTTGTTATTTCTTGTTTGTTTGTTTGAATCTGCTAATGTGATCTTGAGTACATCTATAGAAGGAATTATATGTTTCAGAATACTCTTATAAGTTTTGGTTTTCACTGGATTAACGTTGATGGTTTATGCAACATGATATTTCGGTTTCAACACGTCTTGGAAGTTTCAGACCTTAGATAAAACTTATGATTTCATGCTTTGTTTCACTATGCTTTGATTTCTATATTATATGCTTGAAGTTTGGAACATGTTTAAGTGATGATTCTTCATGTTTTTGTGCCTATGTGTTTCTGCCTAAGCAAGTTCTCATGATTCCATGTATGCATTTTGATGTCTCATGTGTTTCATGTTATGCTTGGTTATTTCATGCACGACATTCCATACGTCATATGTCAAGTACAAGAATGTGTAAGTCTTAAGTCTCATGTCACATGCATTTGGAAAAAAATATTTTCAAAAAGTGTTTTCAAAGGAAAGAGTTTAAATATTTTATCACGACCCCAAGTGCTAGGATGGGAGATTGTCCTAGTGGAACTCCTTTGTCTACTCTAGAGTGCCTAAGAATGGAGTGGTAACCCCTAGGTCGATGAAGAACAGTTAACAAGTCTCGAATAGATTCTTTTTAAAGAATACCAGAGCGAGGAAGCACCCAACGCTAGTGGGTGCACAAGGCATGTAACCCGACGAAGTAAGGTTGAGTTAATATGATTCTCTGTTTATGATGTATTCATCACGATGCACAGACCGTTGATTGATTATCTGGATATATTGCTTAAATAACTGTTTAAAGTAAGACAGCTTAGTTCGATTGGTCACATAAATATGATTAATTGTCACACTTTTATAAATGGACCTTGTCAATTTGGGCTGTGAAGTTTTAAGAGTTATTTTTCCAAAATACTTGTTCTTCTTCTTTATTAAAGGCTGATGAAAGTTTATGTAGGCATTAAAAGGGCCAAGGGCCTGAGTCCATCTCAGCCCAAGAATTCGGGTTCATCTCATCCAAGTGTACTTCACCCATTTGCCCTTTACACTTCTGCTACTAAGGAGGTCGAGTTCTTCAAAAAGGCAGAATGGAGATTAAGTGGAGATGATGGTTAGAAGAGAGAGAAAGAGAGATGATGAGAGGAGCTGTTAAAAGGAGAGGAGGAGCAAGGATGCTGGAATCGATTTTTCTGGTTATCTCCGTGGTGTTTTTCCATTTTTACTTTAGCTTTTCATTGCAAGTTTTTGCTCTGTTAGGGCTTCTGTAAAGCCTCAAAATCATCTTCTTCAAGATGATTCTAGGCTAAACTTTACAACTAGGGTTATAGGGAAAGGGTTTCATTTCCTTCTGAGAATTGTTGGCTGCTGCGTTTTTAGCAAAGCTTCTGTTTCTATATTTTTCACTCCTGATTCACTGTGGGTTTTTGTGGAATCTCTTGTTCTTGACCTGTTGTAGACTTATGGCACATCAAGACCTTGAAATAATCAAGGATTCCTCAGCCCTAGGGTCTTAGAATGAAAAGGATGATAATATAGGGAGGGATTCATTTATATTGGTGCTTTTAATATGAGATTGCATGTTTTTCTTGAGTTTATGTGTTAATGTCATGATTGATTTGGCACAACCAGATGCATCCTGTAACCTACATTTCGAAGGATGAGAAAGCCCTAACCCTGTGACTCTAGTATTCTCTATTTTGCTGATATATCTTTAATTTCCAACAATACTAAAATACTTTCTTTTACTTGATTATTTTATGTTCAGCATCTCATTTTGTTTTCAAGAAGTTAAAGAATACAAAGTAGTTTTCAATCCAACCTTAACTCATGTTTTAGTTCCTTTGAGGTAATTACATTACGATCCCTCATCCTCAATATTTGACCATGAATTCATCCTACATCTTGTACAAACTTCAAATACATAATCCACCTCTTTCTCACAGTACATAGCATTAAATCCATCCATACTAAAGCTTTCCTTGTTGGAACATTCTTTTTTTTTTTTCTAATGATTGTGTTGACAATGTTGTCCCTGTGGAGATGACCTTGGAAACTCCCTGTGCTATTTAAACTTGCTTTTACACTTGGAAGCATTATTTGGAGAGTACTTGTAGTAGAATAATTCTTTTGAGCACTGTTTAAAGTTTTGCTGGCATAGTAAATGACAGATGGTAATTTATTTTTTCTCTGGCCCAGTGCAACCCCAATAGCAAAATCACTGGCATCGCACATTATTTCAAAGGGTAATATCCAATCAGGAGGTTGGATTATAGGGGCAGTGGTGAGGAAATTTTTTAACTGGGCATAAAGGTTTAGAGATTACACTGGAATTTCTAATGAATCTCCTGTAGAAACAAGCATGCCCCAGAAAAGATCTGATATCTTTTACAGTTTTGGGGACAGGCAGGTTTGAAATCACTTCTACTTTAGATTTTTCAACTTCAATACCTCTTGTCGACACAATGTGCCCAAGGACAATTCCTTGTTGTACCATGAAATGGCACTTTTCCCAGTTTAACAAAAGTTGTTTTTCCTCACACCTGGCCAAAACAGTTTGTAAGTTAGTTAAGCACGAATCGAAAGTTTTCCCAAAAACTAAGAAATCATCCATGAAAAATTCAATTATGTCATCAATCAAGTCACTGAAAAGGCTCAACATACACCTCTGAAAAGTGGCAGGGGCATTACAAAGGCCAAAGGGCATTCTTTTAAAGGCAAAAGTCCCAAAAGGACAAGTAAAAGTAGTTTTTTCTTGGTCCTCAAGGGCAATTTCGATTTGATAATACCCAGAATAGCCATCTAAAAAATAGTAAAAATCATGCCTAGCTACTTTTTCTAGGATCTGGTCTAGGAAGCGTAGAGGGAAATGGTCTTTTCTAGAAGCTGCATTCAGCTTCCTATAATCTATGCACATCCTCCATCCAGTTGTTGTTTTGGTAGGTATTAATTCCCCTTTTTCATTTTTTACTATAGTGATACCAGACTTATTTGGAACCACTTGAATGGGGCTGACCCAATGGCTATCTGCAATGGGGTAAATAATACCTATATCTAGCAATTTTAGGACTTCTTTTTTTTTGCCACTTCCTTTAGTGTAGGATTTAATCTTCTTTGCACTTCCTTAGAAGGTTTAGCCCCTTCCTCTAGATAAATTCGATGAGACCAAGTCAGGGGGTTTATACCTGTCATGTCAGCAATGGTCCAGCCAATGGCAGACTTATGTTGCCTTAGGACCTCAAACAGCTTACCTTCTTGCTCAGCAGTGAGTTGGGATGAGATTATGACTAGGAAGGTTTCTCTAGGGCCTAGATACACATACTTTAGCTCCACTAGTAATGGTTTTAATTCCAACATTGGAATTTTTTCACTTGAAGGCCCAGTTGACTCCGAGATGAGGGGCAGAGCTTCGAATTTAGGCCTCCATTGGATATCACTTGGGCTTCCTACAGCAAACACAGCAGGGATGTCACTATCCTCATCTAAGAAGAAATTTTCAAAAGAACAATTTTTACACAAAAAGACTTCACGAAGGACTACTTCCAAAGCATTGACTTCATGCATCTCCTCTAACTCTTGAGGTTGCCTACACAAGTTTAAAATGTTTAATTCCAATGTCATGTTGCCAAAACTTAACTTTAAAACCCCACTCCTACAATTAATAATGGCATTAGAAGTGGCTAAAAAGGGTCTCCCCAAAATCACTGGTGCAAAGGAGATATTAGTTTGTGCAATCAATTTCATATCTAGTACCACAAAGTCCACTGGATAATAAAACCTGTCTACTTGTACTAATACATCTTCCACAACTTCCCTAGGGATTTTTATGGACCTATCAGCCAATTGCAAAATTATGGAGGTAGGTTTTAGTTCTCCCAACCCTAGCTACTGATACACACTGAAGGGTAGCAGATTTACCCCAGAACCTAAATCTAACAAAGCCTGGCCAATTTTTGAGTTTCCTATGGTGCAAAAAATGGTTGGGGATCCAGGATCTTTGTATTTAGGAGGTGTGTGGTTTTGAATAATGGCACTAACTTGTTCAGTGAGAAAAGCTTTTTTCTGACTAGTCAGTTTTCTTTTGACAGTGCACAGATCTTTTAAAAATTTTGCATAAGCTGGGATTTGTTTGATGGCATCTAGAAGAGGGATGTTGATTTTGACTTGTTTGAAAATTTCCAGAATCTCAGGGTTTTGTTTTTCTTTATGCAAAGAAATCAACCTTTGAGGAAATGGAGCAGGAACAGTACAAGTAGGAATTTCATAATCATCAGCACTTACCTCACCACCCAGTTGTGATTCATTTCCCTTACCTGAATCTATAGTGCTGACCTCAGGTTTGTTCAAGATCTTACCACTTCTTAGTGTTGTGATGGCTTTAGCAGCCTTCACATTAGCTCCTTCCTCCATGCTTTGGGGTTGCTGCCCTTGAAGGTTAGGTTGAGATTGGGCTGGGAATTTTCCTTTCTCTTGGGCACTCAAAGAAGTGGTTATTCTGGTGAGGGTTCCTCTTATGTCATTTATGGCTTGCGAATTTTGGTTGTTAATGGTGGCTTGCCCCTACATGAACTGCTAGAGGTTAGCAGTGAGTTGCTGTACAGATTCCTCTAAGTTTTTTTTTTTGAATGAAATGGGGTTGGTTAGGATACCTGGGGTGGTGCTATGTAGGGCATGTAAGTGTTTGTAGATGAGGAGGGTTGTGGGTCATTCCTCCAACTGAAGTTGGGATGGTTTTTCCAACCTACATTGTATGTGTTAGAATAAGGCCCAGAAAAGTTTTTAGAAATCATGTTCACAGCATTAGACTGGTCTAGTAATACCTCTTTAAAAGCAGGTATGGTGGGGCATGCATTGGTATTATGCCCTTGTTCATCACAGATTCCACACCTTTCAGAAGTATGGGGAACAATTTGCATTTCCTTAATCTTTTTCAGCTCAATAGTCTCTATTTTTTTTTAAATTAAAGCTATCCTAGCATGCAAATCGTCAACTTCCTTAAGATTGTATTTCTGTTATGCTCCTCACAGTTTTAGTTCTATCCCCAGAATCAGAGATATCCCATGACTGGGCATTCTCAGCTAGGTAGTTGAAGTATTCAAAAGCTTTTGCTGGCTGTTTGTTGAAGAACTTGCAATTACAAGTAGTTTCAACAAATTGTCTCATTTTGGGCTACAACCCTTCATAGAAGAAATTGATAATTCTCCAATGCTCATAACCATGATGAGGGAAAGCATTTAGTAAGTCCTTAAACCTTTCCCAAGTGTAAAAGCAAGTTTAAATAGCACAGGGAGTTTCCAAGGTCATCTCAACAGGGACAACATTGTCAACACAATCATTAAAGAGAAAAGAAAAAGAAAAAGAATGTTCCAACAAGGAAAGCTTTAGTAAGGATAGATTTAATGCTATGTACTGTGAGAAAGAGGTGGATTATGTATTTGAAGTTTGTACAAGATGTAGGATGAAATCATGGTCAAATATTGAGGATGAGGGATCGTAATGTAAATACCCCAAAGGAACTAAAATGTGAGTTAAGGTTGGATTGAAAACTGCTTTGTATTCTTTAACTTCTTGAAAACAAAATGAGATGCTGAACAGAAAACAATCAGGTAAAAGAAAGTATTTTAGTATTGTTGGGAAATTAAAGATATATCAGCAAAATAGGAGAATACTAGAGTCACAGGGTTAGGGCTTTCTCATCCCTTGAAATGTAGGTCATAGGCTGCATCTGCTTGTGCCAAATCAATCATGACATTAACACATAAACTCAAGAAAAACATGCAATCTCAAATTAAAAGCACCAATAAAAATGAATCCCTCACTATATTATCATCCTTTTCATTCTAAGACCCTAGGGCTGAGGAATCCTTGATTATTTCAAGGTCCTGATGTGCCATAAGTCTACAACAGGTCAAGAACTAGAGATTCCACAAAAACCCACAGTGAATCAGGAGTGAAAAATATAGAAACAGAAGCTTTGCTAAAAATGCAGCAACCAACAGTTCTCAGAAGGAAAGGAAGCCCTTTCCCTATAACCCTAGTTGTAAAGTTTAGCCTAGAATCATCTTGAAGAAGATGATTTCGAGGCTTTACAGAAACCCTAATAGAGCAAAAACTTGCAATGAAAAGCTAAAGTAAAAATGGAAAAACACCACGGAAATAACCAGAAAAATCGATCCCCGCATCCTTGCTCCTCATCTCCTTTTAACACCTCCTCTCATCATCTCTCTTTCTCTCTCTTCTAACCGTCGTCTCCACTTAATCTCCATGCTGCCCCTTCGATGAACTCGGCCTCCTTAGTAGCAGAAGTGTAAAGGGCAAATGGGTGAAGTGCCTAACACTTGGATGAGATGAACCTGAATTCTTGGGCTGAGATGGACTCGGGCCCTTGGCCCTTTTAATGCCTGCATAAACTTTCATCAACCTTTAATAAAGAAGAAGAACAAGTATTTTGGAAAAATAACTCTTAAAACTTCACAGCCCAAATAGACAAGGTCCATTTATAAAAGTGTGACAATTAATCATATTTATGTGACCAATCAAACTAAGCTGCCTTACTTTAAACAGTTATTTAAGCAATATATCCAGATAATCATTGATTGTGTGGTAACTAGAAGGAACACGCGGTGCAAAGGGGAACTGTGTTGTGTCCACCCTATGAACAAGAATAAGAGCCCATATGATAAGGATCACTTGATTCAAATCTTGTGATATGTTCTGATAAGAAAAGTTCTGATTAAGATCAACATGAAAAAGAAAGTCAAAGAAGTTTTTTGTAAACATTTAAAAGTCTATTACAAGTCTTTTGAAAATGGTCAAGTGCATAAGTCAAGTTTTGGTCAAGTCATATGTCAAGTACATGTCCATACACGCATTTCATGATATACCTCTTGTATGCTTGTATTAACTATTGTATGTTGTGTAATTACTTGCTGAGATTTCTCGAAATCTCATTGTTGTAGTTTCCACTGCCATTCCCCAACCGAAATGGTAGATGTGGTTACAAGTACTCCGGATATCCAAGAATCATGAATCTAGATGGTTCTGTAGCAGAGGATGAGTATTTTTTACAAGCCGTTTCGACTTTTTGAAGTTCAATTGGTACATGGACCAGTTGTCCCCTTATCTTAAGCAAACCTTGAAGCCCTCATCCAATGCAAGGGCAGTAGCCAAGGAATTAGAGTCGTCATCACCCGGAACTCAGAAGTCTCTTGGAGTATTTTGGTGTCTGACTCTCGATGGGACATTAGAGATGAAGAGTACGGGAACCTAGTCAGTTTGAGAAGAAAAAGAAAAGAAAGAAAGAACTGGCATTTCGTCCTCTTGTTTTTCGATTCATACCATGAACAAGTTCCTGAGCCAAAGTTATGTTTTCAAAAATACTATGCCCACAGGTAAAAGTGGCTTGTTCAAATGAGATAATACCTTCAAGGACCAGTGTCAATCTCAACACCATGATCTTAGCCACTATTTTATATACTACTGAACATAAACTAATTGGCCTAAATTGCCCATAATTTGCTGAAGCCTCCACCTTAGGAATCAACATGAGATTAGTGGCACCATAAAATGTACTCAACGGTATCCCCTCAAAAAATTCCTTAGCCATCTCAAGGATATCCACCTTCACCACCTCCCATGTTAGCCTAAAAAACCTTGCCCAATACCCATCCGGACGAGGCAAATGGATTCCACTGGGTCGGTCCTCTCTCTCTAGGAAAGAGGGGGTTTTCCATCTCTTTGTGTCCTTTGGAACAAAGAGGTCACCCTCTCAGGAGTCTCTTCGAAGCCTCTTCTGTATTGTAACACCCCCTTCCCGTAGGCTAAGAGTGTCACGTATTTTTCATAAAATAAGCCTGGTAAGAGATCTCATATTTAATAAAAACAAATTAAGATTTATTTCATAAAAAAACTTTGTCTAATAAAAAAATTTCTTCCAAAAATATTAATGAATAAACTGAATAAAAGTCATGTCATAAAAGAAATTTCTCATTTTAAAAGGTCTGAAATTAAATCAACTGTTCCTTCTAATCCTGGCCTGCCTGTTCATAATCATCATCCTCACCTGGGTGGTTAAAAACATGAAAGCAAACTAAAATGAGTCGAATACTCAGTAAGAAATCCATCACAATGTTAACATACTAAACATAAGGTTATCATAAAAAATTTCATGCTGAGAGATTAAAATTCATGACTGTTTATACTGATGTTTATGCTATGCATGACTGATTTATCTGAATTAACCGACTGATCTGATTTAACTGACTAAACTGACTGGCCTACACACTTAACCCTGTGTGTGAGGTTGTACACCGGCCCCACGTCTCGCGGCCGCGAGGGGAGCCGCTGATAGTATTCTGACATACTATGGTGGACCACGCTTGAGTCCATGGCTTGCACATCCATCCTGATCTGAACTGCATTGGTACCATGCATCGACCATTTGATTAACTGAACTGATTTTATCTTGCACTCGAACTTAAGATAGCTTACGTGTCTTATGACCATGAGATGCATGACATAATACATACATAATCATAATTTCTGAATTTGAATATGATGCAGAATGACATGATCGTATGCTATGCTGGATGGATGACATGTTTGCATATGACATGTGTGGTGTGTAAACAATGGTTGTCAATGAACTGGCTTGAATAATACTTAAATATAAGCTGAACTGTGATGATCCTAATTTGTGATCAAATTACTTACCTTGTTGTGCTTCTTCTTGAATCCCACTTCGTAGCTCGTCACCTATACATAGTGTTAAATATTACTAAATATGTCTAGGAAACATGTACTAATAATATCCTACTTAATTAAATTCATAATATAAGAGATAGTCAAATAAATCTTTTGTTTAACACCATAATCAATAAATCCTGATATTTAAATTACTTAAAAAATACTAATAACATATTATAACTTAGTAGAATACTTGGGCTATTTAAAATATGTCGTAAAACCTCAATTCTTAAAATAGATTTACTTTCCCATGATTAAAATAATTGTTTAATTTAATAAGAAATCTAATAAATACTAATATAATTTTAATACTCTTAACATATTTCCTTATTTTAAATTTACAACTTCAATAGCATAAATATATCAAAATCTATTATAAAAACATTAGAGGTTCATTTTATACCATAGATTTAGTATTTAAAATAAATGATTAAGCACTTGCTATTTACTATTGAAATCTAATTGTAAAATTAATAACAAATAATATAGTTTAAAATTGCTTAATTGTTCTATTTAAAATATAACATAGGAAATCTTAAAAATCTAGTTAAATAGTCAATTGGATTATTAATTAACATAATCAGTTCAATAGTATAAAAATATACTTTAAAATACATTTCAAATTCTTTTAAACACTTCTTTATATAAAAAAAAAAAAAGTCTTTGACTAATATATTTATTTAAGTAAAAACCCACCTTTAAAATATTAAGCCCAATAAAATTATTAAAACAGTTGTTGAAATAATATAAGATCAAACCCAATTTAAAATACAATTTTATTTAAAAATCACTAGAATTAGAAAAGAAAGAGCATAAAATCTATACTAGTAGTTTGTACACGCTTAACAAAAGAAACTAAAAGCATGAAAGCAACTTTAAGAGCAATTCGAAATAAACCTAAGTCTATATGTGTTTATTGAAAATTAATCTTATCATGATTTATGACATGGTCAAAGGGTTGCATAATTGTAATAAGCCAAAAGAAGCAATTAATAGCTTGAAGACAAACTTTCAGTTTCAATGAAGAAAGAGAGAGCCTTGATGTAATTACACGAAATAACCTTCAGGTGGAAGAAAAGAAAGTAAAAGAATTGAAAGGTACAAAGTTTACGGTTGTCCAGGCGAGAGGAATTAAAGCTATTGAAAACTGGTGCTATTTGGTGAGAGAAAAAGAGAGCGAGAGAGAGAGAAGAAAAACCTTAGAGAGGCAAAAGAAGATTTCCTGTGCGATAGTGAGAGAGGCCAGATTTGCTATGTTTATTTCAGAGGCTTCGTGGGATTTTTATACAGTGAAAATGGGGTATATCGTAGGGTTTTCTAATAGGAGTTGATCTCCTAATAAGATTTGGAGTTATCAATTAGAGGATAAGGATGAGGCTTATGGATGGAGATAGGGAGAAATAATGTTTAAATTCAAATAAAACTCTAGGCTATTGCAAAATCGAGTCATAATAAAATACCAAAAATAAAATGATAATAATCTTATTAAAAGAACAATGTAAAATCTTATGATGATGATGATGATGATGAATAATAATAATAATAATAATAATAATAATAATAATATATAAAACTTATCTTATGGCCTAAATTTAGGATCAAGTTGTTACGTGTAAAGTCAATAGCGTGTTTAGTTTAGTTAAGTCAAGTATGGAGGAGGAACTAGTTAACATGTATGAAGGTTTACACCTTATTGAAGATGAACTACAAGCAGTAGAACTAACATCAGAAGAAATGCAACTTTCAGAGGAAAAGAGCAAAAAATGCTTGGTAGCACAAGTTGTTTCAGAAAAAGTCATCGACAAAGGTGCTTTCAAAGCCACCATCTCCAAAATATGGAGAGCAAAGGGATCAATATATTTCAAAGAGATTGGGAAAAGTAGATTCCTGTTAGAATTCCAAGAGCCAGAAGAGAAACAAAGAGTGATGTTGGGTCGCCCATGGTCCTTCGATAGAAATCTTGTTAGCTTACAAGATTGTGTTGGCAACATGAATCCAAAAGACATCGATTTCTCCTTGGAACCCTTCTGGATACAATTCCACAACATGCCTTTTATAGGTATGAATAAAAATATGGGTGAAAAGCTAGGTGCAACCATCAGTCGAGTCCTGTTAGTTGACACTGACAAGGAAGGAATGGGATAGGGCCAATTCCTGTGAGTCAAAGTTTTAGTTAACATTACTAAGCCACTTGCCAGAGGTCGTTTCATCACAATGGGGGATCATCGAGTTTGGATATCATTCAAGTATGAAAGACTGCCCAGTTTCTATTTCCAGTGTTGCTCTATCCAACACTCAAAGCTGAGGTGTTTTAAGTCTGCATGGGATGGCAAATCTTGTGAAGAAACTCAAGGACAGTATGGTGCTTGGCTTAGAGTAAACCACAAAGCAAAGTATGATCATGTCCAGTCAAACAGAAGAGAAGGAGTGGAGGATTTAGAGGACTTTAATCTCAACAACTCTAATGGCAAGGGGTCAGATTCTAGGCAAGATGGACTTGGTCCATTACCAGCAGAACAGTTGGGAGTAGAGGATAGTGACCTCTGTACTTCACCACGTGACCAAGGTATGTTTCCACTCTTGGTAATAATTCAGAGGAAGGGAATAAAGGAGTGTATGGCCATATCAATGAAGAATTATCCTCTAGCCTCGAGATCCCATCCAAGATAGCAGACACCTTTGTGGAAAACACAGCTCTGCCAAGTCCACCAGATTTCAGAACCTTGCCTCCCACGCACAAGCCAGCTGGCCATGATATATTGTCTACCAACGTAGGCAGCCAGGTTAGAATTTCTCTTAACGATCTGAACTCTAGAATGACTAGACAATCCACTAAGAAACTACTTGCTAACTGGAAGAGAAAGGCTAGGAATAAGGAAAATTCAGCAGTCGAGGGGTACAAGGAGACAAACATGTTGGTGGATGATTCCTATTGTCGTAGAAAAAGAGTGGGTGGCACAGAGAAGGAGACCCTCCTGCCCACAAAGAAAACTAAATTCTCCATAATGGCAGTGGTTGTGGAACAGCCCTGCCAATCCCCATGAAAATCATAAGTTGGAACTGCCGAGAGCTTGGGAACCCTCAGACAATTCGAGAACTCCACCTCTTGGTGAGAGAAAAGGACTCGGTCATGGTTTTCCTATGTGAAACCAAGAGCAAAAGAGATAGACTAGAATGTATTAGGAATAAAATTGGTTTCGATTTTAGTTTTATTATTGACAGTATTGGTCGTAGTGGGGGACTAACAGTCTTCTAGAAAGCAGACTTGAATGCAGAATTGCACTCTTACTCACTCAGTCACATCTCCCTCTATGTTTACTCTAGTTCCTTAAATAAAAGTGACTGCTAACTGGATTTTATGGGCAACCTATTGTGAGTAGAAGAAGAGAAAGTTGGAACTTAATGAGACTATTGAAACCTGACCCTGGTATACCGTGGATATGTATGGGGGGACTTCAATGAAATTGTGGCACAGGATGAGAACTGTGGTTCCTCCTACAGGCCTTACAATCAGATGAATGAATTTAGACAAGCCATTATGGACTGTGAACTAGGAGACCTCGGCTATGAGGGATCTAAATACACATGGTGCAATAACCGAGAAGGCCTGGATTTCACCAAAGAAAGGCTGGACAAGACTTTGGTTAACTATGATTGGCACCTTATCTTTGAGCACAACTTGGTTTCAATACTGCCTGTCCAATGCTCTAATCACAGCCCCCTTTTAATCAGTTGTTTTACTAATGAACCTGAAGGTACCTCTAATAGAACAAGAATCTTCAGATACGAGTCAAGTTGGACTAAGAGAGATGGTTGTGGGGAAGTGGTTAGGAGAGCCTGGTATGGTGCCCTTAGGTTTGGGACAAAAACAGATATCTCCAAAAGAGGACTTGAGAGGTGTAAATTCCAATTAGGAGAATGACATAGATTAACTCATGCTCACTAGAAATTCTTGGTATCTCAAAAAAGACACTTACTCAAATCCTTGCAAGAGTCCAACAGAAGCCACCAGAATGCACAAGTGCACCTCCTACAAAAAGAAATTGATGAAATTATGGAAGAGGAAGATATGAAATGGTGCCAAAGAGCCAAACAGAAATGGTTGAAGGAAGGGGACAAAAATACCAAATACTTCCATAAGTGTGCTACTCACAGAATAAAAAAAAAACACTGTTAAGGAACTATATACTGAGGATGGCATCTCTAAGTCTGGTCAAGTAGAGGTGGGTAGACTATTTCAAGATTTCTTCACAAATCTACTCTCATCATCCAATCCAGAGGGCACCTATGAAACTCTTGAACATTTCGAGCCTACTGTTACAGCTGACATGAACAAGACTCTAAAGAAGGCATACTCGAGGGAGGAAATAGAGAAAGCAATCCATGAGATGAACCCTCTAGGGTCCCCTGGTCCCGATGGCTTCCCTACAGTATTTTACCAAGATCATTGGCCTGTGGTGGGTACTGATAGAGCTACTGTTGTGATGGAAATTCTCAACTCTAAGCAAGGGTTCCAAGCTATCAACCACACTTATATCACCCTCATACTTAAGAAAAAGTATCCTACTCTAGTTTCAGATTTTAGACCCATCAGCCTATGCAATGTCTTTTACAAAATTATTGCAAAGGTACTAGCCAATTGATTGAAGACTATTCTACCTAATCTTATTTCAGACACCCAAAGTGCCTTTGTCCCGGAAGAATGATCACAGATAATATCATCATGGCTTATGAGCTGATGCATTCCATGCAAAACAGAATGAAGGGGAGGAAGGAAGGCTTTATGACCCTCAAACTTGACATGAGCAAAGCATATGATAGGGCCGAGTGGTCTTTCCTTAGAGCAGTGATGGAAAAAAGGGGCTTTGAAGGTGATTGGATTGAGTTGATCATGTAGTGTGTGACCATAGTATCATACTCCCTTCTGGTAAATGGTATTCCTCAAGAACCTTTTCTTCCTTCAAGAGGTATAAGGCAGGGGAATCCTCTCTCCCCCTACCTATTTATTTTGTGCTTTGAAATTCTCAGCTTTTCACTTAACAAGGGCTCATCTCAGGCATTCCTATAGCTCGAAACTCCCTCAAGATTAATCATCTGTTTTTTTCCAGAGGACAACCTTATTTTCTGCAAGGCACTCCCAGCTGAATGGACTAGGTTGCACTTTATCCTTGCAGCCTTTGAAAAGGCCTCTGGCTAGAGACTTAATCTTGACAAAACATCAATCTTCTTTAGCAAAAATACTATGCTGGCTGCTCAACAAAACATCCTGATTACAGCAAGCATAAAGGCTTCGGGTCCTTTTGAATAATATATGGGACTTCCATCTTATGTTGGCAGACACAAAGCAAGAGCCTTCAACCCAATAATGGATAGAATCAAGGCAAGACTAGGAAGCTAGAAAACAAACCTACTATCCTAAGCAGGTAAAGAGATCCTCATGAAATCAGTAGTCCAATCCATTCCCACATTCAGCATGGGTTTATTCAAGATCCCTAAGTGCATCCTCAAGGGCATTAATAAGTTGATGCAATCCTTTTGGTGGGGTCAAAGGGAAAATAAATACAAGATGCACTGGATGAAGTGCAAAGAAATGGGTAAGTCCAAGAAGGAGGGGGGACTAGGTGTAACAACCCGATTCTAAGATTAGGCCATAGATACGTTTTATGTATTTTTTTTATAAATATTTTATTATTATTATTATTATTATTATTATTATTATTATTATTGTTATCAGATTTTATAGGATTATTATTCCATCTGATTCCTAAACCATACCAACTCAATTTATGATCGGTTTCTCAAGCCATGCACATCTCTCTCTATTAGTCACACATGCACGTCACTACGTTTATTTATACCCTTCATGCACAGCCCCTTGCACATACTGCCTTCCATTTGTTTTCTCTAGAGTTTTCCTCCATGCCTATATATATACACACACGGTTAGATCTCATATATGAAGAAAACCTCACGCCGCAGACCTTCCCAGCCCACACTCAGCCTCCCTCCACCATGAACCTTCACTCAATCGTCCCCTCCACGAAAGGCCAAGAGCCACTCCACCGTAGTCGCTTCAACCATCCAGACCATGCACAACTAGTCGAAGCATCACGTCGTTACAGCAAGCAGCATCCATGCACGATCAGTGCATTGTGAAAGCTGCACATCCAACCGAGAACCCAGCGTAGCCATGACACCTGCACCTCGGTAAGCTGCCAAGTACCTGTTGCATCACCAGCAACCAAATCGAGAACCACCATTAAGCAACCTCGCTACACCGCTAGCCATGAATCACCCCCAACTCTTGGAATACTCTGTTTTTCTATACCAAAAATAGAGCAGCCCGAGGGTCCCCAGCGTGAGCCCCTACGAACCATCACCACCACCGAGCTCCTCCCTGTCGAGACCCCATAGAAACCGCCAGCTGATTATACCTCGTCGAGCCCACTTCCTTCCGATAAGCTCACTGTCGTCCAACCTCCTCTCTTTCTCAATTGTTTCGGCTTGATAGTACCCTCTCTCCCTCTCTCGGCATCCCACGACCACAGCCCAGAGAACCCTTCGCGTCGCCAAACTTTCCCCAGCCACCGTCATCTCACCCAGCTCAGCCACGTACTCCTCCTCCACTCGGTGAGTCCCTACCTCGCACGCCTCTCTTGTTGCCTTCTATTTCTCTAGAATATATCAGTTGCTTTTGGGTTTAACTTACCAAGTGCAGGTGTTAAAAGGAGATTACGTATATGTCCTTTTTAATATAGTATCTTGAAGGATTGTTTTAAGAATAAATTATATTTATAAACTTACATTTAAGTATATGTTAATTATGGATATTATTACATCATTTCATTTGAAGTTGAGTTGGGCTTAGTATTTTAAAGGTGATTTTTACTTAAATAAATATATTAGTCAAATGTTCATTTTATAAGATAGTGTTGAAAGAATTTGAAATATATTTTAAAATATACTTTTGAGCCTAATATTTTAGTTAATATTTCAATGGTAAATAGCAAGTGTTTAATTGTTTATTTTAATTACTTTAAATCTATGGTATGAAATGAACCTCTAATGTTTTTATAATAGATTTTGATATATTTATGCTATTGAAGTTGTAGATTTTTAAAATAAAGAAATATGTTAAGAGTATTAAAATAATGTTAGATTTCTTATAAGATTGAATAATTATGTTAAGGAAGGAAAACTATTTTAAGAATTGAAGTTTATGAGTTATTTAAAATAGCCCAAGTGTTTTAATAAATTATAATATGTTATTAGTATTTTTTGTTAAGTAATTTAAAATATCAAGATTTATTGATTATGGTGTTAAACAAAAGATTTATTTGACTATTTTCTAAATTTTGATTTTTATTAAGTAAGAATATGCTATCAGTATTTTAAATAATTTAAGATATAAACATTCATTGATTTTATATTAAACAGAATATTTTATTCATTATATTCTACAGTGTGAATTTAATTAAGTAGGTTATTAGTACATGTTGCTTCTAGACAGATTTAGTGATAGTTAATATTGTGTATAGATGACGAGTTACGAAGTGAGATTCAAGAAGAAGCACAACGATGTAAGTAATTTGATCGCAAATTAGGATCATCACAGTTCAGCTTATATATAGATTATTATTCAAGCCATTTCATTGACAGCCATTATTTATGCACCACTCATGTCATATGCAAACATGTCATCTAGCATAGCATACGATCATGTCATTCCGCATCATGTTCAAGTTCAGAAATTATAATTATGTATGTATTATATCACGCATCTCATGGGCATAAGACACGTAAGCTATCTTAAGTTCAAGTGCAAGATAAGATCAGATCAGTTAATCAGATGGCCATTCAGATGTATGGTACCAATGCAGTTTAGATCAGGGTGGATGTGCAAGCTACGGACTCAAGCGTGGTCCATAATAGTATGCCAGAATACTATCAGCAGCTCCCCTTGCTGCAGCGGGACATGGGGCCGATGCACAACCTCGCACACAGGGTTAAGTGTGTTGGTCAGTCAGTTTAGTCAGTTAAAATAGATCAGTCAATTAATTCAGATAAATCAGTCATGCATAGTATAAGTATCAGTATGAACAGTCATGAATTTTAAGCTCTCAATATGAAAACTTTTATGAAAACCTTATTTTTAGTATGTTAACGTTGTGATGGATTTCTTACTGAGTATTCGACTCATTTTAGTTTATTTTCATGTTTTTAACCACCTCGGTGAAAATGATGAATACGAGCAGGCAGTCCAAGATTAGAAGTAGCAGTTATTTTTAGTTTCAGACCTTCTAGAATAAAAGTGCTTTATGACATAAATTTATTCTGTTATTCTTTGAAGTTTTTTTTTTTAAAGACATTTTATGAGATAAACCTTTTTATGAAATAAATGCTAATTGCATATTATTAAATATGATATCTCTTGCCTGGTTATTTTATGAAAAACACGTGACACTCCTAACCTACGGGAAGGTGGTGTTACACTAGGCTTCAGGGATTGTGAACACTTTAATTTGGCCTTGTTAGCCAAACAATGTTGGAGGATTTTGCAAAGTCCATCCTCACTAGCTACCCGAGTCCTTCAAGCCAAATATTATCCTAAAATAGATTTTTATTCTGCTAAGGTTAAAAGCTATGATTCTTTTGTTTGGAAGAGCATCATCTTAGCAAGACCCCTCTTAATTGAAGGACTTTTGTGGAAGATAGGTAATGGTGATAAGGTGAAAATTTGGAAGGATAGGTGGATTCTATCCCATAGTTCCTATAGGATCCAATCCAACCCAAAAATCCTTGAGGAAGGCGCAAGAGTGATACAATTAATAGATCAAGACACATTGCAATGGAAAGTTGATTTGATCCAGGAAATGTTCATCAATTCTGAAGCAGAACTCATTCTTAAAATGCCAATTAGCCCTTGTAGAAGCCCTAACATGCTGTCTTGGAGAGGCACTCCTAATGGCATTTTCTCAGTAAAAACAGCATACCACCTTCAAGGAAATATTTTAGAAAACAAGATGGGTCAATCCTCGAAGACCATCCTAACGACAAGTTTTTGGAAAAGCATTTGGAAATTAAATGGATCCAACTTTGTCAAGATGTTTATCTGGAAAGCTGCAAAGGAAATTCTCCCTACTAAGTTCAACCTTCATAAGAGGAAAGTGGTTCAAACCCCTACGTGCCCCATATGCTTAAACCATCCTGAAACTGCAGCTCATGCCTTGTGGTGGTGTAAATTAGCCCAAGCCATGTGGAGTCTAAGTTCAAGAAGGATCCAGAAATTCTGCATCATGGAAACCTCCTTCAAAGAAGTGTTAGACCACCTCATCTATACTATTTCTGAGGAAGACCTCATTGAATTTGCAATGATAGCTAAGCATATTTAGCATCGTAGGAACAGTTGGGTTTTTGAATCCAGATTCATCTCTCCTCAACAGGTCTCCTCATTAGCCTCAATGGACCTAGCTACTCTTAACAGATGCAGTGACCAGAGAACAAAAAAGCTCTAACCTTCCTCGACCCTCATGCAGTGGTGTTTGCCTCCCATTAATCACTACAAGGTTAATTGGGATGCAACTGTTGACAAAGTTAGGTGCAAAGTGGGTGTTGGTATTGTGATAAGAGACTGGAATGGGAAAGTAGCTGCTACCTTGATGTCCTCTCATGATCTTTTCCCTGAACCACAGCTAGCTGAAGCTTTTGCAGCCTTGAAAGCAGTTATTTTCTGCTATAAATTGAAGCTTTCTAACATCATTCTAGAAGGTGATTCCCTGAGTGTGGACCAGGCCATCAATTGTGCTGATATTAATTGGAGCTCAATGGGTTTATTAATTAGAAATATCAAGCACTTCTTAACTTGTATTCAAAGATGGTCTGTTGGTCATATTCCTAGAATTATCAATGTAGTGGCTCATTGCCTAGCTAAGAAGGCTCTCACTCTTCAGGAGGAGAGCATTTCTTTAGAGGACTATCCTCCTTGTATTCACAATCTCCTTCATAGGAGTCTCTGAATGAAAGTGATCCTTTTCTCAAAAAAACAAATACCCATTCGGACCTAGACTACCATCCTGAGGAATAGACCACAATGCCGCTTTAACTTCCTCCAAAGATGGTGGCGCACATAACTTTGCATTTTCCTGATCGGACACCACCGGCGATAACAAGTTTAACATATCCTCATCCAATTCAACAGCCGACGTTGTCAACAAATCCTGGAAAAATCGAACCCCTTCCCTATGTACGTCTTTAGCTGATTCTAGCACATGTCCATTTCCCAAATCCATATGATCTACAATCAAACTTTTCTTTTTCGCATGCATAGAGGCATGAAAAAAATGCATTGTTAGAGTCCCCCTTTTTGAGCCATTTTATTCTTGACCTTTGATAGCCCAAAATCTCTTCTCTATTCAGCCATTGAAGGTGCTGCTTTTTACACCGTAGCAATTCCATTTCACACTCCTGTGTATATCCGATAACTAAAAAATCCTCTAACTCCATTATTCAATTTCCCACATTTAATAGTTCTAGATTCCACCTGCCCAAAGGTTTCAGCATTCCATTCCCTCATCCTACCTCTTAACAATTTCAGCTCCTTACTAACTTGTACCATCGGCGATCCTACCATATTCTAATTCCAGACCTCATGGACTAATGGAAGAAAACCTTCATGAGTTTCCCACATACGTTGAAATTTGAAATATTTAATGACATCCATTTTCTCCTTCTTCAAATGTAAAAAGCATAGGACAATGATCGGAAGATGTCCAAGGAAGATCCTCCATATGAGCCTCATTAAAAAAATTCATGATGACAAGGAAACCAAAATACCATCCAGCTTTGCCCAAATACATCTACCTCCAAGCCTCCCATTACACCAAGAAAATTTATTGCCAAGAGACAAAACTTCAATCAACCCACAATGGTGGAAACGGTTATTAAAATCCAATTTCGCAAGAGAAGGCCTCAATAGACCACCTACTTTTTCATCATCTCATCAGACAATATTAAAATCCTCCCCAACAAATAACAGACAACTGGCCACATCTAAAGCACAAAGAATCCCATAGCTCCAATTATTTCACCTAGAAACAGCTTGCATATATGATAACAACCAAAATCCTAACATTACCACACACCAACCAGCCCGATAATGCTTGATCTGACATAAAGACAATTTCAAACTCCAACTCCTCATCCCAAAATAACCATATTTTCCCACCCACCTCGGCATTATTTATAAACTTTGGCCGGTGCATCCACCTAGCCCATCGCCTAGAATCTATAAACAACTCTAACAATGCCACCACAGATGGACAACATTTATTCATAATATGCCAAAGCCTACTCTTCGACAAACGAATACCCCTAATATTCCAAACAAGAATCTGCATGATAAATTAAAAAGGTTTTTTGGATCGAGTTCTTCTATCCAAAACTATCATCGGTCCCTTCTTTTTCACCCCCCTTAGCCGCTTCAGTGGCACATGCAACTTTGAATCATAATCAAAACATTTATTAGCTAGTTCTTGCAATTCCTCCTCCTATTCCCCCTCCGAAAAGGATCGACCTTGTTGGAATAATTCCTTCCTAGTTTCACTCAGTCGGCTAAGTTTCTCGGTAGCCTACTCTTCTTAGACATCTGCTCTTTCTCTATCTCATGCTCAAATGCCTCCTTTACTAATTCAAACCAACTACTCAAGTTCTGAGATGGCAATTGAGATGCCAACCCTTCTTTCTCCACGCTAATTAATTTTGGACTAGTCTGAGTGGGTGAAACAACACCCATACACCTTAAATCAAATTGAGATTTATCAATCATATGTCCCTTCAAATCTAAAAACAGCACCTCTAACATTTTTAATTCAGACCCATTCTTCCTCTTATTGAGCCTTTCCAACAACTCCCCATGTCAAGAAATAGAGTAACCTGCCTCATCCATATTTAAAACTGAAGGTTGAGCCTCCACCTTCTTACTACCGACAGGCCTCCACCTTCTTACTACCGACAGGCCTCCACACCTTATTAGGATGATCCCCGTCTTCCACTATTTGTATACCATCCACTGCTACCTGCACCAACGATTTCTTATGTTTCCCACAATTCTTCTCTTGGCGTCCTTGTTTGTGACACACAACACAAAATTGTGGAACCGATTCAAAAATCACTTCTTGAAAATGGCTATTAGGGAGCCCTAGAGCTCCAAGCCAAAAAGAGTTTCTTAAAGGCTTTGAAACATCAAGTTCAACACAAATCCTAGTTGCCTCAAGACTAGAAATGCAAGCCGTTGCATTATCTTGTTTCAAGAATCTACCAAAACTTCCACCAATACTTTTCAACATCGATAACTAAAAGAAATTCAGAGGTAACCTCGGAAGAGTCAACCACACAGGCACCAACGAGGAATCCTCCTCCTCGACAAACTCTAGTGTCCAATGAAAAATCCGATAAGGGACCCCTTTAATCTCAACATTACCTCTTGCCATGACTCCGAAAAAATCATCTTCATTTGATATGCATACAAGGAGATTTCCTGGATTTTGAAGCTGTCCAACCATTGGCATATTCTTCAATCCCCATCTGCTCTTGATGAAACCACGAACATGATCCAAAGATGTTCTATGCCACAAAAACTTTAACACCACCGAATATCTGAAAGGCTTTGTTGATTGCTTAATTTTCAATTTTGAAAATAAGAAAAACATCTCCCCATCACAAAACCTAGGTTCCTTCAATGGGTTATCAACTTCTGGAAGAACCTGTGAATACAACAACAACAACTGTACATATCATTCAACACTTTCCTTCCATCCAAACAACAAATGTACACTCAAGGGAAGGCCACGGATTTAGGAGAAGTTCCACGGTAAGAACGTCACACTTCAATTTCCTCTCTTCTCACAATCACACACGCCTATTCCAAGGTGTAAGAGATCTCAAAGTGGGTTTGAGATTTTGAAGAACACACTTACACACACAGTTTCAATGGGCAATTTCATCTTTAAAATGCCCTAGTGTTTTTCCAAGGGGAGGAGGCCGAAAGTTTGAGCACTCATATCCTCAAGGAATTCGACCATAACACACGCACATTGCTCACATGTTCATGACCTAGTCACGTGTGATGCCCCCAACCTCCGCTTGGAATGGAATGGAGACTTCGAGCACCGGGACATGCAACACAATGTTACATACCGCCGTACATGATAGTTAATATGCCATGCATCCTAGTATACAACTAGCAGTATGCAATAATCGTAGAGAAAATAAAGGTAAAAGTATAACTTATGCCATAATAACTAAAAACATCCCAATTTCATTAGTAATTGTGACGCCCCCAAATTTCGTTTGGGATCGGATAGACATTTGAAATGTCGAGACATGCAACACAAGATTACCTGCCCCCGTTCATGACATATAAGATGCAATGTTCCTAGCATGCATCTAGCATTATGTAATATTTGCAGCAGATAATTTTTTTTTTAGCAATACTATGCACCAAACTTATAATATCCCAAATAGTTAAAACATAATCCATACATACTTAATAGAGTAAACATCCACGATTACAGCATGGGTCTCAGAAGACTATAATCTCAAAACAACAGAGACCTGACACCATAATTACATTGCCAAAATACACTATTGGAATAGTTTGTTGAGTAACTCGCATAACTCGACTAACGATGCTGGAATACTATCTAAAGACCTAACTATAGAAGCTGCAAGCTTTGTGACGCCCCGACTTCCACGTACAAAAAGCCTCGAGAATCGTGACGTCAGGATGATGACAACTCGGTCACGCATCCCAACGACAAGTGTTAAGTGTGTGCAACAAAATAAACAGTGCACAAATAAAATACACAGCGGATAGCAATTAAGCCAACTAGTACCATAATTTTTTATTTAATACAAATATCCAAATATAAATCTCTTAAAAACAAAAGCCAAAGTCCCATAAATAACGATACAAGTCTGATAAAATAAACAAAGCATAAGTGATCCCAGATCACTCTTCCGGCGGAGCCAAATCCTCAGGCTCGGCATCTGCATCAACAACAACATAATCTGCAGTACCATTAAATGGTACCATAGGTAAGTTATAACCTAACCAATCCTGAAATAAAAATACATTTAAGCATCTAATCATGCATGCCCATGATGTAGTATGCAAGAAATCCAACACATGCCAAAAATCACATTTGGCCCAAAAATATTTCCGATAAAACAGTTCCACCATTTTCCTAGAAAATGGCCCAAAAATCAATATCTATCATTTTCCCCGAAAATGACACAAAAACATACACACGCTATTTTCCCAGAAAACAACCATTTTTCCATTATCCAATTAATCCATATGCACCATGGCCTCCCCTACGGACCATCTGCACGTCCTGGCTGCTTTACGAGCGATGCCCAGTTCCGCACCAAGTGCGTTCGTGGCCAGATCATCCTCTAGCCCCCGCCAGCAGAAGGGCCACGGAGTCGGCACGTCCAACGTCCGATCCCGTTGTAGCCCGGCGACAACCCAGGGGACATCACTTAGTATATTCCGCTCCCAAGTGACCAGAGGAGCTCCATAGAGATAATGCCCCATCTCGGCTTGGGGTCGTGATACACACGCACCCACAAATCCAGTCAACACATGAAAACCCAGTTTTCAAAATAGCCACATGATCATGAATGCAATACATGAAAACCCTGTTTTCAATTTACAAACATGAACATGTGTGCATATGCCATGAACCAAACATAACCTCAATATCACAACCAACCAGATCACAACACAATTCCCAATAATAACCAGATCACAACCAACCAGATCACAATACAATTCCCAACAATAACCAGATCAAACAATTACTCCATTCTCAATCCAACCACCCCCGAACTCCTTGGACTCAGTCTGAACCAACCAGAATACAGTATAAACAATTAGTGCAAAAATATATTTAAATCTCAAAAGAATTGTTTAGGAAATACTTACAGCGCTTTAAAATAATTTATGGAGGATCACAGAAGAACTGGAAGCACCAACACAGCAACTCCACAGTGTAAAAACACTGTGGCTGAAACACAGTGAAATCCAAATTTCACACGGGTTCAAACGAAGACTTGGGAACGGTAGGGTAGGGCCTATGGGAGGTGGTGAAGCTAGTGGTGGTGGCTTTTGACCGTGGGTGGCGGCAAAAATAGTGGTTTTAAGATCGAGAAGGTGCAATCGGAGATGGTGCTCATATGGGCGGCTCCGGCGACGGATCGGAGCCGGGAATGGGTGGAAAAGGTTGTTGGAGGGCCGGTGATGAAGTGGTGATGAGCTGGTGGCCAGACGGCGGCGGAATGGTGAAGGGAAGGCCACGGCTTCGCACGGCTCCCGGCGGCGCGGTTCGGGCTGAAACTGGTGGGGCGGGGTCGCCGGTGCACGGGAAGTCCGGTGGTACCGGCGGTGTCGACCACCGGCGGCCGGCGGCGGTGCAGGTGGCTGAAGGCCGAAATGAACGTGGAGAGGAGAGAGAAAGTGAGTCGGGCGAGGAGAGAGAGTACGCGAGAGAGAGAGGAAATCCGGGAGAAAAAAGAAGAAAAAGAAAAGAAGGGAAAAAGAAAAGATGGGGAAAAGAAATGAGGTCCAATCCTCACAACTTTTAGGTCACAACTGATCCTCAAAATAACTATTTTTAAAACAGTAAAATAATTAAATCACTTTAAACTCAAAACTAGTAAAAGTAAATTATTAAACTCTGACAAAAACATCATTTAAAATAAAAAAGAATTAAATTACAGAACAGTAATTAAAATTAATCAAACGCAGTGAAATACTTTAATTAAAACAATAATAATTTTAAAACACATAAACAACCCAATTTAAATTAAAGATCAATTTAAATTCACCACAATAATTAACAATAAGAAAGTCCAATAAAATAATTTTCACAACTTAAAATGTTATAAAAATAATATTCTAAAACTCTCAAAATTCTAAAACAAGAGAATTAATCTTTAAATCAATTAAAATAATCCTTCATTAAAATACACTAGAATACGGGGTGTTACAAGCTCAGCATTGCATCTACGGTGTCTAGTCAACCTCTTCCAATCTGACAGTGTATGCTCCCTGCTCTTTTCCTGACACATCGCCTACTATTCGGGGGGAATAGTAGTTGCGACTACCACAGTGAGATTTGATTACAAATCTTAGCAAATTAATAGGAAACTTCCACACAGGTTAATGATGCATGCATGGCAGTAAAAGTATGAATGAATAATCAAAATCATAAGTAAGCATAGCATAACTTGACATATAGAATGGCATAAATGACATAACTTGAACTTAAACTTAAACTTAGCTTGACGTGATGTGACACGTACGTGAACTTAAAACATAACATGGACTAGTAATATAGCATAAACGTGAACATAAATAATTTGAACATGAACATGAATCTGAGCATAACATAACATAAACGTAAACTAGAAACATAACATGAATGTGAACATGACATAACATGGATCTGAACTTGAACATAACATGAACGTGAACATAACCTGACATGAACGTGAACTTGAAACATAACATGGACTAGTAATATAGCATGAACGTGAACATAAATAATTTGAACATGAACATGAACCTGAGCATAACATAACATAAATGTGAACTAGAAACATAACATGAATGTGAACATGACATAACATGGATCTGAACTTGAACATAACATGAATGTGAACATACATGACATGAACGTGAACATACATGACATGAACGTGAACATACATGACATGAATGTGAACTTGAACATAACATGACATAAACTTGAACTTGAAACATATACTTGTCTCATGGGGTTACCATGATTTAACATAGCTTAAACGTGACATAAACTTGAAACTTGACATGAACGTAAACTTGAACATAACATAATGTGAAACATGACTTGAACATGAAATACATGAACTTGGAATCATTAAATTGACCATATGGGTGCTACATGAGTCCCCTTGAGCTGTGTGTCCCTGCTGATTACAACATCACAACACAGGTATCTATACCAATTGTGAATGCGTTAATACATACTTCACAGTTGCTGTGGCCCCACGTATTCTATGTGTCATAATTGCTATGTCTCACATAGTATATGCTCCATAGTTATTGTGGCCCCATGAATTTTTTTGTGCCACATTTGCTGTGAATACACATAAAATAAAGTATGGCTCCATCGACGTTAGTGCCTGGCGCTCTCCAGTGACCAGTTAGTTAGGCCCCATTCTCAACCTGTTGACTATATTTCATCAATCCAGGGAATTTCACACATATTTAGACACTCCAACGTGAACAAATGAGTTCCACTAGGATATTACCCCATCCTAGCATTTAAGGTCATGATTGACATGAATAACTTAACGAGACTGTTCTCGAGATACGCAAACTATATTCTAGATGGAATGACATGAATACGAAATGACATGAATACGAAATGATAGAAGTCCTAATGTAGCGTAACGTGACATGAACATAAGATGACAGACATTAGGGGTGTTCAACCGAGCCGGGTTTTTACCCGGCCCGGTCCGGAACCCGGGAAACTGGATTCCAGTTCTGGGTTCCGGCCTGGATTTGTCTGGGCCGGAACCCAGGTTGCAAAACCCGGATCAACCCTGTCCGGGTTCTGGATTTAGAACCCGGGTTCCGGGTTTTAAACCCGGTACCCGAGTTTTTTTTAAATCCAAACCCAGTATCAAAATGGCGTCGTTTTGATACTGGGTTTAATTCATCTCCTAAAACCGTAATATCAAAAGCCCCCTTCTGCCTTCTCTCTCTCTCGCTCTCTCTCGTGTGCCGATTCTACCAAAGGAACCCTAGCCTCCTCACTGCCGAACTGCTGATTGAAGAAGCCCATCATCGTCGTGACCCCACCATCGTCATCGCCGAGTTCGCCGTCATCCGTGACTCCAGGTTTGTTCTCTTATTTTTATTCCTCCGATTTGGGTATTTTTTTTTGAACTTTTTATGCTCAAATTTGGGTCTATGTTGGGTTAGTTTTGTTTAGAGGGTTTTATTTCGTTTTGGGTACTAGGTTTTATATTTCCACAAGTATATAAGAACTGAGGATTTTTTTAAAAACAATTAATATATATACATATATATATGTCTACGCCTGATAAAGTATATATATAGCTCCTAATTCTTCAGGTTGTTTAGAATAAATATTGATCTGTTTTCTTGCTATGACTATATATGAGGTGTGCATATATAAATATATATATATATCATCTGTAACATGCTTATATGCAAGAAATCTATCTATGCATTACACATGTTTGATAAAAGGCCCATTTGTTGTGTAGCCGTTGGAGAAGGATTCAATTGCGTCATTTTGAATGTGATTAATTTATAATCCAATGAAATATGTTGAAGAAAATAATGTGTCATACATACATATATATATATTGTGTATACATGCCGAAGACTCTCTTCTTCATGTCATTTTTCATATTCTTAGATTAGTGGAAGGGTTAAGAGAAGAATATATTAGGCTATCATTCTTACTCTCTTAGCGACACTATATCCCATGCATGCATGCAATCAATTACACTTCTCGATCATGTTCTTGGTCGCTTAGGATTATATATATATATATATATATATATATATATATGTAATAGTTTGCACCAATGATGGTCTACATGATTCTCATAAAGAGATTTGGTATACTTTTGGATTTGCCTAGCTAGAAGACTTGGAATAACTCTTCAAAAACTTCAGGAGCTTTGTGTGCAGCATCTAAACAAACAATAGATAATAAAATAATTAAAAGGTATGCAGTGCTTTTGGTTAAAATAAAGATACTAAAACGGGTATGCAGAAAGTATGTTGGTAGAGATTTTCATGCCTCTATATATGTAAAATATTATATTTATTTATTATATATACATCTGCATATATATATAGAGAGAGATATTTTTTCTATTCTTGGTTAAAATGTGATTTGTAATAGCGGCTATTGGTTTTATTTACTTCATACTATTTTCAATATTTCTCAAAAATTGTTTTGATCACTTTTGCAAACTTCTTCATTGTTTTGTGGAATCCCTTTTTGGTTCTTTTTACAAATTTGCAAACAGAGATGTTATATTTTGTTATATTTGATTATTAGTGTTTGATTATTTATTATATTATGTTTGGTGATTTTTATTACTCAATAACAGATGGAAGAAGATTCTTTGAGTTGTAATATCGGTACAACCCAAGGGGTTGATGGTAACTCCTCGTCTATTCCAGTGGATGTGGAGGAGCATGGGAGTCTTCCAACCCCTTTGTGGCACCCCCGACTTCCATGTACAGACCAGCACGGAAATCGAAACACCCGGGATGATGACAACCGGTCACGCATCCCAACGACAAGTGTCAGTGTGTGCAACAAATAAACAGTGCACCAATAAAAACATAGCGGAAGGTAATAAAGTCTACTAGTACCAGAATTTTAATTAATACAGATATCCAAAATATAAAATACCTTTAAAAACAAAGCCAAGTCCCAGAAAAATAAAAATACAAGTCTGAAAATAAAGTCTACAGCATGAGTGATCCTAGATCACTCCTCCGGCGGAGCCAGATCCTCAGGCTCGGTATCTGCATCATCAACAAAGTCTGCAGTACCATGAAATGGTACCGCAGGTAAGTTATAACCTAACCAAGTCCAGAGATAAAACCATACTCTAACAATTAATCATGCATGCCCAATGATGCAATATGAAAAAAGTGCAACACACGCCAAAAATCTCATTGGCTCAAAATCATTCCCAGTAAAATCCATTTCCACCATTTTTCCAGAAAATGGTACACAAAAATCATTTCCATCATTTTCCCAGAAAATGATACACAAAAGCAACTCACGCTATTTTCCCAGAAAACAGCTCTTTTCCATTTAATCCAATTAACCATATGCACCATGGCCTCCCCTATGGACCATCCGCACGTCCTGACTACTTTACGAGAGATGCCCAGTTCCGCACCCGGTGCGTTCGTGGCCGGGTCATCCTCTAGCCCCCGCCAGCAGAAGGGCCACGGAGTCGGCACGTCCAACGTCCGATCCCGTTGTCGCCTGGCGACAACCTAGGGGACGTCACTCAGTATATTGCGCTCCTGAGTGACCAGAGGAGCTCCACCGAGATAATGCCCCATCTCGGCTTGGGGTCGTGATACACACGCACCCACAAATCCAGTCAACACATGAAAACCCAGTTTTCATAAAAATCACATGAACATGAATGCAATACACGAAAACCCAGTTTTCTATTTACAAACATGCCATGTGTGCAATATGCAATGAACCAGATCAATCCTCACAACCAATGATCAACTCCCAAAATCACAATCAACCAAAATATCCAATATCCAAATCCAAAACCACAACATAACCGAACTCCAACAAGTATCCAATCACAATTAATCACACACAACAAGTACTCCGATCAATCCAACCACCCCCGAACTCCTCGGACTCAGTCCGGAAACCAACCAGGATACATAAATAAATACAAGCAGTTAATTGCATAAATATAATTAAATCTCAAAAAAATGTTTAGGAAATACTTACAGCGCTTTAAAACAATTTTACGAAGGATCCGAGGCACAGCGAATCACCAAGGCAGCAAAAATGCACAGTGTAAAAACACTGGTCGAAATGCAGTGAAATTAGAATTTTTCACGATTTCAAATGGAGACTCGAAATTGATAGGGTAGGGCCTATGGAAGGTGGTGAATCTAATGGTGGTGGTGGTTTGCCGAGAATAGTGGCGGAAATGGGTAGTTTTTGGCCGGAAAGGTAGAATCAGATTTTGGTCTCGCACGACCGGCTCCGGCGACGGATCGGGGCCGGAAATGGGTGGAAAAGCTTGGTATTGAGCCGGTGATGAAGTGGCTAGGAGATGGTGGCCGGAGATGGCCGGATGGCGGCGGAACGGATGAAGAACCACCGCGGCTTCGAGGGGCTCGTGGCGACTAACGGCGGCGTTAGCCGGCCGGATATTTATGGTGGAAGGTCGCTGGCGCACGGGGGAGCCGATGGTGCCAGCGGTGAGGTGCACGGCGGCCGGGAGGCTGGGCAACGGCGGTGAACCCGTGAGCAGCGGGGAGAGAGAGAGAAAGAAGAGAGAGAAGGGAGAGAGGGTCGGGGCACGCGGGGAAGCAGGGAAAAAAAGAAAAAAAAGAAAGAAGAAAAAGGAAGAAAAGGAAAAAGAAGAGGAGAAAAAGGAAGATCCAGTCTTTCAAGCTGGGTCCCAAAAAATCCAACGGAGATGAAATTAAAACCGGAAACTAATTAAAATATTTCAAACACAGTGAAATAACTTAAATGCAACAATAAAAATTAAAAACCCAAAAATAAATCAATTAAAATTAAAATTCATCTTAAAAGCTAAAACAGTAAATAAAATCTAAAAATCACAAAATAAATTAAATAAAACATCCATTAAAAATACACTAAAATCCGGGATGTTACACCCTTCATCCACATATACACAACAGCCTACCCGTTCCATCCCACCTTTATCCAAAAAATAAAAAAAAACACCTAGTAACCAATCGGTGGTTTGGGAGCACTTCACTAAAGTGCAACCTATTGACCAGGATAACCCAAAAGCTCAGTGCAATTATTGCGCTAAGCTATACAGTTGTCACTATAAGAATGGCACTTCATCTATGATACACTACCTCCAAAATGCATGTGAAACTTCCGCTCTTAGATTTAAAGGAGTTGGAAAAAGTCAATCATCCAGTGTGAAGAGGGATGCGGAGGGAAGAGTGTGTAGCCCACAAAGTCTAGTGAAATATGATGCAGAAAAGCTTAGGGTGTCAACTGTTAAGTTTTTTATTAGGTGTGAATTGCCTTTTAGGCTAATTGAGAATGAAGGGTTTATTGAGTTCGTGGCTGATTTAGAGCCTCGATTTAGTTTGCCTTCCCGAATCACTTTAAAAAGGGATTGTATTAAGGTGTATAATGAAGAGAAGATACATCTAAAAAAACTGTTGGATGGTCAAAGAATCTGTCTAACCACCGATACCTGGACATCTGTGCAAAATATGAACTACATGTGCATTACTGCACATTTTATTGATTGCACCTGGAAATTGCACAAAAAAATAATAAAGTTTTGCCAAATTCCCAACCACAGGGGTGAAACTATTGGGAGGGTGTTAGACTTGGGGTTGCATGATTGGGAGATTAATAAGATCTTGACTATCACAGTTGATAACGCCTCCTCTAATGATGTTGCTGTTGATTACATGAGGAGGAGAATAAGGGATAGTGATTGTACTATATTGGGTGGTGAGTTTCTTCACATGCGGTGTGCTGCCCATATATTGAATTTGATTGTTATGGACGGTTTGAGAGATGTTTATGAGTTTGTAACAAGGATTAGAGATGCCGTTAGATATATGAAGTCTTCACCGTCAAGGTTTTCCAAGTTCAGGGCTTGTGCGGTAAAGAAAAATATTAGTGGGAGTATGATTTGCTTAGATGTTCCTACTAGATGGAACTCCACATATTTGATGTTGAGTACCGCTGAAAAACACAAACAAGCCTTTGAACACTATTACATGTGTGTGGATAATGAATTTGTGAACCCCACTGTTGATGATTGGAAAAAAGCACATATTTTTGTAGAGTTGCTAAAAATATTTTATGATGTTACATTGAGCATTTCTGGTTCTTTGTATGTGACGGCTAATGTATACTTCCAAGAACTCTGCACAATTGAAGATACATTAAATGATATGTGCAATAGTCATGACTTGATCACTAGGACCATGGGTACAAATATGAAAAGTAAGTATGAAAAGTATTGGGGTAGCACAGATAGGTTCAACTTGATGATATATGTTGCATTTGTGCTTGATCCGCGATATAAAATGATAGGAATGAAGTTTTGGTTAAAACAGTGCAAAGGGGATGAGTTGGCGGATATGATAGAGGCCAAAGTTAAACTCTTATTAAGCCGCTTGATTGAGCAGTATAACAAATTTCGTGTGGGTAGTGGGGGGGGGGGGAGTTCTAATATGGCTCAAGAGAGGCCAATCACTACTTCTACTTCTACTGCTACCTCAACTAAATTTACTAAATTTGATAGCAAGTTAGAGAAATACCTTCAGGAGCAAGGGTTTATGGAGTTTAGATCAGAACTTGATAGGTATTTGTCAGAGGGGTGTGCACAAAAATCACCCAGTTTTGATATTTTAGATTGGTGGAGAGTTAATGCCACCAATTATCCTGTCCTTACTGAGGTAGCACGTGATGTGTTAGCCACTCCCATTTCCACTGTTGCCTCGGAGTCCGCATTTAGTACTGGAGGATGCATCTTGGATCCTTTTAGGAGTTCATTGTCTCCAGAGATTGTCAAAGCCCTCATTTGCACTCAAAATTGGTTAAAGACCAAACCTGTTGATATCCGGGAGTTGGAAGAATACGTACAGTCGATGGACCTCGAAGGTAAGTTTGAAACTTGAAATACTTTTTTAATATCTATCTATCTCGGTTTATTATATATCTAACTCAATTTTTAATATTTTTTTAGATGATCATCTATCTTCAACAGAGGCTAATGTGAATCTCTCTTCCCATTCATGCTGAAAAAAATCTAAAGTAAGTGCTTTTTTCTTGCATAATCTAGAGGCTATATCCATAAATTCAAGTCGAATCCAAAAAAGTGCTCCTTCCCAATCCCTTATGATTGCTCCAATGCCAACCTTAGCACCATACATCTTATTATGTATCCTTAAAAAATTGTGTATAAGTGAAAAACATTCTTTCTTATATTCCTAAGTTTAACATTTCTATGGATGTTTATTTTTCAGGAATGCGATATTCTAAGTTCAGGATATGTCAAAAGATCATGAAATTCCTTATGGCCTAAGGTTACCTCCTTTTCATCAAGTTTCTTATTCGGACAGCTCTCCAAAGAATAGAGCAAATAGAGTTCTGATAGTTTGAAAATTATGTCTTACTCTCTTGACTAGTCATGAATTTGAAAATAATTGTTATTGCCTTGTAATTATTTGCTTTCTATGTTTCAAACAATTATCATGCATGCATGTATTTTTTTTAGAATGCAGGTTTCAATTTTTATATTTGCTCTCCAAAAGTTGGTCATGTTTGAATGTGGTGAGGTTGTTCTGTCTGTACCGAACCATGATGCAAATCTCTTCACAAAGGAGAGATGGAAGCCCCCCAACTTGGTTCTGTAGCATGCGTATTGTTTATTTTCTCGCTATCTGGATTCATTGAGTTTATGAATTATGATACTAGAACAAACTAAGACAGTAGGTGTGAGGATATATATTGCTGACCTTCAACCATGGCCCATGAGCTAGATTTATCGTATTTGATTAAATTTATATGATTAAATTTTATATATTGCTATTGTTTGATTTTATAGATGTTTGGACTTTTAGTTATACATAATAGTGAGTGGATTGGATAAGTTGGCTTGTTGTCATGCCCACTGGACAGCTTGTGGTGTCAGCTTGGTGCCCAAGTTAATTTAGAATATTGGATAAGTTACTCCTAGAGTCTTCATTGTGCCTGCTAGTAGTCTTACATATATGTTTTCATTTCTATCTGTGATCAATTTCAGTTCTAAATTTTGTTGCAGATTTATACAGTTAACAGCCTAGCCATGTGAGGGACAGCTTTGCTTGGGAAGCATGTGTAACATCTCGATTCAGCCAAGAGATCTTGTCAAAACCACTATTCTTTGACTGTTGGAAGAAGAGCTAATTGATGGAAAAGTTTTTGATTTTTTGCAAACAATTTATTGTGTATTAGAGTTTGATTAAAGTAATGTATGTGTTTTGTAATATTCTTAGTAAATTAGTTCAAACAATGTAATATGTAGTTGATTGTATCGTGTATGTCGCATGCATTTTACATGATGAATATTGATTTTTTTTTTACATGCATTTAGTTAAAAAGTTAATTAATTATTTATGTTGTATTAAAAACTAAAAAGACTAAAAAGAGATTTATATTGGTTTTCTATTGAGAATATGATTTGAAATTTTAAATGGAGACAAAATCTTTGAAGTCTAATTTAAAAAAAAAAAAAAAAAACCCGGGTATAACCCGGAACCCGGATTTTCGGGTTTTAAAAAATCCGGATCTACCCGGGTTCCGGCCCAGGTTTGAAACCCGGGTTCCGGTCAGGGTGTACCCGGGTTCCCGGGTTGGAACCTGGATGAACACTCCTAACAGACATGACATACTTTCAGACATAAATGTAACAAACAACATTTCATAACATGGCATACATATAACAGACAATATTTTGTAATATGGCATAACATGTAATAGACAATACTTTGTAATATGGCATAACATGTGACAGTGAATATTACATGACATGACATGCATGTAACAGATGGAATACATAATGTGACATACTTGCAACAGATAGTAACATGTAACAAAATATATTATGTAATAGATAAGTATTTCATGACCAAATAATTCGTGTAATAGATAAACAAGTGATGACATGGCATGGCATGGAATATATAAAAACATACAAACATAATTATAGTTCCCTTATCCATCATACATACACAATAAACTGATAGTAAGTTAAGAGCTAACTTACCTCGGTTTTCGCATTTTCTAGACAAAAACTCTAATGCGATCACGAGAAACTAAAAGTAGTGATTTCTAAAAGTTAGAACCTAGTCAATAATAATTAGAAATATGAAAAAATATTAATTTAGAGTAAAATGACCATTTTACCCTCTATATGTGAGAAAATGACCATTTTACCCATAACTTAAGGAATTTGTATCCTAACTCCAAAAATCACCAAAATTTACATACCTCATGTAAATTTTGTCCTAAACTCAAATATCTATTTAGAAAAATTTAAAACTAAACACAACTATTAAAATTCTATAGGGCCGAAACTGTGATTTTTCTTCTAAGTTCAAAACAGATTTTTGTTTCTAATTTGTTTTGATTAACCTCTTGATCCATGACTTAAAAAGATGTGATATTCAAACCAAAATATAACATGGTTGAAAAATGTGACGCCCCGACTCCCACGTACAAAAAGCCTCGGGAATCGTGACGTCAGGATGATGACAACCGGTCACGCATCCCAACGACAAGTGTCAAGTGTGTGCAACAAATAAACAGTGCACAATTAAAAACATAGCGAAAGGTAATTAAGTCAACTAGTACCAGAATTTTAGTTTAATACAGATATCCAAAATACAAATACATTGAAAACAAAGCCAAGTCCCATAAAAATAAATACAAGTCCGAAAATAAAATAAAACAGCGCGAGTGATCCCAGATCACTCCTCCGGCGGAGCCAGATCCTTAGACTCGGCATCTGCATCATCAACAAAGTCTGCAGTACCATTAAATGGTACCACAGGTAAGTTATAACCTAACCAAGTCCAGAGATAAAATCATATCTAAACAATTAACCATGCATGCACATGATGCAAATGTAATAAATGCAACACACGCCAAAAATCTCTTTCGGCCCAAAAATCATTTCCAATAAAATCATTTTCCACCATTTTCCCAGAAAATGGTACACGAAATCAACTCACGCTATTTTTCCAGAAAACAGTCAATTTCAAATTATTCAAATTAAACCATATGCACCATGGCCTCCCCTATGGACCATCCGCACGTCCTGGCTACTTTACGAGCGATGCCCAGTTCCGCACCCAGTGCGTTTGTGGCCAGGTCATCCTCTAGCCCCCGCCAGCAGAAGGGCCACGAAATCGGCACGTCCAACGTCCGATCCCGTTGTCGCCCGGCGACAACCCAGGAGACGTCACTCAGTATATTACGCTCCCGAGTGACCAGAGGAGCTCCACTGAGATAATGCCCCATCTCGGCTTGGGGTCGTGATACACACGCACCCAAAAGTCCAATTCTCATGAAAACTCAGTTTTCAAAATAACCAAATGAACATGAATGCAATGCACGAAAACCCCGTTTTTCATTTACAAACATGCCATGTGTGCAATATGCAATGAACCAGATCAATCCTCACAACCAATGATCAACTCCCAAAATCACAATACAACCAAAATATCCAATATCCAAATCACATAACCAAACTCCAACAATTAATTCAACCACAATTAATCACACACAACAATTACTCCGATCAATCCATCCACCCCCGAACTCCTCGGACTCAGTCCGGAACCAACCAGGATACATATATATAAATATAGCAGTTAATTGCAAAAATATAATTAAATCTCAAAAGAGTTGTTTAGGAAATACTTACAGCGCTTTAAAAATATTTACGGAGGATCCGAGGCACTGGAAAACACCAAAGCAGCAAATGTCACAGTGTAAAAACACTGTGGCCGAAACACAGTGAATTTCGAATTTCTCACGGGTTCAAACGAAGACTTGGAATTGATAGGGTAGGGCCTATGGAAGGTGGGGAATCTAATGGTGGTGGTGGTTGGCCTTGAATGGCGGCGGAAATGGGTGGTTTACGGCCGAGAATATCAAATCGGAAGTGGAACTCGCACGGGCGGCTCCGGCGACGGATCGGGGCCGGGTTTGGGTGGAAAAGCTTGGTATTTGGCTGGTGAAGATGTGGTGAAGAAATGGTGGCCGGAGGTGGCCGGACGGTGACGGAATGGAGGAAAAACCACCGCGGGTTCAAGCGGCTCGTGGCGGCTAACGGCGGCATAAGGTGGTCTGAGATTTTATGGGGGAGGTCGCCGGTGGCTGAGGGACCGAACGGTGCCTGCGGTGTCGACCACCGCCGGCCGGCGGCGGTGCAGGTAGGAAGAATCCGAATCACGTGAGAGAGAGGAGAGAGAGGGTACGAGCGGGGCTGGGCGGTCCGAACGGGAGAAAGAGAAGGAAAAAGAAGAAAAAGAAAAGAAAAGGAAGAGAAAAGAAAAGAAGAAAAGAAAAGATGAGGAAAAGAAATGAGGTCCAATCCTCACAACTTTTGGGTCACAACTGATCCTCAAAATAATTATTTTTAAAACAGTAAAATAATTAAATCAATTTAAACTCAAAACTAGTTAAAGTAAAATATTAAATTCTGACAAAAACATCCTTTAAAATAAGGAGAAATTAAATTGCATATCACTAATTAAAATTAATCAAACGCAGTGAAATGCTTTAATAAAACAATAGTAATTTTAAAATCCACAAACAAACCAATTTAGATTAAAAATCAATTTAAATCCAAAACAATAATTAATAATAAGAAAGCCCAATAAAATAATTTCACAATTTAAAATATTCTAAAGTAATATTCTAAAACTCCAAAAATAATAATTAATAAAAATAGGAAAGTCCAATAAAATAATAAAATAAAACCACTAAAATATTAAAACAAGAGAATTACACAATAAATAATTAAAATAAACCTTCTTTAAAAATACATTAAAATCCGGGATGTTACAAAAAAGGTGTCATAAAATAGATCCAAGCTTTAAACTCAAGATCACATGGCTAAAAATGAACCAAAAATATAAATTTAGACAAGGACATCATGACTTTGGCCTAACCGAATATCTCCTTGTATAAAATTTCATATCTTTGAAACTAACATCAAATATTTTCAAAAAAAATTATAACATGTATATAAGAGGCTTAGGAGCCTCAAATAAATATATCAAATCCATTGGATTAGGATTAAACTATAAAAGATTTAAACTTTCTCTAAACAGAAACTGTTTTTCCTTTTCCAGTTTCTAAGTTTCTAGATCTAAGAAAATCTTTTACCAAAACTTTTAATCATGCAGAAAATCCTTAATAAATAATCATATACACATGTTAACAGTACTCCATAAAATTTTCGGACCAACATCTATTCATTAGCTTGGTCAAAAACTCCAAACTACAACACACTCTCCAGTTTATTGCCCAGATCAACCTTTCTAGGGTTTGAACAACTTTTTATTGATAAAATGATCTACAAATGGAACAAATAAGATATCCACGTAAACTAGACTAAAAAAGAAACAACTTTAATGAAGGAAAATTTGTGAGAAAACACATAAAAAAGCTTTGAATAAGGCATGCAACAGAGATAAAAAAAAAAACTGCCCGAGAGTGTCTTTTGTGTTTTATCAAAGAAAAGTGTAAATGAGGGTTGCTTTTCATGGGAAGTGGACTGGAGATCCTCTTACACAGGTTATGGAAAGTGATAGGACTAAAATAAAGCTTGAGTGTTGGCCTTTTCTTCCCATTACAATAAACAAAAATCAGCCCAAGATCTTTTCTCAAGGTGAAGTGTAAAAGTGAAAGAATGAGGTGGCCCTTTAGATTTTTTCTTCAAAACCTTCTAGAATCTCTTTTGAAAAGATCTGGTCAGCCAAGTGGGGTGCAAAATTTAGCCAAGAAGCAATGCCAATGAGACCAAATTCGTGGGCCTTAAAGGGCCTAAACCGAATGGGCCTAAATTTTGGGGTCTTAAGAGAGTTTGGGTTGCTATCAAGCCCAAATCCAATATCTCTTGGCCCAATCAATTTTTCAAGGTTAACAAGGTTGGATAATGATGTTCTAACATAAATTTGAGAAATTAATAGTATGTGGAAGTGATTTAATCAAGTGATTAAAGCAATCCTAGAAATCGGAGTAAAAAGGGTGTGGAGGCCAATTTTAGGGTTTGGGAAACCGTTTAGGGTTTCAGTTTCAACCAAGCTTTTGGGGTTTTACTTGGATTCCAAACATTTAGGGTTTCACAAGGGTTGAAACCCTCTTTGGTCTGGCACAAAATTGGTTGAACATATGAAAAAGAATAAGGTTTCACTTAAGTGACATGATCTCACACTTTGATTCCTTCATAATCCAACCCATAGTTCTTCTTTGTGACAACTGTCTAATACTATTCACTATGTGTGGCTAAGATCTTTCCAAGTGTCCAAATAAAACTTCTCTAACCTAATTTGGACATTTCACACTATGATTTTGAAAACACTGCACTTGGTGGGCTTATCAAGGTTACTATTCACTCCAAAAAATGCATAATAAACTTAGTACTAAAAAATCATAAATATTCATATTAACAACCTATAGTGAAAAATCGTTTACCAAAATTCAACCCCGAAGTGCCCCTAAAAATGATTTTTCAATTTCGAACAAGCGTTTCGTTCGAAATTATGAAAATGAGTTATTGCGCCATAACATCCTAAATAATCAATTGAGTCTAATGGCGTAAATCATAATGCATTCTGACACTTCTAACTATCTCAAATAATTAAACTCATATTTCTAGCACTATAGTGAGTGATAACAGTGACTATGGTGACAGACTAAAACCTGTGCGATTGGTCGATTCGTGAAAACTTTTAGGGTTTTCATAAAGCTCTTAAAGTCAATAGAAATTCCACCAATGAAAATCTAGTGGGCTATTATAGTAATCATCAAGTTCAAAATACCAATGTAGCATAGACTTAGTACAACTAAGAGTTAAAGTCAAATCATTATCTTCATGCTATCTAAAGCATGAAGGACTTAGGCTATAAACATCAGGATTAAATCCAATCTCCTCTCAAGGTCCAACTCCTCCTCAATTAGTCAGATCCAACACTACATCTAGCTCGATCTCCTCAAGACTTGGCACAACTTCTATCATTCTAAGTGGAATGATAGTAGTCCCACAAGGGGTTAGATTTACTCGAAATCTTAGTAAGTTAAACAACCAACGCACACAAAGATAAATTAATTATAAAGAATGATAAATATGCAATGCATGAAATGCAGAAAGAAAATCAGTATGCATGCCTCCCATCCAGATTCCTCAATATTTCATAAAAATGGAGACACATGTTTTCCTTCAATAAACATTTTTGCCCTCATTTTTTAAAATCTAACTTCATCATTTACTTTCATCATTATTAGCAATTCATAATTAACATCATAATGTGTGGTAGCGTCACAGTTCTCCATATTTATTATGAGTACCTACCGGTGACTGTAGTATAACTCATGTTGAAACTATGTTGTCTATAGACTCGTTCTCAATGCATTGATAATATAACATAACATCATAAAAATCATAGTGTGTATACCCACCAGCATTAGGTGTCATAACATATTGACTTCACTCTGGCGCTCTTTAAAAAGAACTCATTCAAAGTTCGTTGACTATTCTTCGTCAGTCTAAAGGTTACCACTCCATAGTGGATAAATGAGTTCCACTAGGATAATTTGCCATCCTAGCCTATGGGATCATGACAAAAATTATTTTCATGCTATGCTTGAAAAATATTTTTCATGACATGTGCATATATATGTGGCAAGCTTCTATGCAAAAATGACATTTGCAGATGCAATATGTAACAATGGTGAAAAATATCACATGTCATATAAGTATGCACTCAATATATCATATAACATGATATTTTATGCTCAAAATGATAATTGAAATATGAATGAAATATTTATCAATAATTCATAAATAATCTATCTAGGTGTAAGTTAAAGGCTAATTTACAAACTTCCTGAGTAATTTTGAAAAACATCGTGGCAGCTGAAATAAATTGTGTACTAAGTTATGATTAATACTTCAATGTTTGAGATTCAAAATCAAAGGTTTCAAAAATGGGTATTTACAAAAATACCCCTAGATTCTCAAGAATTGTCATTAAGGTCCTAATTTTTCACTAATTGGAAACGAACTCCAAATTTAACCAAAATTCATGGATTTCATATTTTTGGCATTCTAAAACCATCTATGCCATTGGATCTTTAAAAATCAAAGTGGAACTTGCCCCCAACCCTTGGCATGCACTGTAGTTGATGCCTAAGTGTGTTTTCAAGTATTAATCCCTATGAATGCATGCATATGAGATTTTCATTAATCACAAATGATCACTAACATCATTAATGACATAATGAAGGCTAATTCTTAGATAATCAAGTTCATCCCAACACTTAATCATGGCTAAGATATTCTAAATCTCCAATTTATTCAAAACCAATTCATACTTGGTGATCAAAACAAGATAGATTTAAAACCTATCATGGCATGCTTTTAATCACAAATCAAACATTCCATAAACATTATAAGATAATAATAAATCATATAAAATCATGCTTAAGACATTCCATAGCTAAATTCTCACTTAAAAACATTTAAACATTCAAACCACCCTTTAATGACCCAATTTTGAACTAAGCATGATAACCTTCCCAAAAGTTAACCAAATTTCGTACTAAAACTTAGAAACTAAGCTTGAAATGATAACTAAGATCAAGATCAAGAAAAATTACAAATTTCGTGGCCTTCCAAGTACTCAAGACAGCCTTGCTCAAGAACACTCAAGATCTCACCAAAACTCACTTGGTTTCACTTTTTTGCTCACTAAGGGGGAGAAATGCTCTCAAGACTCAAGAGGAATCTTGGAGCTAAGGTGTGGAGGAAATGAGGAAGTGAGGGAGGTATTTATAGGGTTCAATAGGGGAGGAGACGTTGGCCTTGGTGCTTGGTGATTGGGTGAAGTGGGTGGTGCACAAGTCTGGAAATGTTTCAACTTGCTTCCAGGGCTTTGAGTCACCTTGTACAGGGGGAATAGTGGCCTGAAACCACCATGGTTTCCTCCCTAATATAGCTATCATGGCTGTTTGGATGTGTCCAGATCGTGGGGCATGGTTCAGATGACAAGAAGTCACTCAAACCACTCTTTCAAACCGGCAGGTTTAGGTGGTTTTAGTATGCAGATTTTGGACTTCGGTTTTGGACGAAAAAAACTGAGTCAAATTTTTCACGATGGTCATGGGTTCTCTTGGGGATTGGGTGGTGAAGGTGGTGGAGTGGGGCGGTGGGTCAACCATGGCAGATGGTTGGTTAAATTTCAACCCAACTGGTTCCCACTCAAACTAGACCAAGGTGCGCTGGTTTGGTCAATTGAATTGGTTTGTGTAACCAATTTCATCCAAGGCTCAAAATGGGTTTGAAGGGGTCTCATGAGGTGTTTAAGGACCATATTAACCGCAAAAATATTGGACCTAAGGGCAAAACAGTCCAAGTATTCAAAGGATAATGCATATAGCCGATTGATGCAAAGTTTTGGGTTTCATATGTCATTTTCCTTAATTACATGTGGTGAGGTTTAGCTAAGATATTAGTAAGGTAAAATTATAATGAAATGAAATAATTAATCAAGAAAAATTTGAATTGGAAGTTTAAGAAAAGATTAAACGAAATGAAGCTTCAAAGCATGGCTTAAAGATCACTAACCTCAAGTATGATGGTTAATGGTCTTAGCCAACTTTCAAAACTTAATTTAGATACTTAGGGTATGATTTGGGCTTAAGGAAATCAATGGTATGGTGTATTGGACTCTTGGTCTTAAATGGTGAAATAAACCCAAACATGGCTTTGGGCCTCGTGGGCTTTAAAAGGGCCAAGTGTGTGGGTTTATGACTTAATGGCTCTTGGGTTTGAATGAGAGGGGCCTTATTTTTATATTTTTAGGGTTGAAAAGAAACCTCAAGATCTACTAAGATGGGCTTGAAAAGGTTTGACTCAGCCTAATTGGGCCCTGGGTCCATTCTACACCAAATTTGGTTCAAAGGCCTTATGCCTTCCTTAAGCTTGGGCCAAGGCAAGCTACCAAGTCTTGAATTCCCTATGGGCTTGGTTCAAGGCTTCTTGGTCTAGGCCCATGAATGCTCTTAGGTCCTAAAAGCCTCACTAAATTCACTAGTGGGCTTGCTTCTCTAATCCTTAGCTTAATGATACTAAGTGCCAAGGTTAAGGCTACCCTCACTATCAATCTTAATGTAAGTAATAACCCTAAATTAAAAACCTAATCTAAAGCATTTAAGGGTTAATACTAAGGATTAATTAGGCGGGGTGGTACATCCTCCCCCTTTAAAACAAGATTTCATCCTCGAAATCGAGGTTAAAACAAAACATGCATTTAAGCAAAAGTTCAGTGTGACTCACCAATTGTACTAAAGCTCTAGGCTCGATGGGGGCCTTTCATTGCCATCCTCCGATACCTTGTCATGAGTGTGGTAATAGTACAAATCCTTATCCGAATTTTAGAAAGTATTAACTCTCTCCTCATGGTGTCTCCACTGCCTATATTCCTTACTCTCAAGCCAGGGGTTTCCCTCCTCGCAAAAACGAATGAGACTCAGGGAAGAGTCAGAAGTATCAGATGTGTCAAGGGGAGTGGGGTCAGGAATGAGTGACTCCTGCTCAAACTAACGCTCCTCTACTACTTAGCTCTACTCAGGCTGATTTGGTGCAACTGAGAGAGTCAATCTCACACGGCGTCTAAGCCATCTAGCCCTAGTCTCTCCCATCTAGCGGACACGGTCATAATGCTACCGCTCCTCATGCAGCTGTGCTCTCCTTAGATGGATGCTACCATTCCCATCATGGTTGAGGACATGAGTCCTATGGTACTCCAGCCTCTCCTACTGAGTCCAGAATACATCAGCCATACAATCTAGTCATCTTTGTCGCTGCTTCTCTCTCAGCCTCCAAAGTCGGCTGCTGGTCATATACATTTGATGGATTATCCTATCATTATTGGCCATGGTGCAACTGGAAATGATGAGAAAGGAAGCGGATCATATGGCTGATATGACAATGGATGCAAATGCCATGATGCAAAGCAAACAATTCTCAAACCAAACAAATAGGGGTATTTGCTTTTCTTGTCAGCTTCTTTTTCACATGTGGCTTCCTCAACATCATGATTCTTCCACAAGACCTTAACCAAAGGAAGTTTTCGATTTTGCAGTTTCTTATCCTTCCAATCAGTGATCTGAATAGGATCTTTTTCATAGGTTAGGTAGGGTTGGAGCAAAACATCCCTCGTATCTACAACGGTTGGAATCTACTTCTCGAAACTCTTTTTGAGAGAAGATACATGAAAAACATTGTGGATTCCTTGAAATTCAGTTAGAAGATCTAGTCTATAAGCAATTTCCCGTACTTTCTCCAGAATCTCATATGGTCCCACGTATCTTGGACTTAACTTCCCCTTTTTACCAAACCGAAAGACTCCTTTCCTGGGTGATACTTTGAGATAAACCTAATTGCCAACTTCGAACTCAAGGGTCCTTCTTCGATGGTCAGCATAGCTCTTCTGCCTATCTTGTGCAGCCATCATCATTTCCCTTATTTGACGGATTTGATCCTTCATCTTTTGAAGAATCTCCACACCATAAATCTTTCCTTCTCCTACTTCATCCCTATATAAGGGAGATCTACATTTTCTTTCGTATAAAGCTTCGTAAGGTGCCATCTGAATGGTGGCCTGGAAGCTATTATTGTAGGCAAACTCTATTAATGGCAAGAGCTTCTCCCAATCATCCTTTCCTTGCAAAACACATGCTCTCAACATGTCTTCCATGGTCTGAATTGTCCTTTTAGTTTGCCCATCAGTATGGGGGTGATAGGCACTACTAAACTTGAATTGGTGCCTAGAGCATCCTGAAGGCTTTGCCAAAAAGAGAAGTAAAACGTGTATCCCTATCAGATACAATCATTTTTGGTAATCGCAATATTTCTATTACAAATAGCCAAGTTAACTTCTTCATGAGGTCGGTAATATTCACTGCCAAAAAGTGAGCACTTTTTGTCAAGCGATCGACCACGACCCAAATAGAGTTGTTTCCCTGCTATGTTCATGGTAATCTAATCACAAAATCCATGGATATATTCTCTCATTTCCATTATGGGATTGGAAATGGCTGTAAATCTCCAACGAGTCTTTGATGCCCGACCTTGACTGTTCTAAAAATTAAGCATTTATTAACATACTCTGCTACATCCTTCTTTAATCCTTCCCACAAAAAGTGTTGCTTCAAATCTTGATACATCTTTGTGCTTCTTGGGTGAGCCATGTATGAAGTCTGATGTGCTTCCCTTAATATCTTATCCTTGGATCTCCTGATCAGCTAGAATAACCTTCCAGTCTTTGTAATACAACAACCCATCATCTTTGAGGGTGAAAGCTTCTGGTCCTTCCTTCTTTTCTACCTTCTATCTAACTTCTGCCCATTTGGGATCCTCCATCTGATGCTTTCTCACCTCTTCCAATTCCATTGGTACAATTTCTTGTACTGTTGTAACAACTCGACCCTAAGTTTAGGCTATAAGATAAGTTTTATGTATTTTTCTTATAACCATAAACATTCTATTATTATTATTATTATTATTATTATTATTATTATTATTATTATTATTATTATTATTATTATTATTATTATTATTATTATCATTATCAGATTTTACATTAGTAATTTTAATAAGATTATTATCATTTGCTATTTTTAGTATATTTTTATGATTCGAATTGTGCATTAGTCGGTAGAGTTCTTCTACCTTATTTCTTCTTATCTCGTTAGTCCCATCTTTATCCTCTAGTTGATATCCAAATCCTAATGGGAGACCAACTCATATTAGAAAAACCCTACTATATATATCCTCTTTATCATCTATAAGAGCCGAGGAAGCCCTCTGAATTAATGGAACCATCTTAAGCCATCGTAACAACTCCTCTGCTGCCAAACCCGTAAGTTTCATTCATCGGTAGCCACCTCATGAAGTCACTCACTCTCCAGCAGCCACCGCAGCCTCTCTCCACCTTCACTCAGTCGTCCCCTCCACGAAAGGCCGAAGAGCCACTCCACTGCAGTCGCTTCAACCGTCCAGACCAAGCACAACCAGCCGAAGCATCACGTCGCTACAGCAAGCAGCGTCCATGCAAGATCAGTGCACTGCAAAGCTGCACGTCCAACTGAGAGCCCAGCGCAGCCACGACCCCTGCACCTAGGTAAGCTTCCAAGTACCAGTTGCAACACCAGAAAACAAACCGAGAACCACCATAAATCAACCCCGCCGCACCGCCAGCCGTGAATCATCCCAAGCTTTGGAATACTCTGTTTTTTATACCAAAAATAGAGCAGCCCGAGCATCCCAACGTGAGCCTTGCGAACCTCCACCACCGAGCTCCTCCCTATCGAGACCCCACAGAAACTGCCGAGAAGATTTTACCCCATCGAGCCCACTTCCTTCCAATAAGCTCAATGCCGTCCAACCTTCTCTCTCTCTCGGTTGTTTCGGTGACAGCACTCTCTCTAAACCCTCTCCCTCTCATGGCGTCGCACCACCCAGCCCAGGAACCTAGCCGCGTCGCCTCACTCCCGGCCACCCAAAGCCGCCTCAGCCAGTCCCCGTCGCATACCCCTCTCTCAGTGAGCCTCTGTTGTTCTCTCGCATGGCACTTTAATCCGATGCACTGCACGTCCCCTTTGCATTTGCCGAATACGTATGTATTGACTTGTTCGAAAATGAGCAGCCCAAAGGCTATCCCAAGTGCAGGAGCGTGTCGCGTAGTAATTAGAAATAAATTCCTAGATCGTCTCCACAGGGAAAGTGCTTAAAAATCAAACTCATGTAAAATGGTGGAAATAGTTACAATGAGAGAATAAAAATAAAAGTGATGATATGTACAATGAATGTGGGAGTGCATTGAAAATGAAAATTTACTAGTCATGGACTAGATTCATGTTTGTTGGTTTTGAGTGGATGATGAAAGGTAAGAAATTAAAATGCAAGACAGTAAATTAAAATTGCTGAAAATTAAATAACTGAAATGTAAAGGGACAATGAAATTTAAATGATATAAAAGTAAATTACAAAAATTAAATGTGCAGGAAAATTAAATGACATAAATTTAAATTGCAAGAAATAAAAAGTGCGAGGAAATTAAATGGCAGTAATTTAAATTGCAAGAAATTAAAAGTGCGAGGAAATTAAATGACATAAATTTAAATTGCAGGAAATTAAAAGTGCGAGAAAATTAAATGGCAGTAATTCGAAATTAAATAAAAACAAGAATTGTAAGGAATAAACTTGATGTTTGGAAATGGAGATTGCGTTCTCCAACCCAAAAATCTGAACTTCCAATTAAAGTAAACTCTCAAAAATAAAATAGACTCTCAACATTTATCAAAGAGGACTGAAAATTTACTCACTAAACAAACTCAAAACTGGGAATAAAGACTTACAAAAAGAAAATTTACTGAGCCATAAATTGAAACTAACTGATGAATAAATTACATTAATTAAAAACTGAACTCAGAAAATAAAAAAAAACTGACTACAAAAACTCACTCACTATTTTTTATTTTGAACTCTAACCTAATTTCACACTAAAATCACTCTAACTCCTGACTGACTCTCACTCTCTAACTGCTGACTATTGACCTCTAACCTCTAACTTCTGCTCCTCTCTCCAGTCCGTGTACAGCCCTTATATAGGCATCAGAAAAAAACATCAATAAACACTACTTAGCTGCCATGTTCCCCACTCAAAAAGTTATTCCATTTGTCCCTGCATGTGCGTCTGTCTTTGTTTGTTACTCTTCATTTATTTCATTTTCAGTGTTTCGTCCCAGCGTATGCGTTTCGTCCGTGATTCTCCTTTCGGCATCACTGTGTTTCACTGGCCCCGCGTGCATGCATTTCGTCCGTGATTCTTCTTTCCGCATATTTTTTTTTTCTTCTTCTCTTTTCTTGCTTTCCTGCACCTTCTACCTCTGGCATGCTACATTTTTAGTCTCTTTCCCATTGCCTTTCTTTTCTTTTTCTTTTCTTTCCTCTTCTTTTTTTTTCTTCCCATTTAGCAGTATCTCCTTTCTCCGTGCTGCGTGAGGTTGCGTCCAGTTGACGCTATGCATGTTGGTTCGTGGACATGTGTAGGAGTGGAGCTGAGCAGAGGGTGGCTGGGTCGTGCATGCTGGGCAGTGGAGGTGTGATGCATGGAAAGTGTGGTGGAGTTATGGGACTGGTCCACGGCTGTGCATGATGAATCCCTGCGGAAGTTTACGTGGCTTCGGAGATGGCGTTGCCGTGTGTGGGTGGTGGTTTGAGAGGTTCTCCGGCATCTTCCGTTGATGCTGGAAGTGGAGGTGCGTGGAGGAGCAGTTGTCGAACGTATGCGTGGCGTGGAGGAGTGCAGAGGTGGCGGACGACGTGAGGTTGAAGATGACTCAAACGACATGTCGTTTTTATCAAATGACATGTCGTCGACCTCAGACGGCAGCTTCAACTCACGTGCAAAATGACATGTCGTTTTCGTCAAACGACATGTCGTCGACCTCAGACGGCAGACTCAACTCTCGTGCCAAACAACATGTCGTTTGGTTACAGACCAAACGACATGTCATTTAGCCTGCGCAGAAAGTCAAAAAAATAAATAAATAAATAAAAAATGAAAATAAAAAATAAAATAAAATAAAATAAAACAAAAAGAAAATAAAATAAGACAGATAAAATAAATAATAATTACATAAAACTAGAAAAATAAAATAAATAATAAATAAAAATTAAACAAAAACTAAACTAAAATATTAAAAGTGTGTTGTGCATGTGAGGAAATAAAATCAAATAAAATCACAAGTTATAAAAATAAGCATAAACTATGCTTTTAATCAACTTAAATCACAACTTGGATTTATTGCCTCTTGATCATTTTTTCATCTAAAATCAATGATAAAATAATTAAAAATATATTGCTTTTAAATGTATAAAATATGCAATAGTGCAGCTCAATCATGTATCACATGAGTTCACAATCGGGCCGTGGGCCGTATGCACACTGGGCTTATTTGTAAGTTTATGTTTTAAATGTAAATTTGGGCTTAGTTTTACTTTGTTTGATGTTTAGAACTGATGGGCTAATTTCTTTGTGGGCTAAGTTTGAGGTTAATTAGACATATACTATGATAAGATTTGTAATTTAAATTGGACTGATTTTATTATGTTTCAATAATTTTTATTGGTTTTATTAAGCTTAATAATTCAAAGTTTAGTTATATTTTATTAAATAATTATATGAATCATAAGATCATTGTTATAAGAAAGTGTTTTAGGAATTTAAAATATATTTTTAAAGTATATTATCAAGCCTAATATTTTGTTAATATTCTGTTATATATTTAATAGAAGTTTAATGAAAATTATTATGTTATACTTTAATTAGAAAATAAAGCAATATGTTAAGAGTATTATAATAGTATTAGATTTCTTATAAGATTAAATAATTATGTTAAGAAAGTAAATCTATTTTAAGAATTTAGATTTTTATGACTTATTTAAAATAGCCCAAGTGTTTTATTAAGTTATAATATGTTATTAGTATTTTTTTTTAAGTAATTTAAAAATACCAGGATTTATTGTTTATAGTGTTAAGCAAAATATTTATTTGACTATCTCTTAGACTATGAATTTTATTAAGTAGGATATTAGGATATGGTTTCTAGACAGATTTGTGACGTTTAATACTACGTATAGGTGACAAGCTACGAAACGAGATTCAAGAAGAAGCACAGCAAGGTAAGTTATTTGATCACAAAATTAGAATCATCACAGTTTAGTTTATATATAAGTATTATACAAGCCAGTTATTTGACAGCCATTTTTATGTACCACTCATGTCATATGCAAACATGTCATTCAACATAGCATACGATCATGTCATTCCGTATCATGTTCAGATTCAGAAATTATAATTATGTATGTATTATGTCATGCATCTCATGGTCATAAGACATATAAGCTATCTTAAGTTCAAGGGCAAGATAAGATCAGATCAGTTAATCAGATGTCCATTCAGATGCATGGTACCAATGCAGTTCAGTTTCAGGGTGGATGTGCAAGCCACAAACTCAAGCGTGGTCCACCATAGTATGCCAGAATACTATCAGCGGCTCCCCTCGCGGCCGCAAGACGTGGGGCTGGTGCACAATCTTGCACACGGGGTTAAGTGTGTTGGCCAGTCAGTTCAGTCAGTTAAAATAGAACAGTCAGTTAATTCAGATAAAGCAGTCATGCATAGCATAAACATCAGTATGAACAGTCATGAATTTTAAGTTCTCAGCATGAAAAAAAAACTTTTATGGAAACCTTATGTTTAGTATGTTAACGTTGTGATGGATTTCTTACTGAGTATTTGACTCATTTTAGTTTATTTTCATGTTTTTAACCACCCAGGTGATGATGATGATTATGAGCAGACAGGTCAGGATTAGAAGGAGCAGTTAATTTAGTTTCAGACCTTCTAGAAATAAATTTATTTTATTACTTTTATGACATGACTTTTATTCAGTTTATTCATTTATTTTTGAAAACATTTTTATCAGACAAAGTTTTATGAAATAAATCCTAAACTATTTTTATTTAATATGAGATCTCTTGCCGGGTTTATTTTATGAAAAAAAAAACACGTGACACTCCTAGTCTTTGGGAAGGGGGTGTTACAACTACTATTAGGGATGCTTTGACAGGAAGATCCTTGATTAATAAACTCCTCATGCTATGTAGAAGGGACTCTACTTCCAAGGTGAGGCCTGTGGAATCATCCTCTTGTGTCTTTCGACTCAGCGAATCTGCCACTACATTAGCTTTACCAAGGTGATACCTAATTTCACACTGGTAATCGCTAATAGTTTCTAACCACCTTTTCTGCCTCATATTCAAATTTTGTTGACTGAATAAGTACTTGAGGCTCTAGTGATCAGTGTTGACTTTGCACTTTTGTGAACCCCAGATTTTTGCCAAGATTCCATTAGTAATTCTTGTGGATATTATTGATCTATTTATTTATTTATTTGGGTTATTAAGTGTTGGAAGAATTCTTTGGGACACTTTCTATTTATGTTGATTTGGATCTTGGAGTTCTAAGTTAAAAAACCCACAAAAAAATATATAAGAAAAGGCCCATAGGAATTCGGCCCATTAAGGACTTTGGCTTTGGAAAGCTCAAGTTTATCCTCTAGGCAAAGAGATGGTGCCACTTGGCCTCAAAAAGGGGTTTTTGGTCATTTTAGGAAAAGCACTTCTCATTTGGAACTTTGGGAAAAGGAAAGAATGACACTTGTCAAGCATGCATTGGATTTCTAGAAGAAAAAGTGGAAGAAGGAAGGGAGGATTTAGTTTCTAGGAGAGTTGGCCAAGTGTCATGCATGAAATGAAAGGTGAAGACTTTTGTCTTGGGAAAGGGAAAAATTTTGCTTGGGAAGAGAAGGTCCTACATGCCTATTAGGATTCTAGTAGAATCTTGTGAAGGCACACTTGAGGTGGACGGCAAGGGCAAAGGGGATTTATGCATTTTGCAACCCACAATGACCAATACACAATATCCAAGACATTGGTAGAAGGACGATCTTCTTGGGAAGAGATGAGCTCTTCGGCTAACCCACTCTTATGCTTACACCATGCTACTTGGCATGAGTTTGAAGTTCCAAGATAGATTGCATAGGGAAGTGGAACCTACGGAAGAAGCAACTAGGTTAGCACATCATGGCAAATATGCTTGAAGGTTTCTAGAAGAAGCTAAGGAGATGGAGGAGGATGTAGGGTCCAACACTGTGGCGCCCCCAGCCCCCGCTTGGGATTGGGTGGAAACTGAAATGCCAAGACATGCAACACAAGGCTACACACCCCTCGTACATGACAGGTAATATGCTATGCACCTAAGCACATGGTACCAACTACTAAAACACTAACACTTTGTCCATATCCATAGAAATATAATAGAAGACAAAAAATTCCAATATATCAAATACTAAAGTTTGTCTCCCAAAACATACGAGACCATATCAAAATATAAAGTATCTTAAAAAGTTGAGGCCTAAAAGCCATAAGTCCCATATTCCGTTTTTTTTCTTCTAATGGGATCCGAGTTTCACTCACTTCTCTAAATCCTTGTCTTAATCCTGGTTGTTACGCTGTCTGAACTCCACAGTGAATTTCCAAAATGCCAGTAATCTCTTGGTCGATGGCCTCGAGCCACTCCCAAATGGAGGGCTTAGGTAGTTAATAGCCATCTTAGACACAATCCTCTCCGGAGGAGGTGCCGTCCTCTTCCTCTTCGACATATGTGTTGTTCTCAAGTCCTATAACAACTTCTACCATTTTGGATTGGGGAATGGTAGTGTAACTACCACAGTGAGATTTTGAAAAATCTTAGAAAGTTATCACACAACATACATGAATCAAAACAAGCATACGAGAGGTACATCATGAGATGCATGCATGAAACATGTACTTGACTTTAAACAGAAACTTGACATATGCATTGACCAATTTCAAAAGACTTGTACAGAGACTTTGACCTTTTCTGAAAACTTCTTTGATTTTTTTTTCATGTTAAACTTAATAAAAAACTTTTCTTAATAGAGACATATCACAAGATTGCATCAAGTGATTCTTAACATATGAGCTCTTATTCTTATTTCAGAGGGTGGACACATCACGGCTCCCCTCCTTGGGCCGCGTGTTCCCTTTAGTCATTGTATCATTAACGAACTGTAGGCAGGAATCGCAGGCGGGACTCTACCACCATCCTTACCATATGCACCGCAGGCGAGAACCACTGGTGGCACTCTACCACCATCGTTGCTTACCACCATCCCTACCGTATGCATGGTAGGCAGAAATCATCGATGGGACTCTACCACCATCCCTGCTTACCACCATCCCTACCATTCGTGAAAGAGTTTGACTCTTTTTCTTTTAAAAAGAACAACTTTCTTTTAGAAAAAATTTCCCACATGCATGAGACATGAAACTTAAGGACTCCATACTTATACTTGACTTGTGACATATGGAATGCCATGCATGAATTAACCAAGCATAAGATGTTCATATCATAGCATGATTACATAGAATACAAGATACATCCAAACTTATTATGGAATCATTGAAACATGCTTAGGCCGAAACACATAGGAGTAAAAATCATGAAATTCATCACTCAAACAAGTTCCAATCTTCAAGCATATAACATAGGAAATCAAAGCATGATGAAACAAACATGGAATCATGACATTTAGCTAGGATCCGAAACATATAACACATGTTATGGCCGAAACATTAAAGCACATAGTTCTTCAATTTTAAGCATGTCAAAACCAAAACATTCACCTAGTATTTCATGGCATTTTCATCACAAGTTCCAAACATGTAATTCTTTCCATAGTTTGATACAAGATCAAATTAACATAATCAATAATCAAACAAGAGATAAACCAATCAAAACAAACATGGAATGAAAACAATCTACACAATCATATACGAGTGTTAACCAAGGTAGGTTGAGTGTATACTTACAAAAATCCACGAAATGAGACAAAAAGCAAGCTGGAAAAAAACCTCCACTTCTTGTTCTCGAGTATAAATGTAAGTTTCTAAGACAAAACTTGCCTACTTCTATTCGGCCTTGTAGGGTTTTGGAGTAAAACCTTCTTCATTTCATTCTTAGAATAGAGAAAACCCTAAAATAACCAAAGTTATGAGTGATGGCCGAAAATTATAGTGAACAAAACTCTCTTTTATAATCGGCACCAAAGATTTCACAAGAACCCTAAAACCATTTCTCAAAAAAACCTAAAGAAAAGTGAGATTTCTAGCTTCCATCTTGACCAAATGAGATTTGAATCTCATTTTTGGTTTGAACAAGTAGTGTGTGTGTAACTCTAGAAGAGAAACAGGTTCTTACCTTTGCTAGGTCTAGTGTGCTGAAAATCCCTTCTTGGAATAGAACAATCCTCTTGTTTGGTTGAGGAGAAAATGAGAGAATTTTCAAGAAAATATGAGAGAACTAAGTGAAGAGGGCAAAAGCTTATGGATTTCAAAATTTGCCAAAGGAAGAAGCCTTGGGCATGTGGTCTTCTTCCCTTTTATAGAAAATCCCTCACTCTCTCATTGGTAGTTGGAAACTCTTGCATGTAAGACAAGTGACAAGGTTCCTTACTCTTCCTTGCACCTTGGCCAAGACACCCCTTGGAGTTCCCCATGTAGATTGCATTGGGAAGGTACATTTTGGGTTGGCATGTGGCTCTCTCTCTCTCTCTCTCTCTCCTTGGCCAACCCCTCTAGTTTTCCTGATATTCCCTTCCTTCCTTCAACTAGTTGGGTGTTTCTTCTAAGGGTAGTAAAGTAAAACAACATATGGTTCTCCATTTTCCCAAACAAGCAATCCCTTGCATGGATGACAAGTGGCAAAAAGGCTCATGCCATAGGCTTGCCGTCCACCTCATCCTTCCTTTCCCAAGGTGATGTTTAACCTTCCAACTCTCCTTCCCTAGGTGACCTTCCATTTTCTATTGGTCCAATTTTCTCTAGGTGACAAATGGCAAAAGCAACATAGCTGTTGGAAGTGTGCTAGCTGAAATCTCAAGGGCATTCTTGTCCTTCCGTCCAATTGTCTCTTCACCTTTTCCTTCTAGAACTCCTTGCATGCTTGACACTTAGCATTATCTGACTCAATTCGAAATCCAAGAACCACCATTCGGATTTCCCATGGAAAACTCCTAGAAAAGCCTCTTTTTCACTTCCCTAAGCTCCTTTTCCCTAGATAACCTCATAGGAACTCGAAATGGGGAAAGACATAGGTCTAGCCAAAATTCCTTTGGCCTGCCCTAGGTTCCTTTTGTCTCTTAGATCATTTAGAAAGTTTCTTACACAATGACAAGTGGAAATTCACCAAGATAGGCGTGTAAGCCATTCGTTTTAGCTTTCCTCCTACATTTCTCTTTCTCCCTTAACCCATTCTCAAGTCTAGGTTCATATTACTTATTTTCATGCCACATGGCACCTGTGACACAAATCTAGACCATGGGCCTAAAGCCAAATGGACCTAAGTTTCTAAACAAGGCCAAACTCACTTAGCATTCTAAGGCTAATTCTCCCTTGGGCTCGAATTACCCTTTCAAGAATTCTAATGCTTTACAAAAATACTAAGGCTCCTAAAGAAGTCACGGCTATTGAGTGCAAAAAAACTAGGAACCATGATTACGATAGTTTTGGGCCATTACAAGCACACACCTAGGGCACACGCCCATTGCACCTACCCACATGCCACATGTCTCACATGCACAACTCACATCTAGATACATTGAACTTGGATGTAAAAGTGGATAAGAAAAATGAGGGAACATGGTTTCGGGAACCCCAATGGACTGCACAAGAACCAACAAGATTTTTGTGAGCTCCAAAGAGTTGTGCAGGCCACTCACCCTCCCAAGCACCTCCACCTCATGCCACTTGTTCTTAATGAAGAGTTCCAAGAAGATTTCACATAGGGAAGAAAAATGTGAGATTTTCTAAAGGATTTACAATGGAACACTATGAGGCTTTCGGATCCCAAAGCCACACACCCACCCAAGTTATTTTCTGACATTTTGCCATTTGTCATTCATGCATAAGTAGAGGAAAAGGTTCTAGAAGGAAGTGGAAGAGACAATGCACAAAAATTACCCTTGTACCCCAAGGATTTCGGCCACCACATTGCCACATGTCATGTTTTGAGTTCTTGAGAAGCATAATGAAGTGGGAGAGTCACCTAGGGAACATTCATAGGAAGAAGAAGCTTCTTTCTTAGGGAAGAGTAAGGGACATGCATGAAAAAAGGAAGAGACACATGGGAAAATGTAACACCCCCTTCTCGTAGGCTAGGAGTGTCACGTGTTTTTCATAAAATAAACCCGGTAAGAGATCTCATATTAAACAATTTAAGATTTATTTCATAAAATTTTGTCTAATAAAAATGTCTTCAAAAACTTAAATGAATAAACTAAATAAAAGTCATGTCATAAAAGTAATAAAATAAATTTATTTCTAGGAGGTCTGAAACTAAAATAACTGCTCCTTCTAATCCTGGACTGCTTGCTCGTAATCATCATCCTCACCTGGGTGGTTAAAAACATGAAAACAAACTAAAATGAGTCGAATACTCAGTAAGAAATCCATCACAATGTTAACATACTAAACATAAGGTTTTTATAAAAGTTTTCATGCTGAGAAATTCATGACTGTTTATAATGATATTTATGCTATGCATGACTGATTTATCTGAATTAACTGACTGATCTGATTTAACTGACTGAACTGACTGGCCAATACACTTAACCCTGTGTGCGAGGTTGTGCACCTGCCCCACGTCCCATGGCCACGAGGGGAGCCGCTGATAGTATTCTGGCATACTATGGTGGACCACGCTTGAGTCCGTGGCTTGCACATCCACCTTGAAACTGAACTGCATTGGTACCATGCATCTGAATGACCATCTAATTAACTAAACTGATTTTATTTTGCACTTAAAATTAAGATAACTTACGTGTCTTATGACCATGAGATGCATGACATAATACATACATAATTATAATTTCTGAATTTGAACATGATATGGAATGACATGACTGTATGCTTTGCTGGATGACATATTTACATATGACATGAGTGGTGCTTAAACATTGGTTATCAATAAACTGGCTTGAATAATACTTATATATAAGCTAAACTGTGATGATCCTAATTTTGTGATCAAATAACTTACCTTGCTGCGCTACTTCCTGAATCTCACTTCGTAGCTCGTCACCTATATGAAGTATTAAACATCACTAAATCTGTCTAGGAAACCATATCCTAATATCCTACTTAATAAAATTTATACTGTAGAATATAATGAATAAAATATTCTGTTTAATATAAAATCAATGAATGTTTATATCTTAAATTATTTAAAATACTAATAGCATATTCTTACTTAATTAAAACACTTGGGCTATTTTAAATAAGTCATAAAACCTCAATTCTAAGAAAATAGATTTACTTTCTTAACATAATTATTCCATCTTATAAGAAATCTAATACTATTTTAATACTATTAACAAATTTCTTTATTTTAAAAATGTACCCTTCAATAGCATAAATATATCAAAATCTACTATAAAAATATTAGAGGTTCATTACATACCATAGATTTAAAGTATTTAAAAATAAACGATTAAACACTTGCTATTTACTATTGAAATTTAATTGTAAAATTAATACTAAATAATATAGTTTAAAATTTCTTAATTGTTTTCTATTAAAATATAACATAAAATTTTTATTAAATTATATTAAATAGGCAAAGGTATATATGTTATCTCCTTTTTAACACCTGCACTTGTAAGTTAAAACCCAAACAACTGATATAATCTAGAGAAACAGAAGGCAACAGGAGTGGCGTGCGAGGCAGCGACTCACCGAGTGGAGGAGGAGTACGTGGCTGAGCTAGGTGTGACAACGGTGGCTCTAGGTGACTGGGAAAAGACCGGCGACGCAAGTGGTTTCACTGGGTAGTGGTGGTCAGACGCCGAGAGGAGGAGGGAGGGTACTGTCAAGCCAAAACAACCAAGAGAGAGAGAGAGGAGGTTGGACGGCAGTGAGCTTATCAGAAGGAAGTGGGCTCGATGGGGCATAATCAGTCGGCAGTTTCTGTGGGGTCTCGACATGGAGGAGCTTGGTGATGGTGGTTCACAGGGGCTCACACTGGGGACGCTCGGGCTGCTTTGTTTTTGGTATAAAAAATAGAGTATTCCAAAGCTTAGGAATGATTCACGGCTGGCAGTGCGGCGGGGCTGATTTATGGTGGTTCTCGGTTTGGTTGCTGGTGTTGCAACCGGTACTTGGAAGCTTACCGAGGTGCAGGGGTCGTGGCTGTGCTGGGCTCTCGGTTGGACGTGCGGCTTTCACAGTGCACTGGTCGTGCATGGATGCTGCTTGCTGTAGCGACGTGATGCCTTGGCTGGTGGTGCGGAGATGCCGTGGGTGATGGTTGGTGCTGGGGAGGAGGCATGGAGGAGTTTGGGGTGGTTTCCGTGTGGGTGGCTGCTGGTTACTGGGAGGGAGGCTTACGGGTTGGCAGCTTGAGGGCTTAAGTTTTTCTTGTGTTTTTTCTTCAGGAAGTCTCAGCCAGGGGTGGTTTTATAGGCAATGTGAAGGGGTTACGTGGTTCATAAGGAGTTTGGATAGAGTTTGGAGTTGGAAGTTGGTTGCACCTAGAAGACTTAATCCTATGAGGATACAAACACTAAGAGGATCGATATACAAACTGAGGGGAAGAGAGACGTACGTGCATGTGCATGTGCATGTGAATGTGAGTGGAACCGTGAGTATAGGTCTAGGAATTTTAATTTTGATAAAACTCTAAAATTATACTTCTATAAAATCTGATGATAAAAATAAATAATAATAATAATAATAATAATTCTATTAAACTAATAACTGTAAAATCTGATAAAATAATTAATAATAAAAATCTGATAAGTTATATAAAAAAAATGCATAACACTTATCTTATGATATACTCTTAGGATCGAGTTGTTACAGAAAATGAAGAGTTACATAGGAAAAGGAAGTGGCGCATGGAGAAAGGGAAGTATGCATGGCGAACACGCACCCACATCTACATGCTTTTTGCCACTTGGCAAGTATGCACAAGTCTACAAGGTTCAAGCCTAGGGTTAGGATTTATCAAATGACAATTTTTCCCTAGAGATTCTTTGAATCTGGAACATATGGGGGAGCATACCCAAAGAGCCTCTTAGGGTTTCAAATTTTGACAAGATGCCATGCCACATGTCACTCATGTAGAGGATCTTTTGGATTTCCCAAGGAGAGACAAAGAAGGGGCTTTGACACATGGCGTTCATGCAAGGAAGTTCTTAGATTTCCTAGGAAAAGCAAGGATGTGAGGATTTCAATTTTCCAAGGAGCCACGCCACTTGTCCTACATGCATCAGAGAAAAGACACCACTTGTCCTACATGCATCAAAAAAGGCACCACTTGTCCCACATGTATTGGCTATGCCACTTGTCCAACGTGCAGTCCCTCCATATGCCACTTGTACAACATGCCATAGCCAAAAATCTAAGGCCATCCACTTGGCAATAAAGCTGAAGCAAGAAGAAAGAGAGCTTGGGCTATTTTTAGTATAAAAGCACCCCTTCATCTTCTGATTGGAGGCTTTACACGAAATTCTCACCCTATTCTCTTTTTTTTCCTCTTCATTCATGTACACACCCAAAAGTTCTAGCTACATCACACTCAAATCAAGAGCCTAACACACTACAATGGTGGAAAACCAAGAGTTGTTGGTTAGAATAGTACAAACCGAGCCTTCTCTTCAAGATTTTTGACATACTCTTTGTGAGCAAGGAAAAGTTTGTAAGTATACACTCAACTTACTCTTGGTTAATACTGGTATATAATTGTGTAAATCCTTTTCATTGTCATGTTTGCTTTGTTTGCTATTTCTTGTTTGTTTGGTGAATATGCTTATATGATCTTGGATTATAAATATTACATGAATGGTATGATTCTGTTCAAGATGGAAATGACAAGAATGTTCTTAGAATGTTTCGGTTTCAAGGAAAATATTGTTGTCAATTTGTGATACTTAGTGATTCGGCTATACCATGTCTTAGAAGTTTTGGATCTAGGTTAAATACCATGATTCTATGTCTTGTTTCATTATGCTTTGATTCCTATGCAATATGTTTGAGGTTAGAAGCATGTTCAAGTGATGATTTTTCATGTTTGTGTACCTACATGTTTCGGCCAAGGCCCTTTTTCATAGTTCCAAGTATGTGTTTTGATATCTCATGTGATATATTTTACCATGCCATGAATTGAACATATCATGCTTGGTTATTTCATGAATGGCATTTCATATGTCACACGTCAAGTGTAAGTATGTATGTCTTAAGTCTCATGTCACATGCATTTAAGGAAAAGTGTTTTCAAAGAAAAGATTTTAAAAGTTTTATCACAACCCTAGGTACTAGGACGGGGGATTGCCCTAGTGGAACTCCTCTGTCTACTCTAGAGTGCTTAAAAATGGAGGGGTAACCCCTGGGTCGATAAAGAACAGTCGACCAGCATCAAATGGATTCTTTTTAAAGAATGCCAGAGTGAGGAAGCACACCCCGCTTAATTTACCCTTGATTAATCCTTAAGTACTCTAGATTAGGCTTTTAATTGTGGGTTAATTACTTATGCTAAGGTTGATAGTGGAATTAGCGTTAATCAAGGTGCTTAGTGAAAATAAGCTAAGGATTAGAGAGGCAAGCCTATTAAATTTTGGTGAGGCTTTTTAGGACCTTAGAGCATTCATGGGCCAAGCCCAAGAAAACCTTTAAACCAAGCCTTAAGGAATTCAAGACTAATTATGGCCCAACTATAAGGAAGGCATAAGGCCTTTGGGCCAAACTTGGTATAGAATGGACCCATGGCCCAATGAGGTCAAGTCAAATCTTTTCAAGCCCAATTTAGTGGATCTTGAGGTTTTCTTTTTTTAACCCTACAAATCTGTAAAATGAGGCCCTCTCATTCAAAGTTCAAGAGCCCTTAAACCATGAGCCCATACATTTGGCCCTTTTAAGCCCACATGACCCAAAACCATATTTGAGCTCATTTCACCATTCAAGACCAAAAATCCAATACACCATACTATTGGTTTCCTTAAGCCCAAATCACACTCAAAGTTCCCAAATTAAGTTTTGAAAATTGGCTAAAGCCATTAACCATCATACTTGAGGTTAGTGCACTTTAAACCATGCTTTGAAGCTTAATCATGCTTAATCTTTTCTTAAACTTTTTAATTCAAATTTTCTTGAATTAATACTCCCTTAAACCTTGATTAAGACCCTATTAATGACCTAGCTAAACCATCCCACAATGGTTTACATAACAAGCCCAAACAATGCTTCAATCGGTTTTGTGCATTGCCCTTTGTAATGCTTGAACTGTTTTGCCCTTGGGCCCAACATTTTTGTGATTTTTCCTCAAGGTTAATATGGTCCTTAAATACCTCATGTAACCCTCCCAAATTCAGTTTGAGCCTTGGACGAAATTACTTGCACAAACCAATTCCTTGAACCAAACCGTGTGCACCATGGTTTAGTTTGTGTTGTAATTGATTGAGTCAAGTTTGAACCAGTCTCTTGCCATGGTTTGCACTACTACCCCATGCCACCTCCATATCCACCCAATCAAAAAGAAGTACCATGCCATCATGGAGTATTTTGACTCATTTTTTCTGCCCAAAATCATCCAAAACCGAACTGATTTTCTGCCACTACAAAACCACCTCCATCCACCTATTTTCAAGGGTTGTTTGATGGTTTTTCTGCCACCCAAATGATGCCCCACGACCAGACCTGCCTTCTAGGATCAATGTAGAAACTATGGAGAGGAAATCATGGTGGTTTTAGGCCACTATTCCCCCTGCACAAGCTGACCTAAGCTCATGCAAGCAAATCTGGAAATTTTCCAGATTTGAGCACCTCCCAATTCACCCAATCACCAAGCACCCAAGCCAACGCCCCTCACCCCTAGTCCTCCTATAAATACTTCCCTACCCTTCTCATTTCACTCACACCACAGCTCCAAGCATCCTCTTAAGCCTTGAGAGCATTCCCCCTCTTAGAGATCAAAAGAGTGCAAACCAAGTGAGTTTTGGTGAGTTCTTGAGTGTTCTTGTGTAAGGCAGTCTAGAGTGGTTGGAAGGCCACGAAATTTGTAATTTTTCTTCCTTTTGATCTTATCTATCATTTCAAGTTTTTTTTCAAAGTGTTGGTAAGAAATTTGGTTGAGTTTTGAGAAGGTTACGATGCTTAATGCAAAACTGGGTCAATTAAAGGAAGGTTTGAATGATTGCATGTTTTTAAATAGAAATTTAGCTATGGCATGTACTAAGCATGATTTTATATGATCTATCATTATCATAAAATGATTATGTAAGGTTAAATTTGTGGTTAGAAGCATGCCATGATAGGTATTAAATCTATCTTGTTTTGATCTTTAAGCATGAATCGGTTTTAAGCATATTGGTGATTAAGGATTTCTTAGCTTTGATTAAGTATTGGGATGAACTTTATTACTCAAGAATTAGGCTTAATAATGTCCCTAAATATGTTAGTGATCATTAGTGATTAAAGAAAATCTCATATGCATGCATTCATAGGGATCAATAGTTGAAAATACATATAGGCATCAATTAGGATGCATGCCACGGGTTGGAACTAATTGGACAAGTTCCACTATGAGTTTTGAAAATACAAGGGCATAGATGGTTTTAGAATGCCAAAAATATGCAGTCCATGAAATTTGGTTAAATTTGGGGTTTGTTTGCAATTAGTGAAAATCTAGGGCTTAAATGGTAATTCTTGAAAGACTAGGGATATTCTTGTAAATACCTAATTTTTTGAAGCCTTTGATTTTGAACCTATTTATAAGAGTATTAACCCTAAATTAGTATATATACACATGATTTATGCAGCTACGACGCTAATTTCAAATTTTCTCAAAAGTTTGTAAGTTGGCCTCTAACTTACACCTTGATAGATTATTTATGAATTATTGATAAATGCTCATTTCATACTTCAATTATCATTTTTAGCATAAATTATCATGCTATATGATACATTGAGTGCATACCTACATAACATGTGACATTTTTATCATTTTTGCATATTAGATGTATAAATGTCATTTTTGTATGAAATTTACTACATACGCACATGTCATGAGAAACATTTTTTCAAAGCATAGCATGAAAATCATTTTGTCACGACCCCAAAGGCCAGGATCGGGAATTATCCTGGTGTAACTCCTTTGTCCACTCTAGAGTGTTTAATAATGGAGTGGTAACCCCTGGGTTGACGTAGAATAGTCAACAGGCTTCGAATGGGTTCTTTTTAAAGAACACCAAAGCGAAATCAACATGTTATGACACCTAATGCTGGTGGGTGTACACGTTATGAATTTTATGATGTTATGTTATATTTACCAATGTATTGAGAACAAGTCTATAAACAACGTAGTTTCAACATGAGTTGTACTATGGTCACCGGCAGGTACTCACAACGCAAATGGGGAACTGTGATATTACCACACGTTATGTTATTAATTAAGATAATGATGAAAGTTTATGATGAAAGTTTTATGAAAAAGTTATGTTTTCTCAAAAATGATGACGAAATTATTTACTGAGTAAAAACCCATATCTCGACATTTTTAAAAGATGTTGAGGAATCTGGATGGGAGATATGCATACTGATTTTCTACATCTCATGTATTGCATATTTATCATTTTTCATGATTGATTTATCTTTGTGCCAGTTAGTTGTTTAACTTACTGAGATTTTGACTAAATGTCACCCTTTTATGGAACCACTATCATTCCACCCGGAATGATAGAAGTTGTGTCAGGATTTGACCAGGATGGGATTGATGGAGCACTGGATCCACATGTTTGAGGATGAGCCAGATTTTCTGAAAAAGCTAGATTTAATGTTGATGTTTATAGCCCTAGTCCTTCATGCTATAGATTGCATGAAGAGAATAATATGACTTTGTATATAAGTCTATGCTACATTGGTATTTTGAACATGATGATTTTCTAATGAATTTGGGATTTTTTAGTTATTCTAGCATATCTTACATTTTAACTTTTTATTTTCGCTGCGATTATTACATACTGCTAGTTGCATACTAGGATGCATTGCATATTAACTATCATGAACGGGGGTATGTAACCTTGTGTTGCATGTTCCGATGCTCTAAGTCTCCATTCCATCCCAAACGAGGATTGGGGGCGTCACAAAGCACCTAACAGTAGTGGATGCATAAGGAATGTAATCCGACAAAGTAAGGCTGAGTTAATATAAATCTCTATTTATGACGTATTCATCATGGTGTACAGACCGTTGATGGTGTAGTAACTAGCAGGAACACTCGGTGCAAAGGGGAACCATGTTGTGTCCACCCTATGAATAAGAATAAGAGATCATACGATAAGGATCACTTGATGAAAATCTCGTGATATGATAAGGATCACTCGATGCAAATCTCATGATATGTTTTGATAAGACAAGTTTCTGATTAAGATCCACATGAAAAAGAAAGTCAAAGAAGTTTTCTGAAAATGTTAAAGTCTCTATTACAAGTCTTTTGAAAATGGTCAAGTGCATAAGTCAAGTTCTGATCAAGTCATATATCAAGTACATGTCCATGCACGCATTTCGTGATATACCTCTTATATAGTTGTGTTAACTATTGTATGTTGCATGTTTACTTGCTGAGATTTCTTGAAATCTTATTGTGGTAGTTTCCACTACTATTCTCCATCCAAAATGGTAGAAGTTGTGACAGGACCAGGAGTAGCAAGTCATGATGATGATCAAGGCTAAGGATGTGCTCAACTCGGAGAAAGAATGGATTTAGTCATGACCTACTTGGAGATAGCTAAGAATAGAAGGATGCTTTAATGATTTCTTTGTTAAGGTCTTTTTATACAATACTTGTTATTTTAAAGTGTAAACAAAGAGCTTGATACTCCATTGCTAAGAAGTGTGATTTAAATCTATGAATGAAGAAGTTGGGATATTTGTTTATTCTGGTACATCATTTAAATGACTTATTCCGGTATGATTTATTACATACTACTAGTATACATAGGTGTATTGCATCTTATCTATCATGTACAAGGGGTATGTAGCCTTGTATTGCATGTCTTGGTGATATGAACCCGCGGGAAAAGGAATCCCTTGAACTCACATTCAATTTGAAAACTCACCCAAGAAAGCCAAACTCAAGTCAATGGATGGGGAATCTAAATCCGATGAGAACCCGTTTCAAGAACCTAGACTATATTAAAATCTAGACCCGTTGAAGAACCCGTCTCAAGAACCCAGATTACAAGGAAGAACGTCACAAAGGTTGTGATTTACCTTTGATAAGTTCAAAAGTTCAATTAAGAACAAGAGGAGTAAAACTCAACTCACAATGAATAAATCATCCAATATTGTCTAACTCTTCAAATGAGGCTACAAAGAGTATTTAACCCAAAACCCTATTGAAACCCTAGCCAAAATAAAACCCCTTCTCTAAAAAATGCCCCTGCATGAACAGTGCTGACACAGTGATTCACGCATGAACAGTGCCGCTACAGTATTCGGCTACATGAACAGTGCCGCTACAGTACTTTTCTAAACCCTAATTCCAAAAATATGTAACTTTCCAAATAAGCCCTTGGCCACAATACAAGGCCTTCCCAAAACCCTAGTTAAAATGAAATAAGACATATGTGGGCTAAGCACTCTCAAGTCCAATTATTCTAGACTAATTCATTATTTTGCTTTCTTGATCTTCTAATTAGCCCATCTGAAACTTGCAAATGATCTTTAAGATTAGGCCCACCTTGGTTCCCATCATTCCCCCTCTCCTCAAAAGGATTCGACCTCGAATCTCCACCTGGATCAAAGGGAAAAAGGTTAGTAATATTGAAAATAGCAGAAACATTATACTTACCTGGAAGATCCACTTTGTATGCATTATGATTAATTTTCTCAAGAATTTGTAAAGGTTCAAGCAAGCTACTCCTATCATTAACAAGCAAAACCATCAAAGCTAAAGGAGTAAGTGGATTAAACTATAAACAATTTCAAAAGGTGAAACTTTAGTAGTAGCATGAACACTCCAATTATATGTAAACTCAATAAATGACAAACAAAACTCCCTCAAATGTTCATGAAACACATCTAAAATCTTCCTTACTTCAAAATGATCACCCCAATTATATGTGAAGTCAATGAATGTCAAGCAATACTCCCACAAACTTTTATGCAACACATTAATGAATGGCAAATGATACTCCCACAAATGTTCATGTAACACATTTAAAGTCTTCCTTGCCCCAAAATGACCACTCCAATTAGATGCAAACTCAATGAATGGCAAGCAATACTCCCACCCATGGTCACGCCACATGTTTAAAATGCACTTTACACCAAAATGACCCAGCAAACCACATCCATGCACTAGCATCTCATGCATAAGACTAGTAGGCTCACAAAGTTTATTCTCTCTAACCAAATACCAATCTAGTCTATAGCACTTACCAAACGATGCCTTCTCACACGCTCCATACACAGTAGCAAAGTCATCATCATTAGCATGCAATTGCTTATCATATTCAAGTCTCAATAACTTTGTATCTAAAATGATGACAAGGACATACCTTCTTGCTAAAGCATCAACCACAAAACTTTCCTTACCTTGTGTATACTTGATTACATGAGGAAATGTCTCAATGAATTGCACCCACTTGGCATGCATTCTATTCAACTTACCTTGTCCCTTCATGTGCGTCAAGCACTCATGCTCTTCAAAGAAAGGTTGAGTAGGGATTGTCACACCTGTCACAAAATCAATATAATGCTCTATCTCTCTAATAGGTGGCAATCCACTAAACACAACACTAGGCAAAGAGTCATTAAATTCGTTAGTATAAAATCTTTCCTTAGCATAAAATCTCACATTTGTTTTTCCGTTCCTCCCTACAATCTCTCTTTCTTTTTCCTCTTGTGGCTCAACTCTTTTTTCGTAACTCTAAGCTACATCTCTATTTTCTTTTTCACTTTCTATTTCTTTTGTTGTTTCGGTCTCATTCTCTTTTTTCCTCTCACTCTCTTTTCCCTTTTCACTCTCTTTTTTTCTTTCACTCTCCTCTTTTTTTGAACTTTCAATCTCACAATTGTTTTTCAACTCATTCTCTCTTTTTCTTAAGGTTTCAGACTCACTCTCATCTTTTCCCCTAGGTGGTTCGATCTTCCCCTTTGTTACAGCTTGTTTATTTTTGTCCCACTTTGGTTTCCAAGGAGTGCTAGAAACCGAAGTATACCTTGCTGTACCCTTTCTTTTTAACTGCCTCTCCACCTTTATAGCCATGTGCACCATGTCCTCTACCTCCACATAATGTTGCAACTCAACTGCATTGGCTATCTCCTTATTCAACCCACTCAAAAATCTAGCCATCGTGGCCTTCTTATCCTCCACTACATTAGCTCGAATCATAGCCACCTCCATCTCCTTGTGATAATCCTCTACACTCCTAAACCCTTGTGTAAGATTTTGTAGTCTTTGGTAGAGGTCTCTATAGTAGTGGCTAGGTACAAATCTCTGCCTCATGATAGCTTTCAACTCTCTCCAAGTTTCTACAGGCCTCTCAAGATTCCTCCTCCTATTGGTCACTAATTGATCCCACCAAATAATAGCATAATCAGTGAACCCAATTACCGCCAACTTCACTTTCTTCTCCTCAGAGTAATTATGACAATCAAACACCAACTCTATTTTTTTCTCCCACTCTAGATAAACCTCTGGGTTAGTTCTACCTTGGAAAGATGGTATTTTCATTTTGATGCTTCCAAGGTTTCTATCTACTTCATCTCGACCCCTTGGGTTTCCCCTAAGTCCTTTTTCATGCCTAACTCCTCTATGTCTACCCAATCCATCTTTAGATGTTAGGTCTTCCTCATCCTCATCATACTCTTCATTCTCATACCTATTTTCAACACTAGGCTCACATCGCTGCCTATCTCTCCTATCCTGTAGATTTCTAATTACTGCATCTTGATGATCCATCCTATCCCTCACTTCACCCAACACCAAGTCCAATTGCTCAAACTGTTGTTGCATGGCTTGCAACACAAATGATGAGTTATCTACCATCTCCTTTGGTGATGAGTCACTCATATGAGACATCATAACATGTTGCACAAAAAGAATGTTAGTGGAAAACCTCACACACTCCCTTGCGTGTTTACACTCGAATATTGGCACTCCATTCGTGTTTCACTCTTAATTGGCTTTTTCTCGATAATAGTCTCACACTCTCTTGCCTTTTACTTCAATAGTTTTCTCGCTCAAGTTCTTTAAGAACTAATTGAACAAAATCAAGACAATACAACAACCTTGTATTATTCCAACCAGTAATATAGATCCAAGAAACAAGAACAACAAACAAGGAATGAATAAAATGATACGAGACACAAGGAATTTATATGAAGGAAAGAGTAATGATAAAACAAGATACTCACTAGAAAGATGTTTTCAGCCCCTTTGATGATAAAGCTCAATCAACAAATATCTTTCTTTCACTTTGTTGTAACTAAGTTGCAACAAATGAGAATGCTACCCTTTTTTTTTCAATCTTTTTTTTCGAATTTTTTTCTTTCTTTTCCTTTCTTTTCTTTTCTTTTCTGTAATTCAATCACAAACAGCGATATTCAATTGAAAATCAAGCAATTGAATTTCAAACACACAAGAATTGACAATAAAATAGAAGAGAATCAATGAAACAACACTCCAAGCAATTGACAAACTTAGAGATGCAAGAAACCCTAGAATTTTGAAACCCTAGGAGATGCAAATTTCAGCCAAACCCAAAACCCTAAGAATTTTTGGCAGCATACTTTTTGTTTCTATTTTTTTTTTTTTTTGCAACACTAGAACGATGAAGCCCTAGAATTAAAGATGCAACAAATAAAAGATAGAATCAGACCTGATTGGAAACCGAGCTCTGAATACCAAATGATATGAACCCGCGGGAAAAGGAATCCCTTGAACCCACATTCAATTTGAAAACTCACCCAAGAAAGCCAAACTCAAGTCAATGGATGGAGAATCTAGAGCCCGATGAGAACCCGTTTCAAGAACCTAGACTATATTAAAATCTAGACCCATTGAAGAACCCGTCTCAAGAACCCAGATTACAAGGAGGAATGCCACAAAGGTTGTGATTTACTTTTGATAAGTTCAAAAGTTCAATTAAGAACAAGAGGAGTAAAACTCAACTCACAATGAATAAATCATCCAATATTGTCTAACTCTTCAAATGAGGCTACAAAGAGTATTTAACCCAAAATCCTATTGAAACCCTAGCCAAAATAAAACCCCTTCTCTCAAAAATGCCCCTGCATGAACAGTGCCGACACAGTGATTCGCACATGAACAGTGCCGCTACAGTACTTTTCTAAACCCTAGTTCCAAAAATATGTAACTTTCCAAATAAGCCCTTGGCCACAATACAAGGCCTTCCCAAAACCCTAGTTAAAATGAAATAAGACATATGTGGGCTAAGCGTTCTCAAGCCCAATTATTCTAGACTAATTCATTATTTTACTTTCTTGATCTTCTTGATCTTCTTAGCTCTTGATCTTCTAATTAGCCCATCTGAAACTTACAAAATGATCTTTAAGATTAGGCCCACCTTGGTTCCCATCACTTGGCATTTTAGTCACCGTCCAATCCCAAGGTGGGGCTGGGGGCACCACAACTTTGCACCATATAAGTAATGCCTCCAAATCTTTAAAGTGAAAACTATGGCGGCTAACTCCAAGTCATGGGTGGCGTAATTCTACTCATGGTTCTTCAGTTGTCGTGAAGCGTAGGCGACAACTCGCTCTTCTTGCATAAGCACACATCCAAGTCTTGATTTGGATGCATCACTAAAAACCACGTAGGGTTTATGGGGTTTAGGTAGGGCTAGTACTGGTGTAGTTGTGAGCCTTTCCTTGGGTTCCATGAAACTCTGCTCCCGTATCTAGTTCCAAATGCCATTTTAGGGATATTCTTCTCCCTAATCTTGAGCTGATGATAACCAGACGTTAAGTCTATCTTTGAGAACACCGATGCTCCTTGCAATTGATCTAGTACGTCATCGATACATGGTAACGGGTACTTGTTCTTAACCGTTACTTTGTTCAATTCCCTATAGTCAATACACATCCTTAGCGATCCATCATTCTTTTTAACGAACAGAACTAGCGCTCCCCAAGGTGATGAACTAGGTCGAATAAAACCTTTCTCCAATAAAGGGCTTTATGGATGGGGGTTCCTGCGGGTTCTAGTTCTATTGTAAACTCGATTTTTCTATCGGGGGTAATTTGGGTAGATTGTCGATGAAAACCTTAGGGAACTCCTTAACTATAGGTATCCCTCGAATCTCCATATTACCACCATAATCTTCCACTATGAGTGCTAAGTAGGTTGTGGCACCATCAACAATGCACTTCCTTGCCTGCAAAGCTGAAATTAGAGAGGGGGGAGCCTTTATAGTCCCTCCAACGTTAGATGTCATAATATATTGACTTTGCTCAGCCATTTTTCGTCAACCCAAGGTTTACCACTCCATTATTAAATACTCAAAAGTGGACAGAGGAGTTTCAATAGGATAATTCTCCATCATAAGAGATTTTTATCATCAACTTGAGATAATTGGAGTTCTATAACAAGAAAGAATAAATTGTGATGGATTTGCTAGGTGAATTCAAACGCTCTAGATCTATTCTTATTATCTTTAAAATCTTAATTTTAATGCTATTTTCTTCAGTTTAATTTAGATAATCTATTTTTCAAATTTTGGTTTTTCAAATAGTAATTAATTTAGTAAATTTCAGTACTCAATAGCCTAATTAATCCCTATGGGTTTGTCATCCGTTTTCTTTAAAAATACTTTACTACTTGTTACAATTATGTGCACTTGCAGATATTTTCAACACAATAAGTTTTTGGCGCCATTGCCGAGAATTAGTTATTTGTTATTGATATTGATTTCTTAGGAATTAGAAGTGCATGCCCCGATATAAATCATTAGAGCATATACTTTCCGATCCTAAGATTGAAATAACCTTACATCGGATTAATAAAGAGAAAAAGAAAGAGGTTGCCGCATCTAAATTTAGAGTGTTGCTAGGGATCCGCAACTGTTTAACACACACAACACACACTTTTTATTTTTTATTTCTTTTAAATGTCAGATCTCATCAACTCTCTCCTCTTCTCTCTCGTCTACGTCTCTCTCTCCTCATGCTCTCTCTCTCATCACCTCTCTCTCATAAAGTTTTCTCTCTCTTCAACCTCTCTCACTCTTCAAGCTCTCTCCTTATTTCTCTCTCATCAAGCTTTCTCTCTCTTCGACCTCTCTCTCATCATTTCTCTCTCATGTTTCTCTCTCTTCGACCTCTCTCTCTCAAGCTCTCTCTCTCATCAAACAGACCTCTCTCTCTCAAGTTTCTCTCTCATCAAACAGACCTCTCTCTCTTCTCTAGTGTTCTCTTGGATCAAGAAGAAAACAATTAAACAGTAAGATGGATTGCCACGTAGGGTGTGGGTTGGCTTATGCATATAGGAGGCTGATGCAAAGATTTTTCCCTAAATTTAATATGGCCGACTAGGAGCACAATGCTTTAAGAGACTATGATATGCCCTCTGCCAAAGGGGCGACATCTAGTATAAGGTGGCCAGTTATACAAGTCAATAACTTTGAGATCAAGCTGGCCATCATTAAAATATTCAACAAACCATCTAGTTTGGAGGGCTGTTACAAGAGGATCTTAATGTCTATATTGCAAATTTCCTAGAAATTTGTGATACTTTTAAACACAACAGAGTGATAGATGATGAGATTTGAATGAGATTTTTTCCTTTCTCACTTAGGGAAAAAGCAAAAGCTTGGTTGAACTCTTTGCCCCTGGCATCATCACCACCTGGGAGGAGTTGGCACAAAAATTCTTTGCAAAATATTTCCCTTCGGCCAAGACAGCGAAGTTAAGGAATGATATCACTACCTTCACCCAATTTGAGGGTGAATCATTATATGAGGCATGAGAGAGATACAAGGATTTATTGCGCAAGTGTCCACATCATGACCTCCCAGCCTGGCTTCAAGTACAGACATTTTACAATGGTTTGGGACCCACAAATTGATCTATGGTTGATGCGACTGCAGGAGAAGCATTAATAAGGAAGACCCATGAAGCCGCATATGAACTTCTGGAAGAATTGGCATCCAACAACTATCAATGGTCTGCAGAGAAAGCAATACCAAAAAAGATGGCTGGAGTTTTTGAACTTGATTCTATTACCACATTATCGGCACAGATAGCAAATCTATGACAACAACTAGGTAAGATGAATGTTAATGCTATTCAAACTAATGTTGTTTGTGATCATTGCGCAGGAAATCATTAAAGTATAGATTTCCAAGTGGGAAATCCTTTTACCCAACCAAGTATTGAACATGTCCATTATGTTTCCAATTTTCAACGTCAAAATAATCCTTATTCAAACACGTTCAATCCTGGATGGTGAAATCACCCTAACTTTTCATGGAGCAACAATTAACCAAGTGCTGGTTAGACCACCTCAATAGTTTCCACAGTAAGAGAAGAAGCCGACACTTGAGGATATCTTTATGCGGTACATGCAAAAGACTGATATACTAATCCAAAACAACTTGGCTTCAATCTACAATCTTGAGGCACAAATCGATCAGCTCTCAAACACACTTACCGAGAGAACAACAGGAACTTTACCGAGCAACAGTGTGACCAATCCAAAGGAACCTGTCAAAGCCATAACATTGAGAAGTGGGCAGACATATGATGTAACATCCCACTCCTTTCTGACGTAAACAAATTTTGAGGATGGAATTTATTACAAGGAGGAGAGGATGTAACAATCCGCCCCTTTTCTCTAGTGACTACAAGCCTCATTATGCATGCCGATATTATATGATTTCTAAAGTAAGCCCAGTGTTTTAAAGCCCTCGAATATTTTAAATGTTCTGGAAATATTTATATGGGGTATTTCCAATGTCATTTGACTAAGCTTGATTTTAAGTAAGACAATTATAATATTATAATTGTAGGAAATCATTTTTATTAAAATGATTTCAGTTATTTAAAATATTATGAGATTTATATTATGTTGAAAACTCTAAATTAATTAAATGGTTTTATTCTCTTAAAGATATTAAACAAAACTTCATCATTTTATTCATGGTGAAGGAATATTATTTTATAAACTAAAGTTTAGTTTAAATAATATTCTATATTAATTCCTCTCAGTGCTTTTAATTAAGTTATTGTTTACGTATTTTGAAATCAGTATTTGAAGTCCCCCGTTTGATTTGAAGACCCCAAGACGAAGGGTTTGAATTAACACCCTAGCTCCCTCTCTTTCTCCCTCACTTTTCCTTTTCCCATCTCTCTCCTCCCTCTCCCATGCAGTTTCCTCCTCCCTCTCACCTGATTGGTTCCTTTAATCCAACCCAGTGCTGCCGTGCACCGCTCAGCCTCACCACCACCACCGACGACTTCCCCTCATGCCGACGACCAAGCCAACCACCACCAATCTTCCCCACGTGCAGCTCTCTCTCTCTCCTCCTCCTATGGTAACCAACCAAAATGGGTTTCACCCATTTATCTCCTCCTAGCACTGCCATTGTTAGCCAAGGCCACCACCGAGCACCACCACGAGCACCCCCTGACCTCCCTCTTCCTCTTCCCCTTGAGCCGGAGCCGGTAGCCTCTCCCTAGATCGCATGCATGAAGCTCTTCCACGCACGGGTTCCCACGGCCAAGCTTCGCCTCCCACTGCCACTGCACCACCACCAGAGGCTCCTCCTCCCACCGGCGATCTCCCCTAGCCACCCCCATGTCCAGCTGAGCCACCTAGCTCCCCACTCTCTCTTACTCTCTCATGGACTCTCCCTTACGCATGGCCTAGATCTGCAGCCGTGCCTCCTTCACCTCACCACCATAGCTCCACCAGCAACCCTCTGAGCTCCTCCATGGCTAGCCATGACTAGCTAAGCTCCCCCTCCTTTTCCCTATTTGAGACACACGAGTTCCCCTTGGAAACCCATGGCTCCACCATGCTTCGCTACCCCAGCCACCATGAGACCTCCTTCAGACTCCCATGACCTCCCCTAGCCTAGCCCAGGCCCAAACTGCCACTTTACATGGTGAACAGCCACTGTACATGGCTAGATCTGTTGTGTTATGCCCCTCGCTGCCACCACGAGGCCACCATGAGCCCTTCCAAGACCACACCTAGTTATCTAAATGCCAAACCAGCCACCATGTTAGGTGAGTAGCCACCGTACGTGGGTTAACCACCACGTACGACCCTTCCGACATCATCGACCGTGATGGTCAGTGAACAAAGCATGGGTCAATCCTGATGATGGTATAACCCTCTACCCCTGATTATTTATGTTAGATGTTAATTGGTTGATTAGGTTGTGGACTGTGCTATTAGTATTGTGGAGTTCGTTGTGTAGTGTGGTGATCTAATGTGATGTGTTGTGTACGTGAAGTGTTGGGCATATGCGTGTGGTGTGTTGTGAAGTGTTGTGGACTGTGTTGTGAAATCTGGCTGGGAAGTGTGGGCTGTAGTAGTGATGTGGCATAGTGTTGTGAAGGGAGTACACATGGAGTGTACTCCATGTGGTGGAGTGATGCACCATATGGCGTGTATGCCATAATAGTGATGTGGCATAGCGTGTGAAGGGAGTACACGTGGAGTGTACTCCATGAGGTGAAACAATACACCGTGTGGCGTGTCACAAAGATAAGGATGGTTGAGTAGTTAAGGAGCGTAGAGCATGGTGAGTAGTGTCAGGAACTATGGAACTGTGTCCCAAAGTAGTTGTGATGTGGCCTGTAGTCTGAGGTGATAGGTGTCACCATGTAATTGACTTATGGCCAGGAGTATGTGTGAAGTGGGAGGATAGTATCAGAGTAGTGTAGTGGAAGCATGACTGGGGAATGTCACAAAGTGACATCATTAAACAATAAGTCGTGCTTGTGATGGGTAAGGAGTTACTGTAAGAGTGACATAGCGGGAACGTGACAAGATGTCACGATGTGACAGGAGTACATGAGGGACCATACTCATGATGAGTTAGGAGTTAGTGTAAGAATGACGTAGTGGAATGTCAGGTGACGTGACGTGAAGTGTAGTTATGAATGGAGTCCTATCGCGTCAAGTGTTGGGATGAACTACCAAGAGGGACGGGTAGCATGAAGAGTCATGCTAGCCAGGTTAAAAGAAGGTTGGTATCGAAGTATGGCGCTTGTCCATACAAGCAAGTGATCAATGGACTATATGTTGGTCTTAGGTGATAAAAGGGTAAGATTCATGTGTAATCTGTTTAGACACACGTGCTGGACGGATTCACCATATATAATAGGCAATCTGTCATAAGCATGGTTACACAGTGCTTAAGCCTCAGAGTTAGCTTAAAACCATGTGGCGTGTATGGATGGGCATGAAGATTTAGAGTGAGCTAAGATACATGAAGGTACTGACGGGTGTATTGTCTAGGATTGGGATGCGTGACTTAGTTGGTCTCAGTCATACATCAGGATGTGGTCAATAGAAGAGTACGATGAAGATCTTAGTGTCTTAACCCTAAGGTGAATCATGGGTTCACTTTAGTGGATGAGCACTCAAGGTAAGACCTTGAGTTTGGAAGAGATTGTGATCATAAGTAGATCTTGAAGGTTTTAGCATAATAAAGGACAAGTAAGAGCACGGCATAGAAGGAGAATGTTTCAAGTGAAACGTAGTTCTATTTCTAAGTTTAGTTGCTTATGCACTCGATAAGGAATAATGCTAAGGTAATGTATATGCATGTAGGTTGCCATCTAACACGCACATGAATGGTCTGCATAAAATGAGTATAGCATGGAGTCCAAGTAAGTATTACGTTCATAATCTTCTAGAGTTTTCTAAAAGATATGAAATGAAAATGAAATGCTTTTCCTTTACAATACTTTACGAAATGACATGAAAGATGTTTTAAGAAAGTATGCTAAATATAACGTTTAAAGGTATAAGTATGTAATGGCCCTTCTTGGTAGCCCCTTTTTATGCAACCAAAGTATTAATTGTACGCATGCGAATGAATGACTGTGATGACCCAAACTTTTCTTAAACATGGCCCATAGATTTTGTGCTTAGTAGTTGGGACTTTTTGAGAGCTTTAGTTCTTTTTTGGAAAGCCTTAGAATTCTTGAATGGTAATTTGAGCCTAAGGGAGAATTAGCCTTAGAATGCTAAGTGAGATTGGCCTTGTTTAGAAACTTAGGCCCATTGGCTTTAGGCCCATGGCCCAGATTTTAGTCACAGGTGCCATGTGGCATGAAAATAAGGTATTATGAACCTAGACTTGATAATGCATTAAGGGAGAGAGATAAGTGTAGGAAAAATGCCAAAAGGATGGCTTACACACCTATCTTGGAGAAATTGCCACTTGTCATTTTGTAAGAAACCTTCTAGATGCAAGAGACAAAAGAAACCTAGAGGAGATCAAAAGATTTTTGGCTAGACCTTAAGAACGAAATGAAGAAGGTATTACTCCAAAAACCCTAGAGGCTGAATAGATATAGGCAAGTATTGCCCTAGAAACTTACACTTACACTTTAGAACACGAAGTGAAGTTTTTAGTTGTTTTTCTAATATGGAATACTCAGATTTACAGCTTGCTAACATTACTATATGTGGATTTTTGTAAGTATACGCTCAACCTACTTTGGTTAACACTTGTATATGATTGTGTAGATCATTTTCATTTCCATGTTTGTTTTGATTGGTTATCTCTTGTTTGATTATTTGATTATGTTAATATGATCTTGTTTCAATCTATGGAAGGAATTACATGTTTGGAATTTGTGATGAAAATGTCATGAAATACTTGTATATGTTTCGGTTTTCACATGTTTAAAATTAAAGAACTATGTACCATAATGTTTTGGCCATAACATGTATTGTATGTTTAGGACCTTGGTTAAATGTCATGATTTCATGTTGTTTTATCATGCTTTGATTCCTATGTTATATGCTTGAAGATTGGAACATGTTTAAGTGATGAATCTCATGATTTTTACCCCTATGTGTTTCGACCTAAATATGTTTCCATGATTACATGAATGAGTTTGGATGTTTCTTATATTCCATGTAATCATGCTATGATTTGAACATGTTATGCTTGGTTAATTCATACATGGCATTCCATACGTCACATGTCAAGTATAAGCATGAAGTTCTTAAGTTCCATGTCTCATGCATTCGAGGAAATGTTTTCCAAAAGAAAGTGGTTCTTTTTAAAAAGAAAAGAGTCAAAAAGTTCTATCACGAACTGTAAGGATGGTGGTAAGCAGGATGGTGGTAGAGTCCCGCCTGTGATTCCCGCCCACAGGTCAATGATTGTAACAACCTGACCCTAAGTCTAGACTATAAGATAAATTTTATGTATTTTTTTTTTCTCATAACCATAACTATTATTATTATTATTATTATTATTACTATTATTATTATTATTATTATTATTATTATTATTATTACTACTATTATTAATTATCTTTGTTATCATTTTCTATTTCTAGTGTTTTACTATGATCCGAATGGTGTATATTTGGTAGAGTTCTTCTCCTCGTTTCTTTCTACCTTCACTCATGCACGGCTCCAATACACTTCCTTTCACGTTCGTCTTCTCCACCCCATGCACGTTGCCCTCCAATCACATGCACATACACGTTCCTTGCCCGTCTACGACTTCATACTTGGCTCTATCGCTGCCGTGTCCTTCGCATGCACGTTGCATCTCTAGGGTTTCCTTTTGGTTCTCTATCATCTATATATATATATATACTTCCTACAAAACATCAAGCCGCAGCACCATAGCTCAGTTTTCTTCACAACATCTGAAAATAAAATCAGCCCAACGCCTCCAACCACGCACGTACGTTCACATCATGCTTACACTGCGGCTGCCCTCGTCTCTTCCTCTACTGATAACCCCACGGAAACCACCATGCATCACACAGCCATGCGCATGCGCCTCCTGCACGAAGCCAAATGGAAACCAGCACTCACCGTAGAGTAAACACGAGGCCACTGCACAACCACACACACGGCAGTGCACCAAGAACCACCAGCTTTCCCACACGCAGCAACCATCACACTGAAAATAGAGTTTTTCCGCAGCCCACGAAAGTAGCGCCAACCACCAAAAGGTGTAGAGAGAACACTCTGTTTTACTGCACCAAAAATAGAGTATGTACTGTCCCTTCCACCCGAGCCACTTGCCTCACCGGATTCCACCATAGATGACGTCGGAATGCCACCACCAGCCACCACAGAAGACTTCAGACCATCCTCAACCGCCAAGGCACACCGCAGCAGCCACGGACGTGAAGCCGAAGCCTCTGTCTCTCCCTCAAGTCGTGTTTTCGTTTCCCGTAATATCTCTCCCTGTCTCAAGCTTTCGGTTTGTCTCTATCTCTCCAACCTTGAGCCACCGAGGAACCACCCAGCTCAGCCTCGTACTCCTCCACTCGGTGAGTCGCTGCCTCGCACGCCGCTCCTGTTGCCTTCTGTTTCTCTAGAGTATATTCAGCTGCTTGGGTTTAATTACGTAGTGCATGTGTTATAGATTTACTTTTATGCCTTTTTAATCCCTGTTTTTAAGTATAATTACATCTATAACCTTATGTTTAAATATATGTTAATTATGAATGTTAGTACTTCATTTTATTTGAAGTGGAGTTCAATATTTTGAGTTGAGTTTAATTTCATTAGATAAATATATGAATCTTAAGATCATTTTTATAAAGAAGTGTTTAAAGGATTTGAAATATATTTTAAAGTATATTATTGAGCTTAATAATTTAGTTAATATTACTTTGCCTATTTAATAGAAGTTTAATGAAAATTATTATGTTATACTTTAAATAAAATAAAGAAATATGTTAAGAGTATTTAAATAATATTGATAATTATTATATTTCTTATAAGATTAAATAATTTTGTTAAGAAAGTAAATCTATTTTAAGAATTTAGATTTTATGACTTATTTTAAAATAGCCCTAGTATTTTACTAAGTTATAATATGTTATTAGTATTTTTAGTAATTCGAAAATATAAGAAATTATTGATTTTATGGTGTTAAGCAAGAGGTTTATTTGACTATCTCTTAGACTATGAATTTTATTAAGTAAGAATATGCTATTAGTATTTTTTAAATAATTTTAAGTTATAAAGTTTCATTGGTTTTTTATTAAACAGAATATTTTTATTCATTATATTTTACAGTGTGAATTTAATTTAAGTAGAAGATTAGTACACGTCGTTTCTAGACAGATTTAGTGATATTTAATATCGTGTATAGGTGACGAGCTATGAAATGAGAGTGAAGAAGAAGCGCAGCAAGGTAAGTTATTTGATCACAAATTAGGATCATCACAATTCACTTTATATTTAAGTATTATTCAAGCCAGTTCATTGACAGCCTTTGTTTATGTACCACTCATGTCATATGCAAACATGTCATCCAGCATAGCATACGCTCATGTCATTCCGCATCATGTTCAGTTTAGAAATTATAACTATATATGTATTATGTCATGCATCTCATGGTCATAAGACACGTAAGCTATTTTAAGTTCAAGTGCAAGATAAAATCAGTTCAGTTATGGCCATTCAGATGCATGGTACCAATGCAGTTCAGTTTCAGGGTGGACGTGCAAGCCACAGACCCAAGCGGGGTCCACCATAGTATGCTAGAATACTATCAGCGGCTCCCCTCGCGGCCGCGGGACGTGGGGCCGGTGCACAACCTCGCACACAGGGTTAAGTGTGTTGGCCAGTCAGTTCAGTCAGTTAAATCAGTCAGTTCAGTTCAGTTAAATCAGTCAGTTAATTCAGATAAATCAGTCATGCATAAACATCAGTGTGATTAGTCATGAATTTTAAGTTCTCAACATGAAAACTTTTATGAAAACCTTATGTTTAGTATGTTAATGTTGTGATGGATTTCTTACTGAGTATTCGACTCATTTTAGTTTGTTTTCATGTTTTTAACCACCCAGGTGAGGATGATGATTACGAGCAGACAGGCCAGGATTAGAAGGAGCATTTTTTAATTTCAGACCTTTTAGAAGAAATTTATTTTATTGCTTTATGAAATGACTTTTTATTCAGTTTTAATCATTTAAGTTTTTGAAGAGATTTTATCAGACAAAGTTTCATGAAATAAATCCTAAATTATTTTTTTTGATATGAGATGTCTTGCCAGGTTATTTTATGAAAAGCATGTGACACTCCTAGCCTACAGGAAGGGGGTGTTACAATGATGGTATAATGATTAGGGGGAACACGCTGCTCAAGGAGGGGAGTCGTGTTGTGTCCACCCTCTGAATAAGAATAAGAGCTTATGTGGCGCCCCTAGCCCTGCCTAGGATTGGACAGAGACTAAAATACCGGGACATGTAACACAAGGCTACATACCCCTCATACATCACAGATAATATGCTATGCACCTAAGTACACAAGCAGTATGCAATATAACGTTGCAGCGGAAAATGAATAAAAGGTTGAAAATTCTAAGCAATGCAAAATAGCAATTGCAAAGTACATGGTACCAACTGCAAAAGCATTAACACTTTGTCCATGACCATAGTATATATTATAAGGCAAAATATCCTAAAGTATCAAGTATTAAAGTTTGTCTCCCAAAACATACGGGACCTTCAAAATATAAAGTATCTTCAAAAGGCCTAAAAAAAAAACTATAAGTCCCTTTTTTTTCAAAATTACTAAGATTCTTTTTCCTTCCCTAGGTGACCTTCCATGTACTATTGGAATTAGCACTTGGAAGTGTGCTAGCCAAAATTTCAAGGGCATTCTTGTCCTTCCATCCAAATGTCTCTTCACCTATCCTTCTAGTATTCCATGCATGCTTGACCCTTGGCATTATTTGACAAAATTCAAAAACCAAGAGCCTCCCTTCAGTTTTCCATGCAAAACTCCTAGAAAAAAGTCCATTTTTCACTTCCCTAAGCTACTTTTCCTAAGATAACCTCATTGGAACTCGAAATGGGACAAGGCAAAGGTCTAGGCAAAAATCCCTTGATCTCCTCTAGGTTTCATTTGTCTCTTGAATCATCTAGAAGGTCGAGGTCGGGGCATCCATACCCCAAGGTCATGGTAGTACCATAGAAAGCCCGCGAGAAAAAAACTCAAACCTCTTAAATTTACCATTTTGCCCCCAATTGGCTTTCCACTAACCAAGGGCAAAGTGGTTAAAATAAGAGGTGCTCCGAATGGCTCGAGGTCGGGGCATCCAAACCCCAAGGTCATGGTAGTACCATAAAAAGCCTGTGAGCAAAAAACTCAAACCTCTTAAATTTACCATTTTGCCCTCAATTGGCTTTCCACTAACAAAGGGCAAAGTGGTAAAAATAAGATGTGGTCCGAATGGCTCGAGGTCGTGGCATCCATACCCCAAGGTCATGGTAGTACCATAGAAAGCCCGCGAGTAAAAAACTCAAACCTCTTAAATTTGCCATTTTGCGCTCAATTGGCTTTCTAAAAACCAAGGGCAAAGGGGTAAAAATAAAAGGTCCTCCGAATGGCTCGGGGTCGGGACATCCATACCACAAGGTCATGGAAATACCATAGAAAGCCCAGGAGCAAAAAACTCCTTCAACTTAACTTCGGCACTTTGCCCCCAACTGGCTTCCTAACTAACCTAGGACAAAATAGTAAAAATAAGAGGTGCTCCGAATGGCCCGGGGTAGGGGCATCAATACCACAAGGTCATGGTTGTACCATAGGAAGCCCGCGAGCAAAAAACTCAAACCTCTTAAATTTGCCACCTTGCCCTCAATTGGCTTTCCACTAACCAAGGGCAAAGTGGTAAAAATAAGAGCTGCTCTGAATGCCACGAGGTCGGGGCATCCATACCCCAAGGTCATGGTAGTACCATAGAAAGCCTGCGAGCAAAAAACTCAAACCTCTTAAATTTACCATTTTGCCCTCAATTGGCTTTCCACTAACCAAGGGCAAAGTGGTAAAAATAAAATGTGCTCCGAATGGCTCGGGGTCGGGGCATCCATACCACAAGGTCATGGTAGTACCATAGAAAGCCCGCGAGCAAAAAACTCCTACCACTTAACTTCGGCACTTTGCCCCCAACTGGCTTCCTAACTAACCAAGGGTAAAGTGGTAAAAATAAGAGGTGCACTGAATGGCCCGGGGTCGGGGCATCAATACCACAAGGTCATGGTTGTACCATAGGAAGCCCGTGAGAAAAAAACTCAAACCTCTTAAATTTACCACTTTGCCCTCAATTGGCTTTCCACTAACCAAGGGCAAAATGGTAAAAATAAGAGATGCTCCGAATGGCTCGAGGTCGGGGCATCCATACCCCAAGGTCATGGTAGTACCATAGAAAGCCCGCGAACAAAAAACTCAAACCTCTTAAATTTACCATTTTGCCCTCAATTGGCTTTTCACTAACCAAGGGCAAAGTGGTTAAAATAAGAGGTGCTCCGAATGGCTCGAGGTTGGGGCATCCAAACCCCAAGGTCATGCTAGTACAATAGAAAGCCCGCGAGCAAAACACTCAAACCTCTTAAATTTACCATTTTCCCTCAATTGGCTTTCCACTAAGCAAGAGCAAAGTGGTAAAAATAAAATGTACTCCGAATGGCTCGGGGTCGGTGGATCCATACCACAAGGTCATGGTAGTAGCATAGAAACCGCGCGACCAAAAAACCCCAGCTTTTAACGGAGCCACTTTGCCCCCAACTGGCTTGCTAAATGGTCAGGGGCAATGTGGTAAAAATAGGAGGTCCTCCGAATGGCCCGGGGTCGGGGCATCAACACCACGAGGTCACTTTGCCAGCAAGGAAAATACTCCAACCTCTTAACTTGGTCACTTTGCCCTCAATTGGCGACATAACTTAGTAAGGGCAAAGTGGTAAAAATTAGAGGGATCCAGAATGGCCCAGGGTTGGGGCATCCTCACCAAAAGGTTATGGGAGTACCATAGGAAGCCAGTGAGCAAAAACCTCCAACCTCTTAAGTTTGCCACTTTAACCTCAATTAGCTTCCTAAGTGATCAAGGGCAAAGTGGTTAAAATAAGAGGTGCTCCGAATGGCTCGAGGTCGGGGCATCCAAACCCCAAGGTCATGGTAGTACAATAGAAAGCTTGCGGGCAAAAAACTCAAACCTCTTAAATTTACCATTCTGCCGCCAATTGGCTTTCCACTAACCAAGGGCAAAGTGGTAAAAATAAGAGGTGCTCCGAATGGCTCGAGGTCGGGGCAATCATACCCCAAGGTCATGGTAGTACCATAGAATGCCCGCGAGCAAAAAACTCAAACCTCTTAAATTTGCCATTTTGCCCTCAATCGGCTTTCCACTAACCAAGGGCAAAGTGGTAAATATAAAATGTGCTCCGAATGCCTCGGGGTCGGGGTATCCATACCACAAGGTCATGGTAGTACCATAGAAACCCCGCGACCAAAACACTCCAACCTCTTAAGGGGGCCACTTTGCCCCCAATTGGCTTGCCAAATGGTCAGGGGCAAAGTGGTAAAAATAGGAGGTCCTCCAAATGGCCCGGGGTCGGGGCATCCATACCACAAGGTCATGGTAGTACCATAGAATGCCCACGAGGAAAAAACTCAAACCTCTTAAATTTTCCATTTTGCGCTCAATTGACTTTCCAATAACCAAGGGCAAAGGGGTAAAAATAAAAGGTCTTCCGAATGGCTCAAGGTCGGGGCATCCATACCACAAGGTGATGGAAGTACCATAGAAAGCCCGCGAGCAAAAAACTCCTACCACTTAACTTGGGTACTTTGCCCCCAACTAGCTTCCTAACTAAGCAAGCGCAAAGTAGTAAAAATAAAAGGTGCTCCGATTAGCTCGGGGTCGAGGCATCAATACCACAAGGTCATGGTTGTACCATAGGATGCCCGCGAGCAAAAAACTCAAACCTCTTAAATTTGCCACTTTGCCCTCAATTGGCTTTCCACTACCCAAGGGCAAAGTGGTAAAAATAAGAGGTGCTCCGAATGCCTCGAGGTCGGGGCATCCATACCGCAAGGTCATGGTAGTACCATAAAAAGCCCGTGAGCAAAAAACTCAAACCTCTTAAATTTACCATTTTGCCCGCAATTGGCTTTTCACTAACCAAGGGCAAAGTGGTAAAAATAAGTGGTGCTCCGAATGGCTCGAGGTCGGGGCATCCATACCCCAATGTCATGGTAGTAACATAGAATGCTCGCGAGCAAAAAACTCAAACCTCTTAAATTTGCCATTTTGCCCTCAATTGGCTTTTCACTAACCAAGGGCAAAGTGGTTAAAATAAGAGGTGCTCCGAATGGCTCGAGGTCGGGGCATCCAAACCCCAAGGTCATGCTAGTACAATAGAAAGCCCGCGAGCAAAACACTCAAACCTCTTAAATTTACCATTTTGCCTTCAATTGGCTTTCCACTAAGCAAGGGCAAAGTGGTAAAAATAAAATGTGCTCCGAATGGCTCGGGGTCGGTGGATCCATACCACAAGGTCATGGTAGTAGCATAGAAACCGCGCGACCAAAAAACTCCAGCTTTTAACGGAGCCATTTGCCCCCAACTGGCTTGCTAAATGGTCAGGGGCAATGTGGTAAAAATAGGAGGTCCTCCGAATGGCCCGAGGTCGGGGCATCAACACCACGAGGTCATGGTAGTACCATAGGATGCCGGCAAGGAAAATACTCCAACCTCTTAACTTGGTCACTTTGCCCTCAATTGGCCACAGAACTTAGTAAGGGCAAAGTGGTAAAAATTAGAGGGATCCCGAATGGCCCAGGGTTGGGGCATCCTCACCAAAAGGTTATGGGAGTACCATAGGAAGCCAGTGAGCAAAAACCTCCAACCTCTTAAGTTTGCCACTTTAACCTCAATTAGCTTCCTAAGTGATCAAGGGCAAAGTGGTTAAAATAAGAGGTGCTCCGAATGGCTTGAGGTCGGCGCATCCAAACCCCAAGGTCATGGTAGTACAATAGAAAGCTCGCGAGCAAAAAACTCAAACCTCTTAAATTTACCATTCTGCCGCCAATTGGCTTTCCACTAACCAAGGGCAAAGTGGTAAAAATAAGAGGTGCTCCGAATGGCTCGAGGTCGGGGCAACCATACCCCAAGGTCATGGTAGTACCATAGAATGCCCGCGAGCAAAAAACTCAAACCTCTTAAATTTGCCATTTTGCCCTCAATCGGCTTTCCACTAACCAAGGGCAAAGTGGTAAATATAAAATGTGCTCCGAATGCCTCGGGGTCGGGGCATCCATACCACAAGGTCATGGTAGTACCATAGAAACCCCGCGACCAAAAAACTCCAACCTCTTAACGGGGCCACTTTGCCCCCAATTGGCTTGCCAAATGGTTAGGGGCAAAGTGGTAAAAATAGGAGGTCCTCCGAATGGCCCGGGGTCGGGGCATCCATACCACAAGGTCATGGTAGTACCATAGAATGCCCACGAGGAGAAAACTCAAACCTCTTAAATTTTCGATTTTGCGCTCAATTGACTTTCCAATAACCAAGGGCAAAGGGGTAAAAATAAAAGGTCTTCCGAATGGCTCAGGGTCGGGGCATCCATACCACAAGGTGATGGAAGTACCATAGAAAGCCCGCGAGCAAAAAACTCCTACCACTTAACTTGGGTACTTTGCCCTCAACTAGCTTCCTAACTAAGCAAGGGCAAAGTAGTAAAAATAAAAGGTGCTCCGATTAGCTCGGGGTCGAGGCATCAATACCACAAGGTCATGGTTGTACCATAGGATGCCCGCGAGAAAAAAACTCAAACCTCTTAAATTTGCCACTTTGCCCTCAATTGGCTTTCCACTACCCAAGGGCAAAGTGGTAAAAATAAGAGGTGCTCCGAATGCCTCGAGGTCGGGGCATCCATACCGCAAGGTCATGGTAGTACCATAGAAAGCCCGTGAGCAAAAAACTCAAACCTCTTAAATTTACAATTTTGCCCGCAATTGGCTTTTCACTAACCAAGGGCAAAGTGGTAAAAATAAGTGGTGCTCCGAATGGCTCGAGGTCGGGCATCCATACCCCAATGTCATGGTAGTACCATAGAATGCTCGCGAGCAAAAAACTCAAACCTCTTAAATTTGCAATTTTGCCCTCAATTGGCTTTCCACTAACAAAGGGCAAAGTGGTAAAAATAAAATGTGCTCCGAATGGCTCGGGGTCGGGGCATCCATACCACAAGGTCATGGTTGTACCACAGAAACTCCGCAACCAAAAAACTCCAACCTCTTAACGGGGAGACTTTGCCCCCAACTGGCTTGCTAAATGGTCAGGGTCAAACTGGTAAAAATAGGAGGTGCTCCGAATGGCCCGGGATCGGGGCATCCATACGACAAGGTCATGGTAGTACCATAGAATGACTGCGAGCTAAAACCTCAAACCTCTTAAATTTGCCATTTTGCCCTCAATTGGCTTTCCAATAACCAAGGGCAAAGGGGGAAAAATAAAAGGTCCTCCGAATGGCTCGGGGTCGGGGCGTCCATACCACAAGGTCATGGAAGTACCATAGAAAGCCCGCGAGCAAAAAACTCCTACCACTTAGCTTGGGCACTTTGCCCCCAACTGACTTCCTAACGCAAGGGCAAAGTAGTAAAAATAAGAGGTGCTCCGAATGGCTCGAGGTCGGGGTTCCCATACCCGAAGGTCATGGAAGTACCATAGAATTCCCGCGAGCAAAAAACATCAAACCTCTTAAATTTGCCATTTTTCCCTCAATTGGCTTTCCACTAACCAAGGTTAAAGTGGTTAAAATAAGAGGTGCTCCGAATGAATCGAGGTCGGGGCATCCATACCACAAGGTCATAGTAGTACCATACAATGCCCGCGAGCAAAAAACATCAAACCTCTTAAATTTGCCATTTTGCCCTCAATTGCCTTCCCACTAACCAAGGGCACGGTGATTAAAATAAGGGGTGCTCCGAATGGCTCGAGGTCGGGGCATTCATACCCCAAGGTCATGGTAGTACCATAGAAAGCCCGCGAGCAAAAAACTCAAACCTCCTAAATTTTCCATTTTGCCGTCAATTGTCTTTCCACAAACCAAGGGTAAAGTGGTAAAAATAAGAGGTGCTCTGAATGGCTCGAGGTTGGGGCATCCATACCCGACGGTCATGGTAGTACCATAGAATGCCCGCGAGCAAAAGACTCCTACCACTTAACTTGGGCACTTTGCCCTCAACTGGCTTCCCAACTAAGCAAGGGCAAAGTAGTAAAAATAAGAGGAGCTCCGAATGGCCCGGGGTCGGGGCATCCAGACCACAAGGTCATTGTAGTATCATAAAAAGCCCGCGAGCAAAATACTTAAACCTCTTAAAGTTACCATTTTGCCCTCAATTGGCTTTCCACTAACCAAGGGCAAAGAGGTAAAAATAAGATGTGGTAAGAATGGCTTGAGGTCGGGGTATCCATACCCCAAGGTCATGGTAGTACCATAGAAAGCTCGCGAGCAAAAAACTCAAAGCTCTTAAATTTACCATTTTTCCGTCAATTGGCTTTCCACTAACCAAGGGCAAAGTGGTTAAAATTAAGAGGTGCTCCGAATGGCTCGTGGTCGGGGCATCCATACCCCAAGGTCATGGTAGTACCATAGAATGCCTGCGAGCAAAAAACATCAAACCTCTTAAATTTGCCATTTTGCCCTCAATTGGCTTTCCACTAACAAAGGGCAAAGTGGTTAAAATTAAGAGGTGCTCCGACTGGCTCGAGGTCGGGGCATCCATACCCCAAGGTCATGGTAGTACCATAGAATGCCTGCGAGCAAAAAACATCAAACCTCTTAAATTTGCCATTTTGCCCTCAATTGGCTTTCCACTAACCAAGGGCAAGGTGATTAAAATAAGGGGGCTTTCAAAGGCTCGAGGTCGGGGCATTCATACCCCAAGGTCATGGTAGTACCATAGAATGCCCGCGAGCAAAAAACATAAACCTCTTAAACTTACCATTATGACCTCAATTGGCTTTCCACTAACCAAGGGCAAAGTGGTAAAAATAAGAGGTGCTCTGAATGGCTCGAGGTTGGGGCATCCATACCCGAAGGTCATGGTAGTACGATAGAATGCCCGCGAGCAAAAGACTCCTACCACTTAACTTGGGCACTTTGCCCCCAACTGGCTTCCTAACTAAGCAAGGGCAAAGTAGTAAAAATAAGAGGTGCTCCGAATGGCCCGGGGTCGGGGCATCAATACCACAAGGTCATGGTATTTCCATAGGAAGCTTGCAAGCAAAAAACTCCAACCTCTTAACTTTGCCACTTTGCCCTCAATTGGCTACCTAACTTAGCAAGGGCAAAGTGGTAAAAATTAGACGGACTCAGAATGGCCCAGGGTCGGGGCATCCTCACCAAAAGGTCATGGTAGTACCATAGGAAGCCAGTGAGCAAAAAGCTCTAACCTCTTAACTTTGCAACATTCCCCTCAATTGGCATCCAAAGTGATCAGGGGCAAAGTGGTAAAAATAAGAGGTGCTCCGAATGGCCCGGGGTCGGGGCATCCAGACCACATGGTCATTGTAGTACCACAAAAAGCCCGCGAGCAAAATACTCAAACCTCTTAAATTTACCATTTTGCCCTCAATTGGCTTTCCACTAACCAAGTGCAAAGAGGTAAAAATTTAGAGGTGCTCCGAATGGCTCGAGGTCGGGGCATCCATACCCCAAGGTCATGGTAGTACCATAGAATGCCCGCGAGAAAAAAACATCAAACCTCTTAAATTTGCCATTTTGCCCTCAATTGGCTTTCCACTAACCAAAGGCAAGGTGATTAAAATAAGGGGTGCTTCGAAAGGCTCGAGGTCGGGGCATTCATAACCCAAGGTCATGGTAGTACCAAAGAATGCCCGCAAGCAAAAAACTCTTAAATTTTCCATTTTGCCCTCAATTGGCTTTCCACTAACCAAGGGCAAAGTGGTAAAAATAAGAGATGCTCCGAATGGCCTGGGGTCGGGGCATCCAGACCACAAGGTCATTGTAGTACCATAGAAAGCCCGCGAGCAAAATACTCAAACCTCTTAAATTTACCATTTTGCCCTCAATTGGCTTTCCACTAACCAAGGGCAAAGAGGTAAAAATAAGATGTGCTAAGAATGGCTCGAGGTCGGAGCACCCATACCCCAAGGTCATGGTAGTACCATAGAAAGCTCGCGAGCAAAAAACTCAAACCTCTTAAATTTACCATTCTGCCGCCAATTGGCTTTCCACTAACCAAGGGCAAAGTGGTTAAAATTAAGAGGTGCTCCGAATGGCTCGAGGTCGGGGCATCCATACCCCAAGGTCATGGTAGTACCATAGATTGCCGGCGAGCAAAAAATATCAAACCTCTTAAATTTGCCATTTTGCCCTCAATTGGCTTTCCACTAACCAAGGGCAAGGTGATTAAAATAAGGCGTGCTCCGAAAGGCTCGAGGTCAGCGCATTCATACCCCAAGGTCATGGTAGTACCATAGACAGCTCGCAAGCAAAAAACTCAAACCTCTTAAATTTGCCACTTTGCCCTCAATTCGTTTTCCACTAACGAAGTGCAAGGTGGTAAAAATAAAAGTTGCTCCGAATGGCTCGGGGTCGGCGCATCCATACCACAAGGTCATGGAAGTACCATAGAATGCCCGCGAGCAAAAAACTCCTACCACTTAACTTGGGCGCTTTGCCCCCAACTGGCTTCCTAACTAAGCAAGGGCAAAGTAGTAAAAATAAGAGGTGCTCCGAATGGCCTGGGGTCGGGGCATCAATACCACAAGGTCATGGTAGTACCATAGAAAGCCCACAAGCAAAAAACTCCAACCTCTTAACTTGGCCACTTTGCCCACAATTGGCTACCTAACTTAGCAAGGGCAAATTGGTAAAAATTAGAGGGACTCAGAATGGCCCAGGGTAGGGGCATCCTCACCAAAAGGTCATGGTAGTACCATAGGAAGCTAGTGAGCAAAAAGCTCCTACCTCTTAACTTTGCCACATTCCCCTCAATTGGCTTCCTAAGTGATCAGGGGCAAAGTGGTAAAAATAAGAGGTGCTCCGAATGGCACAGGGTCGGGGCATCCAGACCACAAGGTCATTGTAGTACCATAAAAAGCCCGCGAGCAAAATACTCAAACCTCTTAAATTTACCATTTTGCCCTTAATTAGCTTTCCACTAACCAAGGGCAAAGAGGTAAAAATTTAAAGGTGCTCCGAATGGCTCGAGGTCGGGGCATCCATACCCCAAGGTCATGGTAGTACCATAGAATGCCCGCAAGCAAAAAACATCAAACGTCTTAAATTTGCCATTTTGCCCTCAATTGGCTTTCCACTAACCAAAGGCAAGGTGATTAAAATAAGGGGTGCTTCGAAAGGCTCGAGGTCGGGGCATTCATACCCCAAGGTCATGGTAGTACCAAAGAATGCTCGCGAGGAAAAAACTCAAACCTCTTAAATTTACCATTTTGCCGTCAATTGGCTTTCCACTAACCAAGGGCAAAGTGGTAAAAATAAGAGGTGCTCTAAATGGCTTGAGGTCGGGGCATCCATACCCCATGGTCATGGTAGTACCATAGAATGCCCGCGAGCAAAATATATCAAACCTCTTAAATTTGCCATTTTGCCCTCAATTGGCTTTCCACTGACCAAGGGCAAGGTGATTAAAATAAGGCGTGCACCGAAAGGCTCGAGGTCGACACATTCATACCCGAAGGTCATGGTAGTACCATAGAATGTCCGCGAGCAGAAAACATCAAACCTCTTAAATTTGCCATTTTGCCCTCAATTGGCTTTCCACAAACCAAGGGCGAAGTGGTTAAAATAAGAGGTACTCGTAATGGCTCAAAGTCGGGGCATCCATACCCCAAGGTCATGGTAGTACCATAGAATGCCCGCGAGCAAAAAACATCAAACTTCTTAAATTTGCCATTTTGCCCTCAATTGGCTTTGCACAAACCAAGGGCAAAGTGGTTAAAATAAGAGGTACTCTGAATGGTTCGAGGTCCGGGCATCCATACCCCAAGGTCATGGTAGTACCATAGAAAGCCCGCGAGCAAAAAACTCAAACCTCTCAAATTTACCATTTTGCCCTCAACTGGCTTTCCACTAACCAAGGGCAAAGTGGTAAAAATAAGAGATGCTCCGAATGACTCGAGGTCGGGGCATCCATACCCCATGGTCATGGTAGTACCATAGAATGCCCGCGAGCAACAAATATCAAACCTCTTAAATTTGCCATTTTGCCCTCAATTGGCTTTCCACTAACCAAGGGCAAGGTTATTAAAATAAGGCGTGCTCCGAAAGGCTCGAGGTCGGCGCATTCATACCCCAAGGTCATGGTAGTACCATAGAATGCCTGCGAGCAAAAAACTCAAACCTCTTAAATTTACCATTTTGCCCTCAATTGGCTTTCCACTAACCAAGGGCAAAGTGGTAAAAATAAGAGGTGCTCTGAATGGCTCGAGGTCGGGGCATCCATACCCGAAGGTCATGGTAGTACCATAGAATGCCCGCGAGCAAAAGACTGCTACCACTTAACTTGGGCACTTTGCCCCCAACTGGCTTCCTAACTAAGCAAGGGCAAAGTAGTAAAAATAAGAGCTGCTCCGAATGGCCTGGGGCCGGGGCATCAATACCACAAGGTCATTGTAGTACCATAGGAAGCCCGCAAGCAAAAAACTCCAACCTCTTAACTTCAACACTTTGCCCTCAATTGGCTAACTAACTTAGCAAGGGCAAAGTGGTGAAAAGTAGAGGGACTCAAAATGGCCTAGGGTCGGGGCATCCTCACCAAAAGTTCATGGTAGTACCATAGGAAGCCAGTGACCAAAAAGCTCCATCCCCTTAACTTTGCCACTTTTCCCTCAATTGGCTTCCTAAGTGATCAGGGGCAAAGTGGTAAAAATAAGAGGTGCTCCGAATGGCCCTGGGTCGGGGCATCCAAACCACAAGGTCATGGTAGTGCCATAGGAAGCCCACGAGTAAAAAATTCCAACCTCTTAACTTGGCCACTTTGCCCTCAAATTGGCTTGCTAACTAAGCCAGGGCAAAGTGGTAAAAATATGAGGTGCTCCGAATTGCCCGGGGTCAAGGCATCCATACCACAAGGTCATGGTAGTACCATAGACAGCCCGCAAGCAAAAAACTCAAACCTCTTAAATTTGCTACTTTGCCTTCAATTCATTTTCCACTAACGAAGGGCAAGGTGGTAAAAATAAGAGGTGCTCTGAATGGCTCGAGGTCGGGGCATCCATACCCGAAGGTCATGGAAGTACCATAGAATGCCCGCGGGCAAAAGACTGCTACCACTTAACTTGGGCACTTTGCCCCCAACTGGCTTCCTAACTAAGCAAGGGCAATGTAGTAAAAATAAGATGTGCTCCGAAAGGCCCGGGGTTGGGGCATCAATACCACAAGGTCATGGTAGTACCATAGGAAGCCCGCAAGCAAAAAACTCCAACCTCTTAACTTCAACACATTGCCCTCAATTGGCTAACTAACTTAGCAAGGGCAAAGTGGTGAAAAGTAGAGGGACTCAAAATGGCCTAGGGTCGGGGCATCCTCACCAAAAGGTCATGGTAGTACCATAGGAAGCCAGTGACCAAAAAGCTCCATCCCCTTAACTTTGCCACTTTTCCCTCAATTGGCTTCCTAAGTGATCAGGGGCAAAGTGGTAAAAATAAGAGGTGCTCCGAATGGCCCTGGGTCGGGGCATCCAGACCACAAGGTCATGGTAGTGCCATAGGAAGCCCACGAGTAAAAAATTCCAACCTCTTAACTTGGCCACTTTGCCCTCAAATTGGCTTGCTAACTAAGCCAGGGCAAAGTGGTAAAAATATGGGGTGCTCCGAATTGCCCAGGGTCAAGGCATCCATACCACAAGGTCATGGTAGTACCATAGACAGCCCGCAAGCAAAAAACTCAAACCTCTTAAATTTGCCACTTTGCCTTCAATTCATTTTGCACTAACGAAGGGCAAGGTGGTAAAAATAAGAGGTGCTCTGAATGGCTCGAGGTCGGGGCATCCATACCCGAAGGTCATGGAAGTACCATAGAATGCCCGCGGGCAAAAGACTGCTACCACTTAACTTGGGCACTTTGCCCCCAACTGGCTTCCTAACTAAGCAAGGGCAAAGTAGTAAAAATAAGATGTGCTCCGAAAGGCCCAGGGTTGGGGCATCAATACCACAAGGTCATGGTAGTACCATAGGAAGCCCGCAAGCAAAAAACTCCAACCTCTTAACTTCAACACTTTGCCCTCAATTGGCTACCTAACTTAGCAAGGGCAAAGTGGTAAAAAGTAGAGGGACTCAAAATTTCCCAGGGTCGGGGCATCCTCACCAAAAGGTCATGGTAGTACCATAGGAGGCCAGTGAGCAAAAAGCTCCAACCCCTTAACTTTGCCACTTTCCCCTCAATTGGCTTCCTAAGTGATCAGGGGCAAAGTGGTAAAAATAAGACGTGCTCCGAATGGCCCGGGGTCGGGCCATCCAAACCACAAGGTCATGGTAGTGCCATAGGAAGCCCGCGAGAAAAAAACTCCAACCTTTTAACTTGGCCACTTTGCCCTCAAATTGGCTTGCTAACTAAGTAAGGGCAAAGTGGTAAAAATAAGAGGTGCTCCGAATTGCCCGGGGTCGAGGCATCCCTACCAAAGGGTCATGGTAGTACCATAGACAGCCCGCAAGCAAAAAACTCAAACCTCTTAAATTTGCGACTTTGTCCTCAATTCGTTTTCCCCTAACGAAGGGCAAGGTGATAAAAATAAAAGTTGCTCCGAATGGCTCGGGGTCAGCGCATCCATGCCACAAGATCATGGAAGTACCATAGAAAGCCCGTGAGCAAAAAACTCCTACCACTTAACTTGGGCACTTTGCCCCCAAATGGCTTCCTAAGTAAGCAAGGGCAAAGTAGTAAAAATAAGAGGTGCTCCGAATGGCCCGGGGTCGGGGCATCAATACCACAAGGTCATGGTAGTACCTTAGGAAGCCCACAAACAAAAAACTCCAACATCTTAACTTGGCCACTTTACCCTCAATTGGCTACCTATTAGCAAGGGCAAAGTGGTAAAAATTAGAGGGACCCAGAATGGCCCAGGATCGGGGCATCCTCACCAAAAGGTTATGGGAGTACCATAGGAAGCCAGTGAGCAAAAACTCCCAACCTCTTAAGTTTGCCACTTTCCCCCCAATTGGCTTGCTAAGTGATCAGGGGCAAAGTGGTAAAAATAGGAGGTGCTTCGAATGGCCCGGGGATGGCACATCCATACCACAAGGTCATGGTAGTACCATAGAATGTCCGCGAGCAAAAAACTCAAACCTCTTAAATTTGCCATTTTGCCCTGAATTGGCTTTCCACTAACCAAGGGCAAGGTGATTAAAATAAGGGGTGTTCGGAAAGGCTCGAAGTCGGGGCATTCATACCCGAAGGTCATGGTAGTACCATAGAATGCCCGCAAGCAAAAAACGCAAACCTCTTTAATTTACCATTTTGCCCTCAATTGGCTTTCCACTAACCAAGGGCAAAGTGGTGAAAATAAGAGGTGCTCTGAATGGCTCGAGGTCGGGGCATTCATACCCGAAGGTCTTGGTAGTACCATAGAATGCCTGCGAGCAAAAAACTCCTACCACTTAACTTGGGCAATTTGCCCCCAACTAGCTTCCTAATTAAGCAAGGGCAAAGTAGTAAAAATAAGATGTGCTCCGAATGGCCCGGGGTCGGGGCATCAACACCACAAGGTCATGGTAGTACCATAGGAAGCCCGCAAGCAAAAAACTCCAACCTCTAAACTTCAACACTTTGCCCTCAATTGGCTACCTAACTTAGCAAGGGCAAAGTGGTAAAAAGTAGAGGGACTCAAAATGGCCCTGGGTCGGGGCATCCTCACCAAAAGATCATGGTAGTACCATAGGAAGCCATTGAGCAAAAAGCTCCAACCCCTTAACTTTGCCACTTTCCCCTCAATTGGCTTCCTAAGTGATCAGGGGCAAAGTGGTAAAAATAAGAGGTGCTCCGAATGGCCCGGGGTCAAGGCATCCAAACCACAAGGTCATGGTAGTGCCATAGGAAGCCTGCGAGTAAAAAACTCCAACCTATTAACTTGGCCACTTTGCCCTCAAATTGGCTTGCTAACTAAGCAAGGGCAAAGTGGTAAAAATAAGAGATGCTCCGAATTCCCAAGGTAGAGGCATCCATACCACAAGGTCATGGTAGTACCATAGAAAGCCCACGAGCAAAAAACTCCTACCACTTAACTTGGGCACTTTACCCCAAACTGGCTTCCTAACTAAGCAAGGGCAAAGTAGTAAAAATAAGAGGTGCTCCGAATGGCCTGGGGTCGGGGCATCAACACCACAAGGTCATGGTAGTATCATAGGAAGCCTGCAAGCAAAAAACTCCAACCTCTTAACTTGGCCACTTTGCCCTCAATTGGACACCGAACTTAGCAAGGGCAAAGTGGTAAAAATTAAAGGGACCCAGAATGGCCCAGGGTCAGGGCATCCTCACCAAAAGGTTATGGGAGTACCATAGGAAGCCAGTGAGCAAAAACCTCCAACCTCTTAAGTTTGCTACTTTCCCCTCAATTAGCTTCCTAAGTGATTAGGGGCAAAGTGGTGAAAATAAGAGGTGCTCCGAATGGCCCGGGGTCAGGGCTTCAATACCACAAGGTCATGGTAGGAGCATAGGAACCCCGCGAGCAAAAAACTCCAACCTCTTGACTTTGCTACTTTGCCCTCACTTGGCTTGCTAACTAAGATAGGAAAAGTGGTAAAAATAAGTGGTGCTCCGAATGGCCTGGGGATGGGGCATCTAGACCACAAGGTCATGGTTGTACCATAGGAACCCTGTGAGCAAAAAACTCCAACCTCTTAAATTTTCCACTTTGCCCTCAAGTGGATTTCCACTAACCTTGGGCAAAGTGGTAAAAATAAGAGGTGCTCCGAATGGCCCGGGGTCAGGGCATTCAAACCCCAAAGTGATGGTAGTGCCATAGGAAGCCCGTGAGTAAAAAACTCCAACCTCTTAACTTTGCCACTTTGGCCCCAATTGGCATCCAAACTAAGTTTGGGCAAATTGCTAAAAATAAGGGGTCCTTCGAATGGCCCGAGGTTGGGGCATTCACAATACAAGGTCATGGTAGTGCCATAGGAAGCCCGCGAGTAAAAAACTCAAACCTCTTAACATTACCACTTTGCCCTCAATTGGCTTCCTATCTAGGCAAGGGCAAAGTGGCAAAAGTAAGTGCTACTCCGAATGGCTCGGGGTCGGGGCATCCCCACCACAAGGTCATGGTAGTACCATAGGTAGCCCGCGAACAAAAAACTCCAACCTCTTAACTTTGCCACTTGGCCCCAATTGGTTTGCTAGCTAAGTAAAGGCAAAGTGGTAAAAATAAGAGGTGCTCCGAATGGCTCGAGGTCGGTACATCCATACGCCAAGGTCATGGTAGTACCATAGAATGCCTGCGACCAAAAAAATCAAACCTCTTAAATTTGCCATTTTGCCCTTAATTGGCTTTCAACTAACCAAGGGCAAAGTGGAAAAAATAAAAGGTCCTCCGAATGGCTCGGGGTCAGGGCATCCATACCACAAGGTCATGGTAGTACCATAGAAATCCCGCGACCAAAAAACTCCAACCTCTTAACGGGGCCACTTTGCCCCCAACTGGCTTCCTAACTAAGCAAGGACAAAGTGGTAAAAATAAGAGGGGCTCCGAATTGCCCGGGGTCGAGGCATCCATACCACAAGGTCATGGTAGTACCATAGACAGCCCGCAAGAAAAAAACTCCAACCTCTTAAATTTGCCACTTTGCCCTCAAATTGGCTTGCTAGCTAAGCAAGGGCAAAGTGGTAAAAATGAGATGCTCCAAATGACCCGGGGTCGGAGAATCAATACCACAAGGTCATGGTAGTATCGTAGGAAGCCTGCGAGCAAAAAACTCCAACCTCTTAACTTTGCCACTTTGCCCTCCATTGGCTTCCTAAGTGATCAGGTGCATAGTGGTAAAAATAAGAGCTGCCAGTGAATGACCCTGGGTCGGGGCATCCATACCACAAGGTCATGGTAGTACCATAGAAAGCCCGTGAGAAAAAAACTCAAACCTCTTAAATTTGCAAATTTCCCTCAAGTGGATTTCCACTAACCAAGGGCAAAGTGGTAAAAATAAGAGGTGCTCCGAATGGCTCGGCGTCGGGGCTCCAAACCACAGGGTCATGGTAGTGCCATGGGAAGCCCGTAAGTAAAAAACTCCAACCTCTTACCTTTGCCACTTCGCCCCCAATTGGCTTCATAACAAAGCTCTAGCAAATTGGTAAAAAAAAGAGGTGCTCCGAATGGCCCGGGGTTGGCGCATCAATACGACAAGGTCATGGTAGTCAATAGGAACCGTGCGAGCAAAAAACTCCAACCTTTTAACTTTGCTACTTTTCCCACAATTCGCTTCCCAACTACGTAAGGGAAAAGTGGTAAAAAAAAGGAGGCGCTCCGAATGGCCCAGGGTCGGGGCATCCAGACCACAATGTAATGGTAGTACCATACGAACCCCGTGAGCAAAAAACTCCAAACTATTAACTTTGCCACTTTATCCTCAATTGGTATCCTAACTAAGCAAGGGAAAAGTGGTAAAAATAAGAGGTGCTCCGAATCGCCCAGGGTTGGAGCATGCACACCAGAAGGTCGTGGTAGTACCATAGAAAGCTTGCGAGCAAAAAAATCCAACCTCTTAACTTTGCCACTTTGCCCCCAATTCGCTTCCTAACTAAGCTTGGGCAAAGTGGTAAAAATATGAGGTGCTCCGAATGGCCCGGGGTTGGGGCATCCAAACCGCAGGTCATGGTAGTACAATAGGAAGCCCGTTAGCAAAAAAGTCCAACCTCTTAACTTTGCCACTTTGCCCTCAATTGGCTTCCTAACCTAAGCAAGGTCAAAGTGGTAAAAATAAGAGGTGCTCCGAATGGCCCGGGGTCGGCGCATCCAAACCACAAGGTCATGGTAGTGCCGTAGGAAGCCCGAGAGCAAAAAAGTCCAACCTCTTAAATTTGCCACTTTGCCCTCAAGTGGATTTCAACTAACAAAGGGCAAAGTGGTAAAAATAAGAGGTGCTCCGAATGGCTTGGGGTCGGGGCATCCAAACCACAAGGTCATGGTAGTGCCATAGGAAGCCCGCGAGTAAAAAACTCCAACGTCTTAACATTACCACTTTGCCCTCAATTGGCTTCCTATCTAGGCAAGGGCAAAGTGGTAAAAGTAAGTGTTACTCCCAATGGCTCGGGGTCGGGGCATCCGAACTGCAAGGTCATGCTAGTACTATAGGAAGCCCACGAGCAGAAAGGTCCAACCTCTTAACTTTGCCACTTTGCCCTCAATTGGTTTCCTAACCTAAGCAAGGGCAAAGTGGTAAAAATAAGAGGTGCTCCGAATGGCCGGGTGTCGGGGCATCCAAACCACAAGGTCATGGTAGTACCATAGGAAGCCCGCGAGCAAAAAAGTCCAACCTCTTAAAATTGCCACTTTGCCCTCAAGTGGATTTCCACTAATAAAGGGCAAAGTGGTAAAAATAAGAGGTGCTCCGAATGGCTTGGGGTCGGGGCATCCAAACCACAAGGTCATGGTAGTGCCATAGGAAGCCCATGAGTAAAAAACTCCAACCTCTTAACCTTGCCACTTTGCCTCCAATTGGCTTCCTAACTAAGCTTGGGCAAAGTGGTAAAATAAGGGGTGCTTCGAATGGCCCGGGGTTGGGGCATGCACACTACAAGGTCATGGTAGTGCCATAGGAAGACCGCGAGTAAAAAACTCCAACCTCTTAACATTACCTGATGGGAACCAAGTTGGGCCTAGTTTTAAAGATCATTTGCAAGTTTCAGATGGGCTAATTAGAAGATAAAGAGCTAAGAAGATCAAGGAAGCAAGACAATGAATTAGTCTAGAATCATTAGGCTTGAGGATGCTTGGCCCACATATGTCTTACTTTATTTTAACAAGGGCTTCGGGAAGGCCTTGTATTGTGGCCAAAGGCTTATACATGCGGAGCGGCCCACATATATTTTTGGAACTAGGGTTTCGAAAAGTACTGTAGCGGCACTATTCATGCGTGAATCACTATGTCGGCACTTTTCATGCATGGGCAGTTTTTAGAGAAGGTGTTTTATTTTGGCTAGGTTTTCAATAGGGTTTTGGGTAAAATACTCTTTGTAGCCTCATTTGAAGACTGAGACAATATTGAATGTTATTTGTGAGTAAGTTTACTCCTTTTGTTCTTCATTGAACTTTTGAACTTATCAAAGGCAAATCACAACCTTTGTGGCCTTCCTCCTTATAATCTGGGTGCTTGAGACAGGTTATTCATCGGGTCTAGATTTTAATATAATCTTGGTTTTTGAAATGAGTTCTCATCGGGTCTAGATTCTCTATCCACTGACTTAAGTTTGGCTTTCTTGGGTTTGTTTTCAAATCGATTGTGGGTTCAAGGGATTCCTTTTCCCGCCGGTTCATATCATTACCACTTTGCCCTCAATTGGCTTCCTATCTAGGCAAGGGCAAAGTGGTAAAAGTAAGTGTTACTCCGAATGGCTCGGGGTTGGGGCATCCAAACCGCAAGGTCATGATACTACCATAGGAAGCCCGCGAGTAAAAAACTCCAACCTCTTAACATTACCACTTTGCCCTGAATTGGCTTCCTATCTAGGCAAGGGCAAAGTGGCAAAAGTAAGTGTTACTCCGAATGGCTCGGGGTCGGGGCATCCCAACCACAAGGTCATGGTAGTACCATAGGAAGCCCGTGAACAAAAAACTCCAACCTCTTCACCTTGCCACTTGGCCCCCAATTGGCTTCCTAAGTAAGCTTGGGCAAAGTGATAAGAATAAGAGGTGCTCCGAATGGCCCGCGGTCGGGGCATCAATACCACATGGTCATGGTAGTACCATAGGACCCCCGTGACCAAAAAACTCTAACCTCTTAACTTCGCTACTTTGCCCTTAATTGGCTTCCTAACTAAGCAAGGGAAAAGTGGTAAAAATAAGACGTGCTCTGAATGGCCCGGGGTCTTGGCATCCAGACCACAAGGTCATGGTAGTACCATAGGAACCCCGTGAGCAAAAAACTCCAACCTCTTAACTTTGCCACTTTGCCCTCAATTGGTATCCTAACTAAGCATGGGAAAAGTGGTAAAAATAAGGGGGCTCCGACTGGCCCGGGGTCGGGGCATCAATACGACAAGGTCTTGGTAGTAACGTAAGAAGCCCGCAAGCAAAAAACTCCAATCACTTAACTTTGCCACTTTGACCTCAGTTGGCTTCCTAAGTGATCCGAGGCAAAGTGGTAAAAATAAGAGGTGCTCCGAATGGTCCGGGGTCGGGGCATGCATAGCACAAGGTCATGGTAGTACCATAGAAAGCCCACAAGGATAAAACTGAAACCTCTTAAATTTGCCACTTTGCCCTCAAGTGGATTTCCACTAACCAAGGGCAAAGTGGAAAAAATAAAAGGTGCTCCGACTTGCTCGGGGTCGAGGCATCCATACCACAAGGTCAGGGTAGTACCATAGGAAGCCCGCGAGCAAAAAACTCCAACCTCTTAACTTGGCCACTTTGCCCTCAATTTGACTCGCTAACTCTAAGTAAGGGCAAAGTTTTGATCCAAATGGCCCGGGGTCGGGGCATCAACACCACAAGGTCGTGGTTGTACCATAGGAACACCGGGAGAAAAAAACTCCAACCTCTTAACTTTACTACTTTGCCTTCAATTGGCTTCCTAACAAAGTAAGGGCAAAGTGGTAAAAATAAGAGGTGCTTCGAATGGCCCAGGGTTGGGGCATGCACACCACAAGATCATGGTAGTGCAATAGAAAGCCCGCGAGTAAAAAACTTTAACCTCTTAACATTAGCACTTTGCCCTCACTTGGCTTCCTAACTAAGCAAGGGCAAAGTGGTAAAAGTAAGTGTTACTTTGAATGGCTCAGCGCATCCAAACCACAAGGTCATGGTTGTACCATTGGAAGCCCGCGAGCAAAAAACTCCAACCTCTTAACTTTGCCACTTTGCCCACAATTGGCTTCCTAAGTGATCGGGGGCAAAGTGGTAAAAATAAGAGGTGCGGTGAATGACCCTGGGTCAGCGTATCCATACCACAAGGTCATGGTAGTACCATAGGATGGCCGCGAGCAAAAAACTCCAACCTCTTAACTTGGCCACTTTGCCCTCAATTTGGCTTGCTAACTAAGGGCAAAGTGGAAAAAATAAGAGGTGCTCCGAATTGCTCGGCGTCGAGGCATCCATACCACAAGGTCATGGTAGTACCATAGGAAGCTCACGAGCAAAAAACTCCAACCTCTTAATTTGGCCACTTTGCCCTCAATTTGGCGTGCGAACTAAGCAAGGGCAAGGTGGTAAAAATAAGAGGTGATCCGAATGGCCCGCGGTCGGGGCATCAATACCACAAAGTCATGGTAGTACCATAGGAACACCACGAGCAAAAAACTCCAAACTTTTAACTTTGCCACTTTGCCCTCAATTGGCTTTCTAAGTGATCAGGGGCAAAGTGGTAAAAATACGAGGTGCTCCAAATGCCCGGGGTTGGAGCATCCATACCACAAGGTCATGGTAGTATCATAGAAAGCCCACGAGGAAAAAAGTCAAGCCTCTTAAATTTGCCGCTTTGCCCTCAAGTGGATTTCCACTAACCAAGGGCAAAGTGGTGAAAATAAGAGGTGCACCGAATTGCCCGGGGTCGAGGGATCCATACCACAAGGTCATGGTAGAACCATAGTGATGGGAACTGAGGTGGACCTAGTCTTAAAGATTCTTTGCAACTTCTAGATGGGCCAATTCAATAGCCACGAAGATTAAGGAAGCAATACAAGGATTGGTGCAATCCACTTGGATGAAGCTGGCAAGAGCCCAACACTCAAGATGGACTTCAAAGAGGGAGAACCAGTTTTAATCCATTTGATACAAGATGTGGAAGACACAACTTAGAGTATCGTTTGGGCCTTTTATTATTGATGGTTTTCAATTTGTTAAAGTATTTATTTTATTAGTTTAGAATAAGAGGGCTTGAAGATGCTTGGCCCACGTATGTCTTATTTTTCATGAACTAGGGTTTTGGGAAGGCCTTGTATTGTGGCCAAGGATTTATTTGGGAAGTTATATTTTAGAAACTAGGGTTTCAAGAAGTTACTGTAGCTCGGCACTGTTCACGTCCGAATCACTGTAGTGACGCACTGTTCATCTGGCTGAATCACTGTAGCCCGCACTCTTCATCCAGGGGTATTTTTGGAACCAAGGGGTTTATTTTGGGCTAGGGTTTTAATTAGGGTTAGCTTTAAATAGTCTTTGTAGCCTCATTTTATGAAATTTATGAAATTTGATGAATTATTCATTGTGAGTTGAGTTTTACTCCTCTTGTTCTTAATTGAACTTTTGAATTTATCAAAGGTAACTCACAACCTTTGTGGCGTTTCCCCTTGTAATCTGGGTTCTTGAGATGGGATCTTCAACGGGTCTAGATTTTAATATAATCTAGGTTCTTGAAACGAGTTCTCATCAAGTCTAGATTCTCCATCCATTGATTTGAGTTTGACTTTTTTGGGTGCGTTTTCAATTTGATTGTGGGTTCAAGGGATTCCCTTCCCGCGAGTTCATATCATTTGGTATTCAGAGCTCGGTTTCCAATCAGGTCTGATTCTATCTTATTTTTATTGCATCTTTAATTCTAGGGCTTCATTGTTCTAGGGTTACGAAAAAAAAAATTGAAACAAAAAGTACACTGCCAAAACTCTTAGGGTTTTGGGTTTGGCTGAAATTTGCATCTCCTAGGGTTTCAAAATTCTATGGTTTCTTGCATCTCTAAGTTTCTCAATTGCTTGGAGTGTTGTTCCCTTGATTCTCTTCTATTTTATTGTCAATTCTTGTGTGTTTGAATTCAATTGCTTGATTTTCAATTGAATATTTCTGTTTGTGATTGAATTAGAGAAAAGGAAAGAAAAGAATAGAAAAGAGAAGAAAGGAAAGGAAAAAAAAATTCAAAAAAAAATTCAAAAAAGAAAAAAAAAAGTTCAAAAAAAAAAAAGGGGGTAGGATACTCTTAGGTTGCTGCATGGTTACAACAAACAAAAAGAAAGACATTTGTTGATTGAGTTTTATCATCTAAAGGGCTGAAAACATCTTTCTAGTGGGTATCTTGTTTTATCATTACTCTTTACCTCATATAAATTCATTGAGTCTCGTGTCATTTTATTCATTCCTTGTTTGTTGTTCTTGTTTCTTGGATCTATATTACTGGTTGGAATAATACGAGGTTGTTGTATTGCCCTGATTTTGTTCAACTAGTTCTTAAAAGAACTTGAGTGGGAAAACTATTGAGATAAAAGGCAAAGAGAGTGTGAGACTATTATTGGGAAAAGCCAATTAAGATTGAAACACGAGTGGAGTGCCATTATTCGAGTGTAAACACGTAAGGGATTGTGTGAGGTTTTTCACTAACATTCTTTTTGTGCAGCACATTATGATATCTCATAGGAGTGACTAATCACCAAAGGGGATGGCAGATAACTCATATTTTGTGTTGCAAGCCATGCAACAACAATTTGAGTAGTTGAACTTGGTGTTGGATGAAGTGAGGGATAGGATGGATCAACGAGAAGTCCTGATTAGAAATTTGCAAGGTGGGAGAGATAGGAGGCGACGTGAGCCTAGTATTGAGAATGGGTATAAGAATGAAGAGTATAGTGAGTCTATTGTTGCCAGGCATGCTCTCAATACACAAATTAGGATAGATGATACAGAGCAGCGGAGAGAGAACATTTTTCATACTAGATGCCACATCAACAACAAGGTATGTAATATGATCATTGATGTGGAGAGTTATATTAATTTGGCTAGCACAACTTTAGTTTAGAAATTGAGTTTACCTACCTTGAAACTCCCTAAACCATACAAGTTGTAGTGGTTGAGTGATTGTGGAGAGGTTAGGGTCAATAAGCAAGTGCTAGTTTCTTTTTCCATTGGGAAATACCAGGATATGGTGCTTTGTGATGTAGTGCCTATGCATGCTAGACGTATTTTGCTGGGGAAGCCATGGCAGTATGATAGGAAGGTGATCTATGATGGGTTAAGGAACATGTACAGTTTTGAAAATGATGGAAAAATAATCAAACTTGCTCCTTTAACTCCAACACAGGTCTATAGGGACCAACTGAAACTGAAAAGTGAGGATGCTCAAAAAAGAAAGTGTGAAAGTGAGAGTGATCAAAAAAGCAAAAGTGAAAGTGAGGTTGAGCTAAATAGCGAAAGTGAATGTGAGATTGAGAAAAAAAGAAATAGTGAAACCTTAAGAAAAATAGAGAATGAGTTGAAAAAAAATTGTGAGGCCGAGATGTCAAAAAAAGATGAAGAAAAAGAGAGTGATAGAAAAAAAGAGAGTGAAAAGAAGAAAGAGAGTGAAAAAGAAAAGGAGAGTGGAAAGAAAAGGGAGACTGAAGAAAGTGAGAGAAAAACAAAGAGAAAAGAGAGTTTTTATGCTAAGGCAAGTTTTAATAGTAACGAACTTGACATATGTTTGCCTAGTGTTATTGTCTCTTTGTTGCAGGGATATGAGGTCGTGTTTCCTAGCGGTGTGTTTAGTGGATTGCCACCTATTAGAGAGATAGAGCACTACATTAATTTTGTGCCAGGTGCGACAATTTCAACCCAACCTTTCTTTGAAGAACATGAGTGCTTGACACACTTGAGTGGACAAGCTAAGTTGCTGACTAGAATGCATGCTAAGTGGAAGGACTGTATTGAGACTTTTTCTCATATAATCCAATACACACATGGTAAGGAAAATCTTGTGGTTGATGCCTTAGCAAGAAGGTATGTCCTTGTCTTCATTTTAGATGCAAAATTATTGATATTTGAATATGATAACGAATTGTATGCTAATGATGATGACTTTGCTAGTGTGTATGAAGAGTGTGACAAGGCATCGTTTGGTAAGTGCTATAGACTAGATTGGTATTTGTTTAGAGATGATAAACTTTGTGAGCCTACTAGTCTTATGCATGAAATGCTATTACATGCATGTGGTTTGTTGGGTCATTTTGGTATGAAAAGGATTTTAAATGTGTGGTGTGACCATGGGTGGAAGTATTGCTTGACATTCATTGAGTTTGCATATTAGTGGAGTGGTCATTTTGGTGCAAAGAAGACTTTAGATGTGTTGCATGAACGTTTGTGGGAGTATCACTTGTCATTCATTGACTTGTTGAACGAACGTTTGCGGGAGTATCATTTACCTTTCATTGAGTTTGCATATAATTGGAGTAGTCATTTTGGGGTAAAGATGATTTTAGACACGTTACATGAACGTTTGTGTGAGTATCATTTGCCATTTATTGACTTATTGCATGAACGTTTGGGGGAGTATCATTTGCCATTCATTGAGTTTGCATATAATTGGAGGGGTGATTTTGGTGTAAGGAAGACTTTAGATATGTTTCATGAACATTTGTGGGAGTATTGTTTACCATTCATTGAGTTCACATATAATTGGAGTGTTCATGCTACTACTAAAGTTTCACCTCTTGAAATTATTTATAGACTTAATCCATTTACTTCTTTACATTTAAGGCATCTACCTGTTGATGACAGGAGTAGCTTGGATTGACTTTTTCAAATTCTTGAACAAATTATTGATAATGCATATCAAGAGGACCTTCCAGGTAAGTATAATGTTTCTGCTATTTTCAATGTTACTAACCTTTTTCCCTTTGATCCAGGTGGGGATTCGAGGTCGAATCCTTTTGAGGAGAGGGGGAAAGATGGGAACTGAGGGGGACCTAGTCTTAAAGATTCTTTGCAACTTCTAGATGGGCCAATTCAATAGCCACGAAGATTAAGGAAGCAATGCAAGGATTGGTGCAATCCACTTGGATGAAGCTAGCAAGAGCCCAACACTCAAGATGGGCTTGAAAGAGAGAGAACCAGTTTTAATCCATTTGACACAAGATGTGGAAGACACAACTTAGAGTATCGTTTGGGCCTTTTATTATTGATGGTTTCCAATTTGTTAAAGTATTTATTTTATTAGTTTAGAATAAGAGGGCTTGAAGATGCTTGGGCCAAGTATGTCTTATTTTTCATGAACTAGGGTTTTGGGAAGGCCTTGTATTGTGGCCAAGGGTTTCTTTGGAAAGTTATATTTTAGAAACTAGGGTTTCAAGAAGTACTGTAGCTCGGCACTGTTCACGTCCGAATCACTGTAGCGACGCACTGTTCATCTGGCTGAATCACTGTAGCCCGCACTATTCATCCAGGGGTATTTTTGGAACCAAGGGGTTTATTTTGGGCTAGGGTTTTAATTAGGGTTAGCTTTAAATAGTCTTTGTAGCCTCATTTTATGAAATTTATGAAATTTGATGAATTATTCATTGTGAGTTGAGTTTTACTCCTCTTGTTCTTAATTGAACTTTTGAATTTATCAAAGGTAACTCACAACCTTTGTGGCGTTTCCCCTTGTAATCTGGGTTCTTGAGACGGGATCTTCAACGGGTCTAGATTTTAATATAATCTAAGTTCTCGAAACGAGTTCTCATCGGGTCTAGATTCTCCATCCATTGACTTGAGTTTGGCTTTCTTGGGTGCGTTTTCAATTTGATTGTGGGTTTATGGGATTCCCTTCCCGCGGGTTCATATCACATAGGAAGCCCGCGAGCAAAAAACTTCAACCTCTTAACTTGGCCACTTTGCCTTTAAATTGGCTTGCTACCTAAGTAAGGGCAAAGTGGTAAAAATAAGAGGTGCTCAGAATGGTTCGGGGTCAGAGCATCCATACCACAAGGTCATGGTAGTACCATAGAAAGCTCGCGAGCATAAAACTCCAACCTCTTAACTTTGCCACTTTGCCCCCAATTGGCTTCCAATCTAGGCAAGGGCAAAGTGGTAAAAGTAAGTGTTACTCTGAATGGCTCGGGGTCAGCGTATCCAAACCGCAAGGTCATGGTAGTGCCATAGGAAGACCGTGAGCAAAAAACTCCAACCTCTTAACTTTGCCATTTTGCCCTCAATTGGCTTCCTAGCTAAGCAAGGGAAAAGTGGTAAAAATAAGAGGTGCTCCGAATGGGCCGGGGTTGGGGCATCCAGACCACAATGTCATGGTAGTACCATAGGAACCCCGTGAGCAAAAAATTCCAACCTATTAACTTTACCATTTTTCCCTCAATTGGCTTCCTAGCTAAGCAAGGGAAAAGTGGTAAAAATAAGAGGTGCTCCGAATGGCCCGGGGTCGGGGCATCAATTCCACTAGGTCTTGGTAGTACCGTAGGAAGCCTGCGAGCAAAAAACTCCAACCTCTTAACTTTGCCACTTTGCCCTCAATTGGCTTCCTAAGTGATCAGGGGCAAAGTGGTAAAAATAAGAGGCCCAGGGTCAGGGCATGCATACCACAAGGTCATGGTAGTACCATAGAAAGCCCGCGAGGAAAAAACTCAAACCTCTTAAATTTTCCACTTTGCCCTCAAGTGGATTTCCACTAGCCAAGGGCAAAGTGGAAAAAATAAGAGGTGCTCCGAATTGCTCGGGGTCGAGGCATCCATACCACAAGGTCATGGTAGTACCATAGGAAGCCTACGAGCAAAAAATTCCAACCTCTTAATTTGGCCACTTTGCCCTCAATTTGGCGTGCGAACTAAGCAAGGGCAAAGTGGTAAAAATAAGAGGTGATCCGAATGGCCCGGGGTCGAGGCATCAATACCACAAGGTCATGGTAGTACCATAGGAACACCACGAGCAAAAAACTCCAACCTTTTAACTTTTCCACTTTGCCCTCAATTGGCTTCCTAAGTGATCAGGGCAAAGTGGTAAAAATACGAGGTGCTCCGAATGCCTGGGGTTGGAGCATCCATACCACAAGGTCATGGTAGTATCATAGAAAGCCCGCGAGGAAAAAACTCAAGCCTTTTAAATTTGCCGCTTTGCCCTCAAGTGGATTTCCACTAACCAAGGGCAAAGTGGTAAAAATAAGAGGTGCTCCGAATTGCCTGGGGTCGAGGGATCCATACCACAAGGTCATGGTAGTACAATAGGAAGCCCGCGAGCAAAAAAATTCAACCTCTTAACTTGGCCACTTTGCCCTTAATTTGGCTTGCTAACTAAGTAAGGGCAAAGTGGTAAAAATAAGAGGTGCTCAGAATGGCCCGGGGTCAGCGCATCCGGACTACAAGGTCATGGTAGTACCATAGAAAGCCCGCGAGCATAAAACTCCAACCTCTTAACTTTGCCACTTTGCCCCCAATTGGCTTCCTATGTAGGCAAGGGCAAAGTGGTAAGTGTAAGTGTTACTCCGAATGGCTCGGGGTCAGGGTATCCAAACTGCAAGGTCATGGTAGTACCCTAGGAAGCCCGCGAGCAAAAAATTCCAACCTCTTAACTTTGCCACTTTGCCCACAATTGGCTTCCTAAACTAAGCAAGGGCAAAGTGGTAAAAATAAGAGGTGCTCCGAATGGCCCGTGGTTGGAGCATCCATACAACAAGGTGATGGTAGTTCCATAGAAAGCCCGCGAGCAAAAAACTCCAAGCTCTTAACATTACCACTTTGCCCTCAATTGGCTTCCCATCAAGGCAAGGGCAAAGTGGTAAAAGTAAGTGTTACTCCGAATGGCTCGACATCGGGGCATCCAAACCTCAAGGTCATGGTAGTACCACTGGAAGCCCTCGAGCAAACAGGTCCAACCTCTTAACTTTGCCACTTTGCCCTCAATTGGCTTCCTAACCTAAGCAAGGGCAAAGTGGTTAAAATAAGAGGTGCTCCGAATGGCCCGGGGTCGCGGCATCAATACCACAAGGTCATGGTAGAACCATTGGAACCCCTCGAGTAAAAAACTTCAACCTCTTGACTTTGCTACTTTGCCCTCACTTGGCTTCCTAACTAAGACAGGAAAAGTTGTAAAAATAAGAGGTGCTCCGAATGGCCCAGAGACGGGGCATCCAAACCACAAGGTCATGGTAGTACCATAGGAACCCCGTGGGCAAAAAACTGCAACCTATCAACTTTGCCACTTTGCCCTCAATTGGCTTCCTAACTAAGCAAGGGAAAAGTGGTAAAAATAAGAGGTGCTCCGAATGGCCCGGGGTTGGGGCACCAATACCACAAGGTCTTGGTAGTACCGTCGGAAGCCAGCGAGCAAAAAAATCCAACCTCTTAACTTTGTCACTTTGCCCTCAATTGACTTCCTAAATGATCGGGGGCAAAGTGGTAAAAATAAGAGGTGCTCCGAATGGCCCGGGGTCGGGGCATCCAAACCATAAGGTCATGGTAGTGCCATAGGAAGCCAGCGAGCAAACAAGTCCAACCTCTTAACTTGGACACTTTGCCCTCAAATTGTCTTGCTAACTAAGCAAGGGCAAAATGGTAAAAATAAGAGCTGCTCCGAATGGCTCGGGGTCGGAGCATCAATACCACAAGGTCATGGTAGTACCATTAGAAGCCCGCGGAAAAAAACTCCAACCTCTTAACTTTGCCACTTTGCCCTCCATTGGCTGCCTAAGTGATCAGGGGCAAAGTGGTAAAAATAAGAGCTGCTATGAATGACCCTTGGTCGGGGCATCCATACCACAAGGTCATGGTAGTACCATAGAAAGCTCACGAGGAAAAAACTCAAACCTCTTAAATTTGCCACTTTGCCCTCAAGTGGATTTCCACTAACCAAGGGCAAAGTGGTAAAAATAAGAGGTTCTCCGAATGGCTTGGGGTCGGGGCATCCAAACCACAAGATCATGGTAGTGCCATAGGAAGCCCGTGAGCAAAAAATTCCAACCTCTTAACTATGCCACTTTGCCCGCAATTGGCTTCCTAACTTAGCTTGGGCAAAGTGGTAAAAATAAGAGGTGCTCCGAATGGCCCGGGATTGGGGCATCCAAACCACAAAGTCATGGTAGTGCCATAGGAAGCCCGCGAGTAAAAAACTCCAACCTCTTAACTTTGCCACTTTGCCCCAATTGGCTTACTAACTAAGCTTGGGCAAAGTGGTAAAAATAAGGGGTCCTTCGAATGGCCCGAGGTTGGGGCATGCACACTACAAGGTCATGGTAGTGCCATAGGAAGCCCGCGAGTAAAAAACTCCAACCTCTTATCATTACCACTTTGCGCACAATTGGCTTCCTATCTAGGCAAGGGCAAAGTGGTAAGAGTAAGTATTACTCCCAATGACTCGGGGTCGGGGCATCCCACCCACAACGTCATGGTAGTACCATTGGAAGCCCGCGAACAGAAAACTCCACCATCTTAACTTTGCCACTTTGCCCCCAATTGGCTTCCTAACTAAGCTTGAGCATAGTGGTAAGAATAAGAGGTGCTCCGAATGGCTCGGGGTCGGGGCATCAATACCACAAGGTCATGGTAGTACCATAGGAACCCCGTGAGCAAAAAACTCCAACCTCTTAACTTTGCTACTTTGCCCACAATTGGCTTCCTAACTAAGGGAAAAGTGGTAAAAATAAGAGGTGCTCCGAATGGCCCAGGGTCGGGGCATCAATAGCACAAGGTCTTGGTAATACTGTAGGAAGCCCGCGAGCAAAAAACTCCGACCTCTTAACTTTGCCACTTTGCCCTCAATTGGCTTCCTAAATGATCAGGGGCAAAGTGGTAAAAATAAGAGTTGCTCTGATATGAACCCGTGGGAAAAGAATCCCTTGAACCCACAATCAAATTGAAACTCACCCAAGAAAGCCAAATCAAGTCAATGGATGGAGAATCTAGACCCGATGAGAACTCGTTTCAAGAACCTAGATTATATTAAAATCTAGACCCGATGAATAACCCGTCTCAAGAACCCAGATTACAAGGAGGAACGCCACAAAGGTTGTGATTTGCCTTTGATAAGTTCAAAAGTTCAATCAAGAACAAGAGGAGTAAACTCACTAACAAATAACATTCAATATTGTCTAATCTCCAAAATGAGGCTACAAAGAGTGTTTTAACCAATACCCTATTGAAACCCTAGGCAAAATAAAACCCTTTCTCTCAAAAATGCCCCTGCATGAACAGTACCGAAACAGTGAATTGCCGCATGAACAATAACGCTACAGTATTCGGATGCATGAACAGTGCGCTACAGTACTTTTCTAAACACTAGTTCCTAAAACATGTAACTTTCCAAATAAGCCCTTGGCCACAATACAAGGCCTTCCCAAAACCCTAGTTTAAATGAAATAAGGCTTATGTGGGTCAAGCATCCTCAAGCCCAATTATTCTAGACTAATTCATTATCTTGCTTCCTTGATCTTCTTAGCTCTTGATCTTCTAATTAGCCCATCTAAAACTTGCAAATCATCTTTAAGCCTAGGCCCACCTTGGTTCCTATCATGCTTCGAATGGCCCGGGGTTGGGGCACGCAAACCACAAGGTCATGGTAGTACTATAGAAAGCCCATGAGGATAAAACTCAAACCTCTTAAATTTGCCACTTTGCCCTCAAGTGGATTTCCATAACCAAGGGCAAAGTGGTAAAAATAAGAGGTGCTGCGAATGGCCTGGGGTCGGGGCATCCAAACCACAAGGTCATGGTAGTGCCATAGGAAGCCAGCGAGTAAAAAACTCCAACCTCTTAACTTGGCCACTTTGCCCTCAAATTGGCTTGCTAACTAAGCAAGGGCAAAGTGGTAAAAATAAGAGGTGCTCCGAATGGCTCGGGGTCGAAGCATCAATACCACAAGGTCATGGTAGTACCGTAGGAAGCCCGCGGGCAAAAAACTCCAACCTCTTAACTTTGCCACTTTGCCCTCCATTGGCTGCCTAAGTAATCAGGGGAAAAGTGGTAAAAATAAGAGCTGCTGTGAATGACCCTGGGTCGGGGCATCCATACCACAAGGTCATGGTAGTACCATAGAAAGCCCGCGAGGAAAAAACTCAAACCTCTTAAATTTGCCACTTTGCCCTCAAGTGGATTTCCACTAACTAAGGGCAAAGTGGTAAAAATAAGAGGTTCTCTGAATGGCTCGGGGTCGGGGCATCCCAACCACAAGGTCATCGAAGTGCCATAGGAAGCCCGTGAGCAAAAAACTCCAACCTCTTAACTTTGTCATTTTGCCCTCAATTGGCTTCCTAGCTAAGCAAGGGAAAAGTGGTAAAAATAAGAGGGCTCCGAATGGCCCAGGGTTGGGGCATTCAGACCACAATGTCATGGTAGTACCATAGGAACCCCGTGAGCAAAAAAGTCCAACCTATTAACTTTGCCATTTATCCATCAATTGGCTTCCTAGCTAAGCAAGGGAAAAGTGGTAAAAATAAGAGGTGCTCCGAATGGGCCGGGGTCGGGGCATCCAGACCACAATGTCATGGTAGTACGATAGGAACCCCGTGAGCAAAAAATTCCAACCTATTAACTTTACCATTTTTCCCTCAATTGGCTTCCTAGCTAAGCAAGGGAAAAGTGGTAAAAATAAGAGGTGCTCCGAATGGCCCGGGATCTGGGCATCAATTCCACTAGGTCTTGGTAGTACCGTAGGAAGCCCGCGAGCAAAAAACTCCAGCCTCTTAACTTTGCCACTTTGCCCTCAATTGGCTTCCTATCTAGGCAAGGGCAAAGTGGTAAAAGTAAGTGTTACTCCGAATGGCTCGGGGTCGGGGCATCCAAACCGCAAGGTTATGGTAGTACCATAGGAAGCCCTCGAGCAAAAAACTCCAACCTCTTAACTTTGCCACTTTGCCCCCAATTGGCTTCCTAACTCTGCTTGGGCAAAGTGGTAAAAATAAGTGGTGCTCTGAATGGCCCGAGTTCGAGGCATCAATACCACAAGGTCATGGTAGAACCATAGGAACCCCGCGAGCAAAAAACTCAAACCTCTTGACTTTGCTACTTTGCCCTCACTTGGCTTCTTAACTAAGACAGGAAAAGTTGTAAAAATAAGAGGTGCTCCGAATGGGCAGGGGACGGGGCATCCAGGCCACAAGGTCATGGTAGTACCATAGGAACCTCGTGAGAAAAAAACTGAATGGCCCAGGGTCGGGGCATCAATACCACAAGATCTTGGTAGTACCGTAGGAAGCCCGCGAGCAGAAAACTCCAACCTCTTAACTTTGCCACTTTGCCACTTCCTAAATGATCCAATAAGATGTGCTCAATTCGGGGCATGCAAACCACAAGGTCATGGTAGGGCCATAGGAAGCCCGCGAGTAAAAAACTCCAACCTCTTAACTTGGCCACTTTGCCCTCAAATTGGCTTGCTAACTAAGCAAGGGAAAAGTGGTAAAAATAAGAGCTGCTCCGAATGGCTCAGTGCCGGAGCATCAATACCACAAGGTCATGGTAGTATCGTAGGAAGCCCGCGAGCAAAAAACTCCAACCTCTTAACTTTGCCACTTTGCCCTCCATTGGCTGCCTAAGTGATCAGGGGCAAAGTGGTAAAAATAAGAGCTGCTGTGAATGACCCTGGGTCGGGGCATCCATACCACAAGGTCATGGTAGTACCATTGAAAGCCTGCGAGGAAAAAACTCAAACCTCTTAAATTTGCCACTTTGCCCTCAAATGGATGGAAAAGTTAAGAGATTGGAGTTTTTTCTCGCGGTCTTCCCTACGGTACAACCAGGACCTTGTGGTATTGATGCCCTGACCCTGGGCCATTCCGAGCACCTCTTATTTTTACCACTTTGCCCTTGGTTAGTGGAAATCCAATTGAGGGCAATGTGGCAAAGTTCAGCGGTTGGAGTTTTTTGCTCGCAGGCTTCCTACTGTACTACCATGACCTTGTGGAATGGATACCCCGACCCCGGGCCATTCGGAGCACCTCTTATTTTTACCACTGTGCCCTTGCTAAGTTAGCAAGCCAATTAAGGGCAAAGTGGCAAAGTTATGAGGTTGGACTTTTTTGCTCCTGGGCTTCCTGGGGTACTACCATGACCTTGTGGTTTGGATGCCCCGTCGCCGGGCAATTCGGAGCACCCCTTATTTTTACCACTTTGCCCTTGCTTAGTAGCAAGCCAATTGAGGACAAAGTGGCAAAGTTATGAGGTTGGACTTTTTTGCTCCTGGGCTTCCTGTGGTACTACCATGACCTTGTGGTTTGGATGCCCCGACCCAGGGCCATTCGGAGCACCTCTTATTTTTACCACTTTGCTCTTGCTTAGTTAGGAAGCCAAGTGAGGGCAAAGTGGCAAAGTTAAGAGGTTGGAATTTTTGCTTGCGGGCATTCTATGGTACTACCATGACCTTGTGGTATGGATGCCTTGACCCTGGGCAATTCGGAGCACCTCTTACTTTTACCACTTTGCCCTCGGTTAGTGGAAAGCCAATTGAGGGCAAAGTGAGAATTTTAAGAGGTTTGAGTTTCTTTATTGCAGGCTTTCTACGGTACTACCAGATCCTTGTTTTTTGGATGCCCCGACCCCGGGCCATTCGGAGCCCCACTTATTTTTACCACTTTGCTCTTGCTTAGTTAGGAAGCCAATTGAGGGCAAAGTGGTAATGTTAAGAGGTTAGAGTTTTTTGCTCGTGGGGTTCCTATTGTACTACCATGACCTTGTGGTATTGATGCCCCAACGCGGGGCCATTTGGAGCACCACTTATTTTTACCACTTTGCCATTGCTTAGTTTGGAAGCCAATTGGGGGGAAAGTGGCAAAGTTAAGAGGTTAGAGTTTTTTACTCGCTGGCTTCCTACAGTACTACCATGACCTTGTGGTATTGATGCCCCGACCCCGGGCCATTCGGACCACTTGTTATTTTTACCACTTTGCCCTTACTTAGTTAGGAAGCCAATTGAGGGCAAAGTCGCAAAGTTAAGAGGTTGGTGTTTTTTGATAGTGGGCTTCCTATGGTACTACCATGACCTTGTGGTTTGGATGCCCCGACCCCGGGCCATTTGGAGCACCACTTATTTTTACCACTTTGCCATTGCTTAGTTTGGAAGCCAATTGAGGGCAAAGTGGTAATGTTAAGAGGTTGGAGTTTTTTACTCGTGGGGTTCCTATTGTACTACCATGAACTTGTGGTATTGATGCCCCGATGCCGGGCCATTTGGAGCACCACTTATTTTTACCACTTTGCCATTGCTTAGTTTGGAAGCCAATTGAGGGCAAAGTGGTAATGTTAAGAGTTTGGAGTTTTTTGCTCGTGGGGTTCCTATTGTACTACCATGACCTTGTGGTTTTGATGCCCCGACCCCAGGTCATTCGGAGCATCTCTTATTTTTACCACTTTGCCCAAGCTTTGTTAGGAAGCCAATTTGGGGCATAGTGGAAAAGTTAAGAGATTGGAGTTTTTTCCTCGCGGGCTTCCTACGGTACTACCAACACCTGTTGGTATTGATGCCCCAACCTCGAGCCATTCTGAGCACCTCTAATTTTTACCATTTTGCCCCTGCTTAGTTTGGAAGCCAATTGAGGGGAAAGTGGCAAAGTTAAGAGGTTGGAGTTTTTTGCTCGCGGGCTTGCTACTGTACTACCACGACCTTGTGGTATGGATACCCCGACCCCGGGCCATTCGGAGCACCTCTTATTTTTACCACTGTTGATGGGAACAAAGGTGGACCTAGTCTTAAAGATTCTTTGCAACTTCCAGATGGGCCAAATCAATAGCCACGAAGATTAAGGAAGCAATGCAAGGATTGGCGCAATCCACTTGGATGAAGCTAGCAAGAGCCCAACACTCAAGATGGGCTTGAAAGAGGGAGAACCAGTTTTAATCCATTTGATACAAGATGTGGAAGACACAACTTAGAGTATTGTTTGGGCCTTTTGTTATTGATGGTTTTCAATTTGTTAAAGTATTTATTTTATTAGTTTAGAATAAGAGGGTTTGAAGATGCTTGGCCCACGTATGTCTTATTTCTCATGAACTAGGGTTTTGGGAAGGCCTTGTATTGTGGCCAAGGGCTTATTTGGAAAGTTACATTTTAGAAACTAGGGTTTCAAGAGTTACTGTAGCTCGGCACTGTTCACGTCCGAATCACTGTAGCGCCGCACTATTCATGCAGGGGCATTTTTGAGAGAAGGGGTTTTATTTTGGCTAGGGTTTCAATAGTGTTTTGGTTAAAACACTCTTTGTAGCCTCATTTGAAAATTAGACAATATTGAATGTTATTTGTGAGTGAGTTTACTCCTCTTGTTCTTCATTGAACTTTGAACTTATCAAAGGTAAATCAAAACCTTTGTGGCGTTCCTCCTTGTAATCTGGGTTCTTGAGACAGGTTCTTCAACGGGTCTAGATTTTAATATAATCTAGATTTTTGAAACGGGTTCTCATCGGGTCTAGATTCTCCATCCATTGACTTGAGTTTGGCTTTCTTGGGTGCGTTTTCAAATTGATTGTGGGTTCAAGGGATTCCTTTCCCGCGGGTTCATATCATTTGGTATTCAGAACTCGGTTTCCAAGCAGGTCTGATTCTATCTTTTATTTCTTGCATATTGAATTCTAGGGTTTCATTGTTTTAGGGTTGAAAAAAAAAACAAAAAGTACGCTGCCCAAATTCTTAGGGTTTTGGGGTTTGGCTGAAATTTGCATCTCCTAGGGTGACTCGTTCGAAAATGAGCAGCCCAAAGGCTATCCCAAGTGCAGGAGCGTGTCGCGTAGTAATTAGGAATAAATTCCTAGATCGTCTCCACAGGGAAAGTGCTAAAAATAAACTTGTGTAAAATGGTGGAATTATTTACAATGAGAAAATAAAAATAAAAAATGATGATATGTACAATGGATGAAAGAGTGCAATGAAAAGAAGATTTTATTGGTCGTGAACTAGATTCATTTTTGGTTGGCTTTGAGTGTTTGAGAAGCAGTGATGAAAAGTAAAGAAATTAAAGTGCAAGACAGTGAATTTAAATTACTGAAAATTAAATGACTGGAATTTAAATGAACAAGAAAATTAAATGACATAAAAATAAATTGCAGGAAATAAAATTGCAAAAAAATAAATGACAGAAATTTAAATGACTATAAATTAAAGTGCAGAAAAATAAATGACATAAATTTAAAGTGCAGAAAAATAAATGACAATAATTTAAAGTGCAGAAATTTAAAGTGCAAGAAAATAAATCATCATAAATTAAAATGAAAAAAATAAAATTAAAAGTGGAGACTACAGATGAAGGAGGACAGCTCGGTAACAACAGTTGGTCCATTAGGCTCGCAACTGCATCACCGAACTCCCTCACTTCATCTGCGCTTTCTCCAAAAACTAAAAAAAACTACAGACTAATCCTAAGTCTACTAGGTGTCTAACATCGACCACCCTCCTCTATCTATCTTCAGTTCCTTATATAGGCTTGAAAAGCCACTGCGTTCGCTTGTGTCCGTGATTCCTTGTCTCCCACTTGTAATTGCGCTGTGCTTAGCTGCTCATGCGTTGTTCCCCACATGCTGCTTTTCCATCCCGTGACCGAGTGGTTTTATTCTTTTATTCTTTTTTTTTTTTTTCTGCTTTCCCAGCCTTGCGCCGAAATCGACCTGCATGCACCGAATGGTTCTGGTTATTTTTATTTTATTTTCTTGTCTAACCGAACTCATCACATGCACCGAACTCATCACATGCACTGCACCGAACTTCATTCTCTTTCTATTTCCAGCTTGCACCGAAACACATGCATGCACCGAATGGTTCTGCTTTCATCTTCTTTTTATTTTCTTTCGGTTTCTTTTTCTTTCTTTTGTTCTATCTCTTGTCGGCATCACATGCTTACCAACTCTTTTATTTTATTTTCTTATTCTTGCTTCCAGCCGAGACTGCACCAAGTTCCACCCGAAACTACATTGCATTTTCTTTCTTTCTTTTTTCCTTTTCTTTGCAGCTGAATTCTAGTGGAGCCCGACCATGTGAGTAGAGACCACTTTAACCTGAGAGATGGAGGACGAATGACATGGCTTGTGGCATCAACTTCCTCTGTTTTCTCTTCAGAAAACAGAGTATGCATTCTTTCGGTTTTATGTGGAGGTGCTGCCGGGCTGTGCATGGGACCTTCGGACGATGACTCACGGTGTACTTCACGTGGAGGAGACGCCGTGCAGTGGAGGAGATTGGGCACGACTGGGCTGAGGTGGTCCGAACGTATGCTGGAAGTTGAAAATGGTGATGCTGTCGGTGCTCGGTGTTTCCGTGGAGTGCTGCTTCCGAACGCCGTGGAGAAGTGATCTCCGGCGTCTTCTGATGTTGCTAGCGGCTGCAGGTGGTTGACGGTGGCGTTGGCAGCAGCTGTTTGGAGCTGGAAACCGCACGACTGGAGGTTGAAGATGAAGGTCACGACGACATGAGCTTAACGCGTACGACGGGTCATTTGGGCTTGGACGGCAGAATCAAATCTGTGCTAAACGACATGTCGTTTAGGACCTGTGCAGAAAATAAAATAATAAAAAATAAATAAAATTAAATAAAAGAAAATAATTAATTAAATAAAAATTAAACAAAAACTAAACTAAAATATTAACAATGTGTTGTGCATGTGAGACAATAAAATCAAATTAAATCACAAGTTATAAAAATAAGCATAAATTATGCTTTTAATCAATTTAAATCAAAACTTGGATTTATTGCCTCTTGATCATTTTTCTATCTAAAATCAATGATAATATGATAAAACAATTAAAAATACATTGATTTTAACTATATAAATTATGCAATAATGCAGCTCAATCATAGGGTTTCAAAATTCTAGGGTTTCTTGCATCCCTAAGTTTGTCAATTGCTTAGAGTGCCTATCCATTGATTCTCCTTTATTTCTTTGTCAATTCTTGTGTATTTGAATTCAATTGCTTGATTTTCAATTAAATATTGTTGCTTGTGATTGAATTAGAGAAAAGAAAAGAAAAGAAGGAAAAGAAAAGGAAAGAAAAGAAAGGAAAGAGAAAAAAAATCAAAAAAAAAAAATTTCGAAAAAAAAAATTCAAAAAAAAGAAAGAATGGGTAGCATACTCTTAGGTTGCTACATGGTTACAACAAAGAGAAAGATAGATATTTGTTGATTGAGCTTTATCATCAAAAGGGCTGAAAACATCTTTCTAGTGGGTATCTTGTTTTATCATCACTCTTTCCCTCGTATAAATTCCTTGTGTCTCGTGTCATTTTATTCATTCATTGTTTCTTGTTCTTGTGTCTTGGATCTATATTACTAGTTGGAATATCACAAGGTTGCATTGTCTTGATTTAGTTCAACTAGTTCTTAAAGAACTTGAGCGAGAAAACTATTGAGGTAAAAGGCAAGAGAGTGTGAGACTATTATCGGGAAAAAGCCAAATTTAGAGTGAAACACGAGTGGAGTGTCATTATTCGAGTGTAAACACGTAAGGGAGTGTGTGAGGTTTTTCACTAACATTCTTTTTGTGCAGCACATTATGATGTCTCATAGGAGTGACTAATCACTAAAGGGTATGGAAGATAACTCATCCTTGGTGTTACAAGCCATGCAACAACAGTTTGAGCAGTTGAACTTGGTGTTGGGTGAAGTGAGGGATAAGATGGATCATCGAGATGTCCTGATTAGAAATCTTCAAGGCAGGAATGGTAGGAGGCGACGTGAGACTAGTGTTGAAAATGGGTATGAGAATGAAAAGTATGGTGAGTCTCTTGTTTCTAGGCATGCCCTTAATACACAAGTTAAGATCGATGATACAAAGCAGCAGAGCGAGAACATTTTTCATACTAGATGCCACATCAACAATAAGGTATGTAGTATGATTATTGATGTGAGGAGTTGTATTATTTTGGCTAGCACTACTTTAGTTGAGAAATTGAGTTTACCTACCTTGAAACACCCTAGACCATACAAGTTGCAGTGGTTGAGTGATTGTGGGGAGGTTAGGGTAAATAAGCAAGTGCTAGTTTCTTTTTCAATTGGAAAATACCAGGATGTGGTGCTTTGTGATGTAGTGCCTATGCATGCTAGCCATATTTTGTTGGGGAGGCCGTGGCAGTATGATAGGAAGGTGATTCATGATGAGTTAAGGAACATATATAGTTTTGAAAAGGATAGAAAAACAATTAAACTTGCTCCTTTAACTCCAACACAGGTCCATAGGAACGAACTGAAACAGAAAAGTGAGGTTGCTCAAAAGAAAAAAGAGAGTGAAAGGGAAAAAGAGAATGAGACCGAAACAACAAAAGAAATAGAGAGTGAAAAAGAAAATAGAGAGGTGGCTGAAAATCAAGAAAAAAGAGATGAGCCACGTGAGGAAAAAGAAACAAAAGTGAGTTTTTGTGCTGAGGCAAGCTTTTATACTAACGAATTTAATGACTCTTTGCCTAGTGTTGTTGTTTCTTTGTTGCAGGGATATGAGGTCATAATTCCTAGCATTGTGTTTAGTGGATTGCCGCCTATTAGAGAGATAGAGCATCACATTGGTTTTGTGCCAGGTGCGACAATCCCTACTTGACCTTTCTTTGAAGAGCATGAGTCCTTGACACACTTGAGTGGACAAGGTAAGTTGTTGACTACAATGCATGCTAAGTGGAAGGACTGTATTGAGACTTTTCCTCATATAATCCAATACACACATGGTAAGGAAAATCTTGTGGTTGATGCCTTAGCAAGAAGGTATGTCCTCGTCTTCATTTTAGATGCAAAATTATTGATATTTGAATATGATAACGAATTGCATGCTAATGATGATGACTTTGCTAGTGTGTATGAAGAGTGTGACAAGGCATCGTTTGGAGTTTTTTGCTCGCGAGTTTCCGATGGTACTACCATGACCTTTGTTATTGATGCCCGGCCCCGGGCAATTCGGAGCACCTCTTATTTTTACCAGTTTGCCCCTGATCACTTAGGATGCCTATTGAGGGCAAAGTGGCAAAGTTAACAGGTTGGATTTTTTTGCTCACGGGCTTCCTATGGTACTACCATGACCTTGTGGTAAGGAGGCCCTGATGGGAACCAAGGTGGGCTTAGGCTTAAAGATCATTTGCAAGTTTCAGATGGGCTAATTAGAAGATCAAGAGCTAAGAAGATCAAGGAAGCAAGATAATGAATTAGTATAGAATAATTGGGTTTGAGGATGCTTGACCCACATAAACCTTATTTCATTTTAACTAGGGTTTTGGGAAGGTCTTGTATTGTCGCCAAGGGCTTATTTGGAAAGTTACATGTTTTAGGAACTAGGGTTTAGAAAAGTACTGTAGCGCACTGTTCATGCAGCCGAATACAGTTCATGCGGCGATTCACTGTTTCGGTACTATTCCTGCAGGGGCATTTTTGAGAGAAAGGGTTTTATTTTGCCTAGGGTTTCAATAGGGTTTTGGTTAAAAAATTCTTTGTAGCCTCATTTGGAGATTAGACAATATTGAATGTTATTTGTGAGTGAGTTTGCTCCTCTTGTTCTTCATTGAACTTTTGAACTTATCAAAGGCAAATCACAACCTGTGTGGCGTTCCTCCTTGTAATCTGGGTTCTTGAGACGGGTTATTCATCGGGTCTAGATTTTAGTATAATCTAGGTTCTTGAAACGAGTTCTCATCGGGTCTAGATTTTCCATCTGATGGGAACCAAGGTGGGCCTAGTTTTCAAGATCATTTGCAAGTTCCAGATGGACCAATTACAAGATCAAGAGCCAAGAAGATCAAGGAAGCAATGCAAAGATTGGTGCAATCCACTTGGAATGAAGCTAGCAAGAGCCCAACATTCAATATGGGCTTGAAAGAAGGAGAACCAGTTATGATCCATTTGATTCACGCAGTGGAAGACAAGACATAGAGATAGGCCCTATTGTTATTAGAAGCTTTTAATTTAGTTAAAAGATTTATTTCATTTAGAATAAGTGGGCTAGATGATACTTGGCCCGCATATGTCTTATTTATTATGAATTAGGGTTTTTGAGAAGGCCTTGTACTTTGGCCAAGGGCTTATTTGGAAAATTTATATTTTTTGGAACTAGGGTTTACAAGGGGGACTGTAGCGAATTACTGTAGCGCCGTACAGTAGCCGCGGGTACTGTTCATCCGAGGGTAGTTTTGGAAGTAGGGTTTATTTTGGGTTAGGGTTTCAATAGGGTTTTGGTTAAAACACTCATTGTAGCCTCATTTGAGAGATTAGACAATATTGAATGTTATTTGTGAGTGAGTTTACTCCTCTTGTTCTTGATTGAACTTTTGAACTTATCAAAGGCAAATCACAACTTTTGTGACGTTCCTCCTTATAATCTGGGTTCTTGAGACGGGTTATTCATCGGGTCTAGATTTTAATATAATCTAGGTTCTTGAAACGAGTTCTCATCGGGTCTAGATTCTCCATCCATTGACTTGATTTGGCTTTCTTGGGTGAGTTTCAATTTGATTGTGGGTTCAAGGGATTCTTTTCCCGCGGGTTCATATCACCATCCGTTGACTTGATATTGGCTTTCTTGGGTGCGTTTTCAAATTGATTGTGGGTTCAAGGGATTCCATTCCCGCGGATTCATATCGGGCCCCGACCCCGGGCCATTCGGAGCACCGCTTATTTTTATCACTTTGCCCTTGCTTAGTTAGGAAGCCAATTGAGGGCAAAGTGGCCGTTAAAAAGTTGGAGTTTTTTGCTCGCGGGCTTCCTAATGAACTACCATGACCTTATGGTATGGATGCCACGACCACGGGCCATTCGGAGCACCGCTTATCTTTACCACTTTGCCTTGATCACTTAGGAAGCCAATTGAGGGCAAAGTGACAAAGTTAAGAGGTTGGAGTTTTTTGCTCGTGGGCTTCCGATGGTACTGCCATGACCTTGTGGTATTGATGGCCCGGCCACGAGCAATTCGGAGCACCTCTTATTTTTTCCACTTTGCCCCTAAACACTTAGGATACCAATTGAGGGCAAAGTGGCAAAGTTAAGAGGTTAGAGTTTTTTGCTCGCGGGCTTCCGATGGTACTACCATGACCTTGTGGTAATGATGCCCCGGCCCCGGGAATTCGGAGCACCTCTTATTTTTACCAGTTTTTAGGATGCCTATTGAGGGCAAAGTGGCAAAGTTAAGAGGTTGGTGTTTTGTGCTCGTGCGCTTCCTGCGGTACTACCATGACCTTTTGGTATTGATGCCATGACCCTAGGCCATTCTAAGCACCTCTAATTTTTACCACTTTGCCCTTTCTTAGTTAGCAAGCCAATTGAGCGCGAAGTGGCAAAGTTAGGAGGTTGGAGTTTTTCGCTCGTGGGCATTCTATGGTACTACCATGACCATGTGGTATGGATGCCCCAACCCCGGGCCATAAGGAGCACCTCTTATTTTTACCACTTTCAACCCTGATCACTTAGGAAGCTGATTGAGGGCAAAGTGGCAAAGTTAAGAGGGTGGAGTTTTTCACTTAGAGGCTTCCTATGGTACTACCATGACCATAGGAACTGTATGCCCCGATCCCGGGCCATTCTGAGCACCTCTAATTTTTACCACTTTGCCCTTGCTTAGATAGGAAGCCAATTGAAGGCAAAGTGGCCAAGTTAAGAGGTTGGAGTTTTTTGCTCGCAGGCTTCTTATGGTACTACCATGACCTTGATGGGAACCAAGGTGGGCCTAGGCATAAAGATCATTTGCAAGTTTCAGATGGGCTAATTAGAAGATCAAGAGCTAAGAAGATGAAGGAAGCAAGATAATGAATTAGTCTAGAATAATTGGGTTTGAGGATGCTTGACCCACATAAACCTTATTTCATTTTAACTAGGGTTTTGGGAAGGCGTTTACTCCTCTTGTTCTTCATTGAACTTTTGAACTTATCAAAGGCAAATCACAACTTTTATGGCGTTCCTCCTTGTAATCTGGGTTCTTGAGACGGGTTATTCATCGGGTCTAAATTTTAATATAATCTAGGTTCTTGAAACTAGTTCTCATCAGGTCTAGATTCTCCATCCATTGACTTGATTTTGGCTTTCTTGGGTGCATTTTCAAATTGATTGTGGGTTCAAGGGATTCCTTTCCTGCGGGTTCATATCATTTGGTATCAGAACTCGGTTTCCAATCAGGTCTAATTCTATCATTTATTTCTTGTATTCTTAAATTTAATTCTAGGGCTTCATTGTTCTAGGGTTACCAAAAACAAAAAGTACGCTACCAAAATTCTTAGGGTTTTGGATTTGGCTGAAATTTGCATCACCTAGGGTTTCAAAATTTGAGGATTTCTTGTATCTCTAAGTTTGTCAATTGCTTGGAGTGTTATTCCATTGATTATCTTCTATTTCATTGTCAATTCTTATGTGTTTGAATTCAATTACTTGATTTTCAATTGAATATTGCTGTTTGTGATTGAATTAGAGGAAAGAAAAGAAAGGAAAAGAAAAGAAAAGAAAGGAAAAGAAAAGAAAAAAAAAGAAAGAAAAAAAAATTCAAAAAAAAAAATTCAAAAAAAAAAAATCGAAAGGAAAGAGAGGTGGCATACTCATAGGTTGCTACATAGTTACAACAAAGAGAAAGAAAGATATTTGTTGATTGAGCTTTATCATGAAAGGGGCTGAAAACATCTTTCTAGTGGGTATCTTGTTTTATCATTACTCTTTTTCTCGTATAAATTCCTTGTGTCTCGTGTCATTGTTTATTCCTTCTGTGTTTTTCTTGTTCTTGTCTCTTGGATCTAATTACTAGTTGGAATAAAACAAGATTGCATTATCTTGATTGAGTTCAATTAGTTCTTAAAGAACTTGAGTGGGAAAACTTTTGAGGTAAAAGGCAAGAGTGTGTGAGACTATTATCGGGAAAAAGCCAATTAAGAGTGAAATACGAGTGGAGTGACATTATTCGAGTATAAACACGTAAGGGAGTGTGTGAGGTTTTTCACTAACATTCTTTTTGTGCAGCACATTACGATGTCTCGTATAAGTGACTAATCAGTAAAGGGTATGGAAGATAACTCATCCGTGGTGTTGCATGCCATGCAACAACAGTTTGAGCGGTTGAACTTGGTGTTGGGAGAAGTGAGGGATAGGATGGATCATCGAGATGTCCTAATTAGAAATCTTCAATGCAGGAGTAGTAGGAGGTGACGTGAGACTAGTGTTGAAAATGGGTATGAGAATGAAAAGTATAGTGAGTCTCTTGTTTCTAGGCATGCCCTCAATACACAAGTTAAGATCGATGATACAAAGCAGCAGAACGAGAACATTTTTCATACTAGATGCCACATCAACAATAAGGTATGTAGTATGATTATTGATGTGAGGAGTTGTATTAATTTGGCTAGCACTACTTTAGTTGAGAAATTGAGTTTACCTACCTTCAAACACCCTAGACCATACAAGTTGCAGTGGTTGAGTGATTGTGGGGAAGTTAGGGTAAATAAGCAAGTGCTAGTTTCTTTTTCAATTGGAAAATACCAGGACGTGGTGCTTTGTGATGTAGTGCCTATGCATGCTAGCCATATTTTGTTGGGGAGACTGTGGCAGTATGATAGGAAGGTGATCCATGATGAGTTAAGAAACATGTATAGTTTTAAAAATGATGGAAAAACAATCAAACTTGCTCCTTTAACTCCAACACAGGTCCATGGAGACCAACTGAAACAGAAAAGTGAGGTTACTCAAAAGAAAAAAGAGAGTGAAATGGAGAAAGAAAGTCAAAAGAAAAAAGAGAGTGAAATGGAAAAAGAAAGTCAAAAGGAAAAAGAGAGTGAAAAGAAAAAAGAGAGTGAAAAGGAAAAAGAGAGTGAGAGGGAAAAAGAGAATGAGGTTGAGACATCAAGAGAAAGAGAGAGTGAAAAAGAAAATAGAGAGGTGGCTGAGAGTCAAGAAAAAAGAGATGAGCCACGTGGGGAAAAAGAAACAAAAGTGAGATTTTATGCTAAGGCAAGATTTTATACTAACGAATTTAATGACTATTTGCCTAGTGTTGTGTCTTTGTTGCAAGGATATGAAGTCATGATTCCTAGTGGTGTGTTTAGTAGATTGCCACCTATTAGAGAGATTGAACCTTACCTTGATTTTGTACCAAGTGCGACAATTCCTACCCGACCTTTCTTTGAAGAATATGAGTCCTTAACACACTTGAAGGGACATGGTAAGTTGAATACAATGCGTGCCAAGTGGGTGCAATCCATTAAGACCTTTCCTTATGTAATCAGGTACACACAAGGTAAAGAAAATTTTGTGGTTGATGCTTTAGGAAGAAGGTATGTCCTTGTCATCATTTTGGATGCAAAGTTATTAAGACTTGAATATGATAAGACATTGTATGTTAATGATGATGGCTTGGTTAATGTGTATGGAACATGTGAGAAAGCACCCTGGGGTAACTTCTATAAATGTGATTGGTACTTGTTTAGAGAGAATATACTTTGTGTGCCTACTACATTTATGCGTAAGTTGCTTTTGTGTGATAGACATGGTGGGTTGTTGGGTAACTTTGGTGTAAGGAAGGCTTTAGATGTGTTGCATGAACATTTGTGAGAGTATCACTTGCCATTCATTGAATTGTTGCATAAACATTTGCGGGAGTATCATTTGCCTTTCTTTGAGTTTGCATATGATTAGAGTAGTCATTTTGGGGGAAAGATGATTTTAAACATGTTACATGAGCGTTTGTGTGAGTATCATTTAACATTTATTGACTTATTGCATAAACATTTGTGGGAGTATCATTTGCCATTCATTTCGTTTGCATATAATTGGAAGGGTGATTTTGGTGCAAGGAAGACTTTAGATATGTTTCATGAATATTTGTGGGATTATTGTTTACCATTCATTGAGTTCACATATAATTGGAGTGTTCATGCTCCTTCTAAAGTTTCACCTCTTGAAAATATTTATAGACTTGATCCATTTACTCCTTTAGATTTAATGCATCTACCTATTGATGACAGAAGTAGCTTGGATGGATTTTTCCAAATTCTTGAACAAATTAATGATAATGCATACAAAGTGCATCTTTTAGGTAACTATAATGTTTTTGCTATTTTCAATAATACTAACATTTTTCCCTTTGATCCAGGTGGAGATTCGAGGTCGAATCCTTTTGAGGAGAGGGGGAATGATGGGAACCAAGGTGGGCCTAGGCTTAAAGATCATTTGCAAGTTTCAGATGGGCTAATTAGAAGATCAAGAGCTAAGAAGATGAAGGAAGCAAGATAATGAATTAGTCTAGAATAATTGAGTTTGAGGATGCTTGACCCACATAAACCTTATTTCATTTTAACTAGGGTTTTGGGAAGGCCTTGTATTGTGGCCAAGGGCTTATTTGGAAAGTTACATGTTTTAGGAACTAGGGTTTAGAAAAGTACTGTAGCGCACTGTTCATGCAGCCGAATACTGTAGCGTTACTGTTCATGCGGCGATACACTGTTTCGGTACTGTTCATGCAGGGGCATTTTTAAGAGAAAGGGTTTTATTTTACCTAGGGTTTCAATAGGGCTTTGGTTAAAACATTCTTTGTAGCCTCATTTGAAGATTAGACAATATTGAATGTTATTTGTGAGTGAGTTTACTCCTCTTGTTCTTCATTGAACTTTTGAACTTATCAAAGGCAAATCACAACCTTTGTGGCGTTCCTCCTTGTAATCTGGGTTCTTGAGATGGGTTATTCATCGGGTCTAGATTTTAATATAATCTAGGTTCTTGAAACGAGTTCTTATTGGGTCTAGATTCTCCATCCATTGACTTGATTTTGGCTTTCTTGGGTGCGTTTTCAAATTGATTGTGGGTTCAAGGGATTTCTTTCCCGTGGGTTCATATCAGACCTTGTGGTATGGATGCCCCGACACCGGACTGTTCGGGGTTCCTTTTATTTTTACCACTTTGCCCTTGCTTAGTTAGGAAGCCAATTGACGGCAAAGTGGCAGTTAAGAGGTTGGAGTTTTTTGCCCGCGGGCTTCCTGTGGTACTACCATGACCTTGTGGCATGGATGCCCCGACCCCGGGCCATACGAAGCACCGCTTATTTTTACCACTTTGCCCTTGCTTAGCGGAATGCCAATTGAGGGCAAAGTGGTAAATTTAAGAGGTTGGAGTTTTTTGCTCGCGCAATTCCTACGGTACTACGATGACCCCGAGCCATTCGGAGCACCTCCTATTTTTACCACTTTGCCCTTTCTTAGTTAGGAAGCCAAGTGAGGGCAAAGTGGGAAAGTTAAGAGGTTGGAGTTTTTTGCTCGCGGGCTTCCTACGGTATTATCATGACCTTGCGGTATTGATGCCCCGACCCCGGCCATTCGAAGCACCTCTTATTTTTACTACTTTGCCCTTAATCACTAAGGAAGCCAATTGAGGGCAAAATGGCAAAGTTAAGGGGTTGGAGTTTTTTGCTCGCGGGCTTCCTATGGTACTACCATGACCTTGTGGTGTGGATACCCCGACCCTGGTTCATTTGGAGCACCTCCTATTTTTACCACTTTGCCCTTACTTAGTTAGGAAGCCAATTGGGGGCAAAATGGAAAATTTATGAGGTTTGAGTTTTTTGCTCGCGGGCATTCTATGGTACCACCCAGACCTTGTGGTGTGGATGCCCCGACCCCAGGCCATTCGGAGTACCTCTAATTTTTACCACTTTGCCCTTACTTAGTTAGGAAGCCAATTGAGGACAAAGTGGCAGTTAAGTGGTCGGAGTTTTTGGTCATAGGCTTCCTATGGTACTACCATGACTTTGTGGTATGGATGCCGCGACCCTGGGCCATTCGGAGCACCTCCTATTTTTACCACTTTGACCTTGGTTAGTGGAATGCGAATTGAGGGCAAAGTCGCAAATTTTAGAGGTTTGAGTTTTTTGCGCGCGAGCTTTCTATCTTACTACCAAAACCTTGTGGTATGGATGCCCCGACCATGGGCCATTCAGAACACCTCTTAATTTTACCACTTAGGAAACCAATTGAGGGAAAGTGGCAAAGTTAAGAGGTTAGATTTTTTTGCTCACGGGCTTCCTATGGTAGTAGCTTGACCTTTTGGTGTGGATTCCCCAACCACGGGCCATTCGGAGCACCGTTTATTTTTACCACTTTGCCCCTGATCACTTAGGAAGCCAATTGAGGGCAAAGTGGCCAAGTGAAGAGGTTTGAGTTTTTTGGTCGCGGGTTTCCTATGGTACTACTATGACCTTGTGTTGTGGATGCCCTGACCCCGGGCAATTCGGAGCACCTCTTATTTTCACCACTTTCCCCTTGGTTAGTCGAAAGCCAATTGAGCGCAAAATGGCAAATTTAAGAGGTTTGACTTTTTTGCTCGCGGGCATTCTATGGTACTACCATGACCTTGTGGTATGGATGCCCCGACCCCGGGCCATTCGGTGGACCTCTTATTTTTACTACTTTGCCCCTGATCACTTAGGAAGCCAATTGAGGGCAAAGTGACAAAGTTAAGAGGTTGGAGGTTTTTACTCGCGGGCTTCCGATGGTACTAACATGACCCTATGGTATTGATGCCCCGTCCTCGGGCCATTAGGAGCACTTCTTATTTTTACCACTTTACCCCTGATCACTTATGGTATGGACACCACAACCACGGGCCATTCGGAGCACCGCTTATTTTTACAACTTTGCCCTTTCTTAGTTAGGAAGCCAATTGAGGGCAAAGTGGCCAAGTTAAGAGGTTGAAGTTCTTTGCTCGCGGGCTTCCTATGGTACTACCATGACCTATTGGTATGGATGCCCCGACCCCGGGCCATTCCGGGCACCTTTTATTTTTACCATTTTGCCCTTGCTTAGTTACGAAGCCAATTGTGGGCAAAGTGGCAGTTAAGAGGTTGGAGTTTTTTGCTCGCGTGTTTCCTATGGTACTACCATGACCTTGTGGTGTGGATGCCCCGACTCCGGTTCATTTGGAGCTCCTCCTATTTTTACCACTTCGCCCTGCTTAGTTAGGAAGCCAATTGGGGGCAAAATGGACAATTTAATAGGTTTGAGTATTTTGCTCGCGGGCATTCTATGGTACTACCATGACCTTGTGGTATGGACGCCCCGACCCCGGTCCATTCAGAGAACCTCTTATTTTTACTACTTTGCCCCTGATCACTTAGGAAGCCAATTGAGGGCAAAGTGGCTAAGTTAAGAGGTTGGAGTTTTTAGCTCACAGGCTTCCTATGGTACTACCAAGACCTTTTGGTGTCGATGCCCCGACCCCGGGCCATTCGGAGCACCTCTTATTTTTACCACTTTGCCCCTGATCACTTAGGATGCCAATTGAGGGCAAAGTGGCAAAGTTAAGAGGTTGGAGTTTTTTGCTCGCGCGCTTCCTGCGGTGCTACCATGACCTTCTGGTAGTGATGCTGCGACCCCGGGCCATTCTGAGCACCTCTAATTTTTACCACTTTGCCCTTTCTTAGTTAGGAAGCCAATTGAGAGCAAAGTGGCAAAGCTAAGAGGTTGGAGTTTTTTTCTCGCGGGCTTCCTATGGTATTACCATGACCTTGCGGTATTGATGCCCCGACCCCCCGGCATTCGAAGCTCCTCTTATTTTTACTACTTTGCCCCTGATCACTTAGGAAGCCGATTGAGGGCAAAGTGGAAAAGTTAAGAGGATGGAGTTTTTTGCTCACAGGCTTCCCATGGTACTAACATGACCTTTCGGTGTCGACGCCCCGACCCCTTGTCATTCGGAGCACCTCTTATTTTTACCACTTTGCCCCTGATCACTTAGGAAGCCAATTGAGGGCAAAATGGCAAAATTAAGAGGTTGGAGTGTTTTACTCGCGGGCTTCCTATGGTACTACCATGACCTTGTGGTGTGGATGCCCCGACCCCAGTTCATTTGGAGCTCCTCCTATTTTTACCACTTTGCCCTTGCTTAGTTAGGAAGCCAATTGGGGGCAAAATGGAAAATTTAAGAGGTTTGAGTATTTTGCTTGCGGGTTTGCTATGGTACTACCCTGACCTTGTGGTGTGGATGCCACGACCACGGGCCATTCGGAGCACCTCTAATTTTTACCACTTTGCCCTTGCTTAGTTAGGAAGCCAATTGAGGGAAAAGTGGCAGTTAAGAGGTTGGAGTTTTTTGCTCGCGGGCTTCCTATGGTACTACCATGACCTTATGGTATGGATGCCACGACCACGGAACATTCGGAGCGCCTCTTATTTTTACCACTTTACCCCTGATCAATTAGGAAGCCAATTGAGGGAAAGCGGCAAATTTAAGAGGTTTGATTTTTTTGCGCCCGAGCTTTCTATGGTACTGGTATGAATGCCCCGACCTCAGGCAATTCCGAGCACCCCTTACTTTTACCACTTTGACCTTGGTTAGTGGAAAGCCAATTGGGGGCAAAATAGCAAATTTAAGAGGTTAGAGATTTTTGCTCGCGGGCATTCTATGGTACTACCATGACCTTTTGGTATGGATGCCCTGACCCCGGGCGATTCGGAGCACCACTTATTTTTACCACTTTGCCCGTGCTTAGCTAGGAAGCCAATTGAGGGCAAAGTGGCTGTTAAGAGGTTGGAGTTTTTTGCTCACAGGCTTCCTATGGTACTACCATCACCTTGTGGTATGGATGCCCCGACCCCGGGCCAATTTGAGCACGTCTTACTTTTACCACTTTGCCCTTGCTTACTTAGGAAGCCAAATTGTGGGCAAATGGCCAATTTCAGACGTTTGAGTTTTTTGCGCGTGAGCTTTCTATCTTACTACCATGACCTTGAGGTATGGATGCCCCGAGCCTGGGCCATTCGGAGCACCTCTTCTTTTTACCCATTTGCCCTTGATCACTTAGGAAGCCAATTGAGGCAAAGTGGCAAAGTTAGCAGGTTGGAGTTTTTTGCTCGTGGGCTTCCAATTGTTTTGCCTTGACCTTGTGGTATGGATGCCTCGACCCCGGGCAATTCGGAACACCTCTTATTTTTACCACTTTGCCCTTGGTTAGTGGAAAGCCAATTGAGGGCAAAGTGGCAAATTTAAGAGGTTTCAGTTTTTTGCGCGCGGGCTTTCTGTGGTACTACCATGACCTTTGGTATGGATGCTCCGACCCCGGGTCATTCGGAGCACCTCTTATTTTTACCACTTTGCCCTCGCTTACTTAGGAAGCCAAATTGAGGGCAAAGTGGCCAAGTTAAGAGGTTGGAGTTTTTGGTCGCGGGCTTCCTATGGTACTACCATGACCTTGTGGTATGGATGCCTCGACCCCGGGCAATTCGGAGAACCTCTTATTTTTAACACTTTGTCCTAGGTTAGTGGAAATCCAATTGAGGGCAAAGTGGCCAATTTAAGAGATTTGAGTTTTTTGCTCGCGGGCTTTCTATGGTATTACCATGACCTTGTGGTATGGATGCCCCGACCCCGGGCCATTCGGAGTACCTTTTATTTTTACCACTTTTCCCTTGGTTAGTGGAAAGCCAAATGAGAGCAAAATAGCAAATTAAAGAGGTTTGAGGTTTTTGCTTGCGGGCATTCTGTGGTACTACCATGACCTTGTGGTATGGATGCCCCAACCCCGGGCCATTCGGAGCACCTCTTATTTTTTCCACTTTGCCATTGCTTAGGTAGGAAGCCAATTGAGGGCAAAATAGCAAATTAAAGAGGTTTGAGTTTTTTGCTCGCGGTGGGCATTCTATGGTACTACCATGACCTTGTGGCGTGGATGCCCCGACCCCGGGCCATTCGGAGCATAGCTTATTTTTAGCACTTTGCCCTTGCTTATTGGAATGCCAATTGAGGGCAAAGTGGCAAATTTAAGAGGTATGAGTTTTTTGCGCGAGAGCGTTCTATCTTACTATCATGACCTTGTGGTATGGATGCCCCGACCCTGGACCATTCAGAGCACCTCTTGTTTTTACCCATTTGCCCCCCATAACTTTGGAAGCCAATTGAGGGCAAAGTGGCAAAGTTAACAGGTTGGAGTTTTTTGCTCGCGGGCTTCCAATTGTACTACCATGACCTTGTGGTTTGGATGCCCCGACCCCGTTCAATTCGGAGCACCTCTTGTTTTTACCACTTTTCCCTTGGTTAGTGGAAAGCCAATTGAGGGCAAGGTGGCAAATTTAAGAGGTTTGAGTTTTTTGCGCGCGAGCTTTCTATGTTACTACCATGACCTTGTGGTATGGATGCCATGACCCTGGGCCATTCTTAGCACCTCTTATTTTTACCACTTTGCCCCTGATCACTTAGGAAGCTAATTGAGGGCAAAGGTGCAATGTTAAGAGGTTGGAGTTTTTTGCTCGCGCGCTTCCTGCGGTACTACCATGACCTTCTGGTAGTGATGCCGCGACCCCGGGCCATTCTGAGCACCTCTAATTTTTACCACTTTGAGTTTTCTTAGTTAGGAAGCCATTCTGAGCACCTCTAATTTTTTCCTTGCGGGCTTCCTACGGTATTACCACGACCTTGCAGTAATTATGCCCCAACCCCGGGCCATTCGAAGCACCTCTTATTTTTAACAGTTTGCCCCTAATCAATAAGGAAGCCAATTGAGGGCAAAGTGGCAAAGTTAAGAGGTTGGAGTTTTTTGCTCGCGGGCTTCCTATGGTACTACCATGACCTTGTGGTGTGGATGCCCCGACCCCGGTTCATTTGGAGCACCTCCTATTTTTCTACTTTGCCCTTGCTTAGTTAGGAAGCAAATTGGGGGCAAAATGGAAAATTTAAGAGGTTTGAGTTTTTTGCTCGCGGGCATTCTATGGTACTACCCTCACCTTGTGGTGTGGATGCCCCGACCCCGAGCCATTAGTTGCACCTCTAATTTTTACCACTTTGTCCTTGCTTAGTTAGGAAGCCAATTGAGGCAAAGTGGCAGTTAAAACGTTGGAGTTTTTTGCTCGCGGGCTTCCTATGGTACTACCATGACTTTGTGGTACAGATGCCGCGACCCCGGGCCATTCGGAGCACCTATTATTTTTTCCACTTTGACCTTGGTTAGTGGAATGCGAATTGAGGGCAAAGTGGCAAATTTGAGAGGTTTGAGTTTTTTGCGCGTGAGCTTTCTATCTTACTGCCAAAAGCTTGTGGTATGGATGCCCCGACCATGAGCCATTCAGAGCACCTCTTATTTTTACCACTTTGCCACTGATCACTTAGGAAGCCAATTGAGGGCAAAGTGGCAAAGATAAGAGGTTGGAGCTTTTTGCTCGCGGGCATTCTATGGTACTACCCTGACCTTGTGGAGTGGATGCCCCGACCCCGGGCCATTCGGAGCACCTCTTATTTTTACCACTTTGCCCCTGATCACTTAGGAAGCCAATTGAGGGCAAAGTGGAAAAGTTAAGAGGTTAGAGTTTTTTACTCGTGGGCTTCCGATGGTACTAACATGACCTTGTGGTATTGTTGCCTCGACCCCAGGCCATTAGGAGCACCTCTTATTTTTACCACTTTACCCCTGATCACTTAGGAAGCCAATATAGGGCAAAGTGGCAAATTTAAGAGGTTGGAGTTTTTTGCTCGCACGCTTCCTACGGTACTACCACGACCTTGTGGTATTGGTGCCGTGACACCAGGCCATTCTGAGCACCTCTAATTTTTACCACATTGCCCTCGCTTAGTTAGGAATCCAATTGAGGGCAAAGTAGCAAAGTTAAGAGGTTGGAGTTTTTTGCTCGAGGGCTTTCTAAGGTACTACCATGACCTTGTGGTATGGATGCCTCGACCCTGGGCCATTCGGTGCATCTCTTATTTTTACAACTTTGGCCCTGATCACTTAGAAAGCCGATTGAGGGCAAAGTGGCAAAGTTAAGAGGTTGGAGTTTTTTCTCACATGCTTCCGATGGTACTAACATGACCTTGTGGTATTGATGCCCCGACCCAAGTGTTCTTCGGAATGACTGGGCATAAAGGGCACGTAGGCGGTGAATCGGGTTGAAAGTGAAAATCAGACTATTAGCTATTAGACGACCGGGTAATCGTCGTAATCGTCTTTGTTCGCTCATTTCTCCGGGCAATTAGGAGCAGCTCTTATTTTTACCACTTTACCCCTGATCACTTAGGAAGCCAATATAGGGCAAAGTGGCAAATTTAAGAGGTTGGAGTTTTTTGCTCGCACGCTTCCTACTGTACTACCACGACCTTGTGGTATTGGTGCCGTGACACCAGGCCACTCTGAGCACCTCTAATTTTTACCACATTGCCCTCTTTTAGTTAGGAATCCTATTGAGGGCAAAGTAGCAAGTTAAGAGGTTGGAGTTTTTTGCCCGAGGGCTTTCTATGGTACTACCATGACCTTGTGGTATGGATGCCCCGACCCTGGGCCATTCGGTGCATCTCTTATTTTTACAACTTTGGCCCTGATCACTTAGAAAGCCGATTGAGGGCAAAGTGGCAAAGTTAAGAGGTTGGAGTTTTTTGCTCACATGCTTCCGATGGTACTAACATGACCTTGTGGTATTGATGCCCCGACCCCGGGCCATTAGGAGCACCTCTTATTTTTACCACTTTACCCCTGATCACTTAGGAAGCCAATATAGGGCAAAGTGGCAAATTTAAGAGGTTGGAGTTTTTTGCTCGCACGCTTCCTATTGTACTACCACGACCTTGTGGTATTGGTGCCGTGACACCAGGCCACTCTGAGCACCTCTAATTTTTACCACATTGCCCTCGCTTAGTTAGGAATCCTATTGAGGGCAAAGTAGCAAGTTAAGAGGTTGGAGTTTTTTGCCCGAGGGCTTTCTATGGTACTACCATGACCTTGTGGTATGGATGCCCCGACCCTGGGCCATTCGGTGCATCTCTTATTTTTACAACTTTGGCCCTAATCACTTAGAAAGCCGATTGAGGGCAAAGTGGCATAGTTAAGAGGTTGGAGTTTTTTGCTCACATGCTTCCTATGGTACTACCATGACCTTTTGGTGTCGATGCCCCGACCCCGGGCCATTCGGAACACCTCTTATTTTTACCACTTTGCCCTTACTTAGTTAGGAAGCCAATTGAATGAAAAGTGGCCAAGTTAACAGGTTGGATTTTTTTGCTCGCGGGCTACCAATTATACTACCATGACCTTGTGGTATGGATGCCTTGACCCCGGGCAATTCGGAGCACCTCTTATTTTGTCTAGTTTAATTGAGGGCAAAGTGGCAAAGTTAAGAGGTTGGAGTTTTTTGCTTGCGGGCTTCCGATGGTTCTACCATGACCTTGTGGTATTCATGCCCCGACCCCGGGCCATTCGGAGAACCTCTTATTTTTACCACTTTGCCCTTCTTACTTAGGAAGCCAATTGAGGGCAAAGTGGCAAAGTTAAGAGGTTGGTGTTTTTTGCTCGCGGGCATGCTATGGTACTACCATCAACATGTTGTGTGGATGCCCCGACCACGGGCTATTCGGAGCACCTCCTATTTTTACCATTTTGCCCTTGCTTAGTTAGGAAGCCAATTGGGGGCAAAGTGGTAAAGTTAAGAGGTTGGAGTTTTTTGCTCGTGGGCTTCCTATGATACTACCATGACCTTGTGGTATTGATGCCCCGACCCCCGGCCATTCGGAGCACCTCTTATTTTTACCACTTTGCCCTTACCTAGTTAGGAAGCCAATTGAGGGCAAAGTGGCAAAGTTAAAAGGTTGGAGTTTTTTGCTTACGGGCTTCCATGGTACTACCATGACCTTGTGGTATTGATACCCCGACCTTGGGCCATTTTTTCCACTTTGCCTCTGATAATTTAGGAAGCCAATTGAGAGCAAAGTGGCAAAGTTAAGAGGTTGGTGTTTTTTGTTCGCGGGCTTCCTATGGAACTACCATGACCTTGTGGTATGGATGCCCCGACCACGGGCCATTCGGAGCACCGCTTATTTTTACCACTTTGCCCTTGCTTAGTTAGGAAGCCAATTGAGGGCAAAGTGGCCAAGTGAAGAGGTTTGAGTTTTTTGCTCGCGGGCTTCCTATGGTACTACCATGACCTTGTGTTATGGATGCCCGGACCTTGGGCCATTCGGAGCACCTCTTATTTTTACCACATTGCTCTTGCTTAGTTAGGAAGCCAATTGAATGGAATGTGGCCAAGTTAAAAGGTTGGAGTTTTTTGCTCGCGGGCTTCCAATTGTACTACCATGACCTTGTGGTATGGATGCCTCGACCCAGGGCAATTCGGAGCACCTCTTATTTTTACCAGTTTGCCCTTGGTTTGTGGAAAGCCAATTGAGGTTAAAGTGGCAAATTTAAGAGGTTTGAATTTTTTGCACACGGGCTTCCAATGGTACTACCAAGACCTTGTGGTATTTGATGCCCAACCCCGACCCATTCGGAGCACCTCTTATTTTTACCACTTTGCCCTTGCCTAGTTACCAAATGATATCAACCTGCGGGAATGGAATCCCTTGAACCCATAATTAATTTGAAAACGCACCCAAGAAAATCAAAATCAAGTCAACGGATGGAAAATCTAGACCCGATGAGAACTCGTTTCAAGAACATAGATTATATTAAAATCTAGACCTGATGAATAACCAGTCTCAAGAACCCAGATTACAAGGAGGAACACCACAAAGGTTGTGATTTGCCTTTCATAAGTTCAAAAGTTCAATAAAGAACAAGAGGAGTAAACTCACTCACAAATAACATTCAATATTGTCTAACCTTCAAATGAGGCTACAATGAGTGTTTTAACCAAAACCCTTTGAAACCCTAGCCAAAATAAAACCCCTTCTCTCAAAAATGCCCCTGCATGAACAGTACCGACACAGTGTTTCGCCGCATGAACAGTAGCGCTACAGTATCGGCTGCATGAACAGTGCCGCTACAGTACTTTTCTAAACCCTAGTTCCAAAAACATGTAACTTTCCAAATAAGCCATTGGCCACAATACAAGGCCTTCCCAAAACCCTAGTTAAAATGAAATAAAACATGTGGGCCAAGTGTCCTCAAGCTCACTTATTTTAAGCTAGTAAAATAAATCCTTTAACCAAATTAAAAGCCTCCAATAACAATAGACCATATCTCTAAGTCATAACTTCCACAGCTTGAATCAAGTGGATCAATTATGGTTCTTCTTCTTTCAAGCCCATCTTGAGTGTTGGGCTCTTGCCAGCTTCATCCCAAGTGGATTGCACCAATTCTTGCATTGCTTCCTTAATCTTCTTGGCTCTTGATCTTGTAATTGGCCCATCTGGAACTTTCAAGGGATCTTTAAGACTAGGGCCACCTTGGTTCCCATCATTCCCCCTCTCCTCAAAAGGATTCGACCTCGAATCTTCACCTACATCAAAAGGAGAACGATCAGAAACATTGAAAGTAGCAGAAACATTATACTCACCTTGCAGGTCCACTTTATATGCATTGTCATTAATTTTCTCAAGAATTTGAAAAGGTCCATCTACTTGAGGATGCAACTTAGTCCTTCGATGAGCTGGAAATCTCTCTTTACGCATGTGAACCCAAACCCAATCTCCTGGTTCAAAGATGACACGCCGTCGCCCTTTATTGGCTTGGGAAGCAACCCTTTCATTCTTTTGGGCAATTTGAAGCCGTACCCTCTCATGAAGTGACTTTACCAACTCCGCCTTCTTTTGCCCATCCAAGCTACTCCTGCCATCAACAGGTAAAGGCATCAAATCTAAAGGAGTAAGTGGGTTAAAACCATAAACAATTTCAAAAGGAGAATATGAAGTAGTAGTATGCATGGTCCTGTTATATGCAAACTCTATAAATGGCAAACAATCCTCCCAGGTTTTTAAATTCTTATGAACAACAGTGCATAAAAGCTGAATTAAAGTCCTATTAACTACTTCAGTTTGACCATCAGTCTGCGGATGACATGTAGTAGAAAATAAGAGCTTAGTACCCAATTTCCCCCACAACACCTTCCAAAAGTAGCTAAGAAATTTAACATCCTTATCAGAAACAATACTCCTAGGTACACCATGGAGTCGCACTATCTCCCTGAAAAACAAGTCAGCTATGTTTGTGGCATCATCGGTTTTATGGCATGGAATGAAATGTGCCATCTTACTAAATCTATCCACAACCACAAAAATAGAATCTCTACCCCTTTTTGTCCTAGGCAGCCCCAACACAAAATCCATAGATATGTCTACCCATGGCTCACTAGGAACGGGTAAAGGTGTATACAACCCATGTGGCATAACCTTAGATTTGGCCTTTCTACATGTAATGCACCTGCCACAAATGCGGTTGACATCTCTCTTCATCTTAGGCCAAAAGAAATGTTCATGCAAAATATCTAAAGTTTTCTTGACACCAAAGTGTCCCATTAAGCCCCCACCATGTGCCTCACGCACCAATAACTCACGCATAGAACAACTTGGCACACAAAGTTTACTTTCTTTAAACAAATAACCATCATGCTTGTAAAACTTACCAAATGCCGCCTTATCACATGCCTTATACACATCAGAAAAGTCAGTGTCATTAGCATATATGTCTTTCACATATTCAAACCCAAGCATTTTAGCACTCATAGAAGTGAGAAGTACATACCTTCGGGATAAAGCATCAGCAACAATGTTTTCCTTACCTTGCTTGTAACAGATGACATATGGAAAGGTCTCAATGTATTCCATCCATCTAGCATGCCTTTTATTCAACTTACCTTGACTCTTGAGATGCTTCAATGATTCATGATCGGTGTGGATCACAAATTCCCTAGGCCACAGGTAATGCTGCCAAGTCTCTAAGGCACAAACAAGAGCATAAAGCTCTTTGTCATAAGTAGGGTACTTCAGGAATGCCCCACTTAGCTTCTCACTGAAAAATGCTATGAGCCGCCTATCTTGCATCAAAACGGCTCCAATCCCTATTCCTGAGGCATCACATTCAATCTCAAAAGTTTTGTTAAAATTAGGTAATGCTAACATTGGTGCAGAGCACAACCTTGCTTTAATAGTGGCAAAAGCAGTCTCTTGATCAACCCCCCAATGAAACCCAACATTCATTTTAATTATTTCAGTGAGTGGTGCAGCAATGGTGCTAAAGTCTTTAACAAAACGCCGATAAAAGCTAGCTAAGCCATGAAAGCTTCTTACCTCAGTGATGCTTTTTGGTGTTAGCCACTCCTTGATGGCCTTGACTTTCTCTTCATCCACCTCAATACCTTTTGTACTAACAACATAACCAAGAAAAACAACTTTTTCCATGCAAAAGGTACATTTCTTGAAATTAGCATACAACTTTTCACATCTTAACACATCAAACACGTATCTCAAATGCTCAATATGTTCATTTCAGTCCTTGCTATACACTAGGATATCATCAAAGTACACAACCACAAACTTGCCTATGAACGCACGTAGGACATGGTTCATTAATCTCATGAAAGTACTGGGCGCATTTGTAAGTCCAAATGGCATAACTAACCATTCATAAAACCCATACTTAGTCTTAAAAGCAGTCTTCCATTCATCACCCTCTTTCATTCTAATTTGATGGTACCCACTTTTAAGATCAATTTTACTGAAAATACATGAGCCATGCAATTCATCAAGCATATCATCTAATCTAGGAATGGGATGGCGATACTTTACCGTGATATTGTTGACCGCCCTGCAATCAACGCACATCCTCCACGTCCCATCCTTCTTTGTCACTAGTAGCACTGGTACTGCACATGGGCTCATGCTCTCCCTCACGTACCCCTTACTCATTAAATCCTCAACTTGCCTCTGAAGCTCCTTTGTCTCCTCTGGATTACTCCTATAGGCTGGTCGGTTTGGAAGAACAGCTCCGGGAACAAAATCAATCTGGTGCTCAATGCCTCTAATAGGTGGCAACTCATTAGGCATCTCCTCTGGGAATACATCCTCAAACTCCTGCAACATAGAAACAGCCAAACTAGGAAGAGACTGGTTAGTTTCATCAACATTAAGATAAGACTCTTTATAGACAAGAAAGATCATAGGGCGATCTGTGAAGAAAACCCTCTTAACCTCACTCTCTCTTGCATAGAAACTCACTTTTGCCTTTCCTTTTCTCTCAGGAGACTCTTTTTCTGTTTTCTCTCGTGGCTCCCCTCTTTTTTCTCTACTCTCAGCCACCTCTCTACTTTCTTTTTCACTCTTTCTTTTGTGCTCATTTTCACTCTCACTCTTTCTTTTTTGCTCAATCTCTTTTTCACTCTTTCTTTTCTGATCACTCTCATTTTCACTCTTTCTTTTTTTATCACTCTCATTTTCACTCTTTTTTTTTTAGCAACCTCACTTTTCAGTTTTAGTTGGTCCTCATAGACCTGGCTCGGAGTTAAAGGAGCAAGCTTGAATGTTTTGCCTTCCTTTACAAAGCTGTGCATGTTCTTGAACCCATCATGTTCACCCTCCTATCATACTGCCACGGCCTCCCCAACAAAATATGACCAGCATGGATAGGCACAACATCACAAAGCACGTCATCCTGATACTTCTCAATTGAAAAAGTAACTAACACTTGTCTATCCACCCTAACCTCTCCACAATCATTCAACCACTGCAATTTGTATGGTCTAGAGTGTTTTAAGGTTGGTAAATTCAATTTCTCAACCAAAGTAGTGCTAGCCACATTAGTACAACTCCCCCCATCAATGATCATACTACATACCTTATTGTTGACGTGGCATCTAGTATGAAAAATGTTCTCTCTCTGTTGCGCTGCATCATCCACCTTAATGTGTGTATTAAGAGCACGCCTGGCAACAAGAGACTCACCTGTCACAGGGTATACCACTCCATCATCATCACTAGCATCAACCAACTCGGGCACCCCATCACTATCATCCTTACTCTCAGTCATCACCTCCCCATTGTCATGCATAATCATCACCCGCCTGTTTGGACATTGAGAAGCGATGTGCCCTGAACCCAAACACTTAAAGCATTTAATATCTCTATTCCGTGAAGGTTGAGATTCTACCTTGGGTTTGTTGCTAGTTCCCTCATCTTTTCCCTTAGGTGGTTCGGTCTTTCTCTTTGCTTCAGCTGGTTTGTTCCTATCCCACTTTGATTTCCAAGTATTGCTAGAAACTGAAGTGTACCTTGCTGCCCCTTTTCTCTTTAATTGCCTCTCCACCTTCATAGCCATGTGCACCATGTCCTCTATCTCCACATAATGTTGCAATTCAATTACATTGGCTATGTCCCTATTCAGACCACTCAAAAATCTAGCCATGGTGGCCTCCCGGTCCTCCTCTACATTAGCCCGTATCATCGCCACCTCCATCTCCTTGTGGTAATCCTCTACACTTCTAGACCCTTGTGTAAGATTTTGGAACTTTTGGTAAAGGTCCCTATAGTAGTGGCTAGGTACAAATCGTCGCCTCATGAGAGCTTTCAACTCTCCCCACGTCTCTACAGGCCTTTCATAATTCCTCCTCCTATTGGTCACTAATTGATCCCACCAAATAATAGCATAATCAGTGAATTCAATTACTGCCAACTTCACTTTCTTCTCCTCAGAGTAATTATGACAATCAAACACCAACTCTATTTTTTTCTCCCACTCTAGATAAACCTCCGGGACACTTCTACCTTGGAAAGATGGTATTTTCATTTTGATGCTCCCAAGGTCTCTATCTACACCATCCCGACCCCCTAGGTTCCCCTCAAGTCGTCTTTCACGCCTAACTCTTCTATGTCTACTCGACCCAACTTTAGATTCTAAGTCTTCCTCATCCTCACCATCTCCTTCATGCCCATACTCATTTTCAACCCTAGTCTCACGTCGTCTCCTATCTCTCCCACTTTGCAGATTTCTAATCACTGCTTCTTGATGATCCATCCTATCCCTCACTTCACCCAACACAAAGTTCAACCTCTCAAACTGTTGTTGCATGGCTTGTAACACAAAAGATGAGTTATCTGCCATCCCCTTTGGTGATGAGTCACTTCTACGAGAGATCGTAATGTGCTGCACAAAAAGAATGTTAGTGGAAAACCTCACACACTCCCTTACATGTTTACACTCGAATAATGGCACTCCACTCGTGTTTCACTCTTAATTGGCTTTTTCCCAATAATGGTCTCACACACTCTTGCCTTTTACCTCAAGAGTTTTCATACTCAAGTTCTTTAAGAACTAATTGAACTCAAACAAGACAATGCAACCTTGTTTTATCCCAACTAGTAATTATTTCCAAGAGACAAGCACAAGAAAAACACGGAAGGAATAAACAATGACACAATAACAAGAAAATTATCGAATGAAAGAGTAACTATAAGACAAGATGCTAACTCAAATGATGTATGCAGCCTCTTTAAGGATAAGGCTAAAAAAAAAATTCAGATTTTCAACACTCTTTTCTTTCTTTCTTTTTTTTTTTTTTTTTTTTTTGTTTGACTATTTTTTTTTTTCTGGACGATTTTTTTTTTTTCTATTCTTTTCTTTTCTTTTCAAAAATTGAAATGATCACAATCAAAGAAATAAACAATTGACAAAACCCTAACAAAGAACAAGGCAACCCTAATCAAATAACAAGCTAACCCTAACCAAAGAATAAGGAAACCCTAGAAAACAATGAGGAAATTCAGCAGCCCTAGGATGAAAGAAATTTCTGCACTATTTTTTTTTTCTTTTGAACCCTAGAACAATGAAACCCAAGAATTCAATTCGCAAGAAATAAAAGATAGAATCAGACCTGATTGGAACCCGAGCTCTGAATACCAAATGATATGAACCCGCGGGAATGGAATCCCTTGAACCCACAATCAATTTCAAAATGTACCCAAGAAAACCAAAATCAAGTCAACAGATGGAAAATCTAGACCCAATGAGAACTCGTTTCAAGAACCTAGATTATATTAAAATCTAGACCCGATGAATAACCCGTCTCAAGAACCCAGATTACAAGGAGGAACGCCACAAAGGTTGTGATTTGCCTTTGATAAGTTCAAAAGTTCAATAAAGAACAAGAGGAGTAAACTCACTCATAAATAACATTCAATATTGTCTAACCTTCAAATGAGGGTACAATGAGTGTTTTAACCAAAACCCTATTGAAACCCTAGCCAAAATAAAACCCCTTCTCTAAAAAATGCCCCTGCATGAACAGTACCGCTACAGTATTTCACCGCATGAACAGTGTTTCACCACATGAACAGTGACACTACAGTATCGGCTGCATGAACAGTGCCGCTACAGTACTTTTCTAAACCCTAGTTCCAAAAACATGTAACTTTCCAAATAAGCCATTGGCCACAATACAAGGCCTTCCCAAAACCCTAGTTAAAATGAAATAAGACATGTGGGCCAAGTGTCCTCAAGCCCACTTATTTTAAGCTAGTAAAATAAATCCTTTAACCAAATTAAAAGCCTCCAATAACAATAGACCATATCTCTAAGTCAGAACTTCCACAGCTTGAATCAAGTGGATCAATTCTGGTTCTTCTTCTTTCAAGCCCATCTTGAGTGTTGGGCTCTTGCCAGCTTCATCCCAAGTGGATTGCACCAATCATTGCATTGCTTCCTTTATCTTCTTGGCTCTTGATCTTGTAATTGGCTCATCTGAAACTTTCAAGGGATCTTTAAGACTAAGGCCACCTTGGTTCCCATCACCAAGACCTTGTGGTATTGATGCCCAACCCCGGGCCATTCGGAGCACCTCTTATTTTTACCACTTTGCCCTTGCCTAGTTAGCAAGCCAATTGAGGGCAAAGTGGTAAAGTTAAGAGGTTGGAGTTTTTTGCTCGTGGGCTTCCTATGGTACTACCATGACCTTGTGGTATTGATGCCCCAACCCCGGGCCATTCGGAGCACCTCTTATTTTTACCACTTTGCCCGCCCTTAGTTAGGAAGCCAATTGAATGAAAAGTGGCCAAGTTAACAGGTTGGATTTTTTTGCTCGTGGGCTACCAATTGTACTACCATGACCTTGTGGTATGGATGCCTTGACCCTGGGCAATTCGGAGCACCTCTTATTTTTTCCAGTTTAATTGAGGGCAAAGTGGCAAAGTTAAGAGGTTGGAGTTTTTCGCTCGCGGGCTTCCGATGGTTCTACCATGACCTTGTGGTATTGATGCCCCGACCCCGGGCCATTCGGAGAATCTCTTATTTTTACCACTTTGCCCTTCTTACTTAGGAAGCCAATTGAGGGCAAAGTGGCATGCTATGGTACTACCATCAACATGTTGTGTGGATGCCCCGACCATGGGCTATTAAGAGCACCTCCTATTTTTACGACTTTGCCCTTGCTTAGTTAGGAAGCCAATTGGGGGCAAAGTGGTAAAGTTAAGAGGTTGGAGTTTTTTGCTCGTGGGCTTCCTATGGCACGACCATGACCTTATGGTATTGATGCCCCGACCCCTGGCCATTCGGAGCACCTCTTATTTTTACCACTTTGCCCTTACTTAGTTAGGAAGCCAATTGAGGGCAAAGTGGCAAAGTTAAGAGGTTGGAGTTTTTTGCTTGCGGGCTTCCATGGTACTACCATGACCTGGTGGTATTGATACCCCGACCCCTGGCCATTTTTACCACTTTGCCTCTAATCATTTAGGAAGCCAATTGAGAGCAAAGTGGCAACGTTAAGAGGTTGGTATTTTTTGTTCGTGGGCTTCCTATGGAACTACCATGAACTTGTGGTATGGATGCCCCGACCACGGGCCATTTGGAGCACCGCTTATTTTTACCACTTTGCCCTTGCTTAGTTAGGAAGCCAATTGAGGGCAAAGTGGCCAAGTGAAGAGGTTTGAGTTTTTTGCTCGCGGGCTTCCTATGGTACTACCATGACCTTGTGTTATGGATGCCCGGACCCTGGGCCATTCGGAGCACCTCTTATTTTTACCACATTGCTCTTGCTTAGTTAGGAAGCCAATTGAGCGCAAAGTGGCCATGTTAAGAGGTTGGAGTTTTTTGCTTGCGGGCTTCCAATAGTACAAAGATGACCTTGTGGTATGGATGCCTCGACCCTGGGAAATTCGGAGCACCTCTTATTTTTACCACTTTGCCCTTGGTTAGTGGAAAGCCAATTGAGGGCAAAGTGGCAAATTTAAGAGGTCTGAGTTTTTTGCTCGCGGGCTTTCTATGGTACTACCATTACCTTGTGGTATGGACGCTCCAACCCCAAGCCATTCGGAGCACCTCTTATTTTTGCCACTTTGCCCTTGGTTACTGGAAAGGCAATTGAGGGCAAAGTGGAAAATTTAGGAGGTTTGAGTTTTTAGCTCGGTGGCTTTCTATGGTACGACCACGACCTTGTGGTATGGATGACCCAACCAAATTCCGAGCAAAGTGACCAAGTTAACAGGCTTGAGTTTTTTGCTCGTGGGCTTTCTATGGTACTACCACGACCTTGTGGTATGGATGCCTCGACCCCGGCCCATTCGGAGCACCTCTTATTTTTACAACTTTGCCCCTGATCACTTAGGAAGCCAATTACGGGAAAGTGGCAAATTTAAGAGGTTTGCGTTTTTTGCTCACGGGCTTCCTATGGTACTACCATGGCCTTGTGGTGGGGATGCCCCAACCCCGGGCTATTCGGAGCACCTCCTATTTTTACCACTTTGCCCTTGCTTAGTTAGGAAGCCAATTGAGGGAAAAGTGGGCAAGTTAAGACATTTGAGTTTTTGCTCGCGGCCTTCATATGGTACTACCATGACCTTGTGTTGTGGATGCCCCGACCCCGGCCATTCAGAGCGCCTCATATTTTTACCACTTTGCCCTTGCTTAGTTAGGAAGCCAATTGAGGGCAAAGTGGCCAAGTTAAGAGGTTGGAGTTTCTTGCTCGCGGGCTTCCAATGGTACTAACATGACCTTGTGGTATGGATGCCTCAACCCCAGGCAATTCGGATCACCTCTTATTTTTAGCACTTTGCCCTTGGTTAGTGGAAAGCCAATTGAGGGCAAAGTGGCAAATTTAAGAGGTCTGAGTTTTTTGTTCGCGGGCTTTCTATGGTACTACCACGACCTTGTGGTATGGATGCCCCGACCCCGAGCCATTCAGAGAACCTCTTATTTTTACCACTTTGCCCTTGTTTACAGGAAAGCCAATTGAGGGCAAAGTGGCAAATTTAAGAGGTTTGAGTTTTTTTCTCGCGGGCTTTCTATGGTACTACCACGACCTTGTGGTATGGATGCCCCGACCAAATTGAGGGCAAAGTGGCCAAGTTAAGATGTTTGAGTTTTTTGCTCGTGGGCTTCCGATGGTACTACCACGACCTTGTGGTATTGATGCCTCAAATCCGGGCCATTCGGAGGAACTCTTATTTTTACCACTTTGCCCAAGCTTAGTTAGGAAGCCTATTGGCGGCAAAGTGGCAAAGTTAAGAGGCTGGAGTTTTTTGCTCGCGGGCTTCTTTTGGTACTACCATGACCTTGTGGTATGGATGCCCCGACCCCGGGCCATTCGAGCACCTCTTACTTTTACAACTTTGTCCTTGCTTAGTTAGGAAGCCAATTGAGGGCAAAGTGGAAAAGTTAAGAGGTTGGAGTTTTTTGCTCTCGGGCCTCCTATGATACTACCATGACTTTGTGGTGTGGATGCCCCGACCCCTGGCCATTCGGAGCACCTCTTATTTTTAGCACTTTGCCCTTGCTTAGTTAGGAAGCCAATTAAGGGCGAAGAGGCCAAGTTAAGAGGTTGGAGTATTTTGCTCTCGGGCTTTCTATGGTACTACCATGACCTTGTGGTTTGGATACCCCGACCCCGGGCCATTCGAGGCACCTCTTATTTTTACCACTTTGCCCTTACTTTGTTAGAAAGCCAATTGAGGGAAAAGTGACAAAGTTAAGAGGTTGGAGTTTTTTGCTCTCGGGCTTCCTATGGTACTACCATGACCTTGTGGTGTGGATGCCCCGACCCCGGGCCATTTGGAGCACCTCTTATTTTTACCACTTTGCCCTTACTTAGTTAGAAAGCCAATTGAGGGCAAAGTGGAAAAATTAAGAGATTTGAGTTTTTTGCTCGCGGGCTTTTTATGGTACTACCATGACCTTGTGGTATGGATGCCCCGGCCCCGGGCCATTCGGAGCACCTCTGATTTTTACTACTTTGCCCTTGGTTAGTGGAAAGCCAATTGAGGGCAAAGTGGCAAATTTAAGAGCTTTGAGTTTTTTGCTCACGGGCTTTCTATGGTTCTACCATGACCTTGTGGTATGGATGCTCCGACCCCAAGCCATTCGGAGCACCTCTTATTTTTACCACTTTCCCCTAGGTTACTGGAAAGCCAATTGAGGGCAAAGTGGCAAATTTAAGAGGTTTGAGTTTTTTACTCGCAGGCTTTCTATGGTACTACCATGACCTTGTGGTATCGATGCCTCGACCCCGAGCGATTCGGAGCACCTCTTATTTTTACCACTTTGCTCATGCTTAGCAAGGATGCCAATTAAGGGCAAAGTGCCCAAGTTAAGAGGTTTGAGTTTTTTACTCGCGGGCTTCCTATGGTACTACCAAGACCTTGTGGTGTGCATGCCCTAACCCTGGGCCATTCGGAGCACCTCTTACTTTTACCACTTTTTCGTTGCATAGTTAGGAAGCCAATTGAGGGCAAAGTGGCAAAGTTAAGAGTGGACGTTCTTGTCAATCCATCTCTCAAGGCGGTAAAGACAAAAAGCAGGGGTGCAACACGAGGACTTCCCAGGAGGTCACCCATCCTTGTACTACTCTCGCCTAAGCACGCTTCACTGTGGAGTTCTGATGGGATCCGGTGCATTAGTAATGGTATGATCGCACCCATCAACCTAGTTTCCAAGAATTCATTAATGCCTATTGCGAACTAGTCCTGTCCCTCCGATCCCCATCCGAACAGACGATCCGATCGAAACCCATTGCAACGCGCTGGGGTTGGCGAGATTTGCCTAAGAATCCACTCCGGATTGGTCGTTCATGTCAATTCATCTGTTAAGGCTGTAAAAAAAAAACGGGGGGTGCAGTACGAGGACTTCCAAGAGGTCACCCATCCTTGTACTACCCTCGCCCAAGCACGCATCACACCGGAGTTCTGATGGGATCCAATGAATTAGTGCTGGTATGATCGCATGCATCAATCTAGTTACCAAGAATTCATTTATGCCTAATGCGAACTACACCCGTCCCTCTGATCCCCATCCGAAAAGTCGATCCGATCGATACCCATAGCTGTGCGTTAGGGTTGGCGACATTTTCCTAAAAATCCAACTCCGTAGTGGTCGTTCTTGTCAATTCATCTCTCAAGGCGGAAAAGACAAAAAGCAGGGGAGCAACCCAAGGACTTTCCAAGAGGTCACCCATCCTAGTACTACTCTCGTCCGAGCACGCTTCACTGTGGAGTTCTAATGGGATCCGGTGCATTAGTGCTGGTATGATCGCACCCATTAACCTAGTTACCAAGAATTCATTTATGACTAACGCGAACTGGTCCCATCCCTCTGATCCCCATCCGAACAGATGATCCGATCCATACCCATCGCTACGCGCTCGGGTTGGCGAGATTTTCCTAAAAATCAACTCCTGAGTGGTCGTTCTTGCCAATTCGTCTTGCAAGGCGGTAAAAACAAAAATGAAGGGTGCAACACGACGACCTCCCAGGAGGTCACCCATCCTAGTACTACTCTCGCCCAAGCAAGCTTCACTGTGGAATTCTGATGGGATCCGGGGCATTAGTGCTGGTATGATCGCTCCCATCAACCTAGTTACCAAGACTTCATTTATGCCTAGTGCGAACGAGTCTCATCCCTCCAATCCCCATTCGAACAGACGGTCCGATCGAAACCCATGGCTACGAGATAGGGTTGGCGAGATTTTCCTAACAATCAACTCCTGAGTGGTCGTTCTTGTCAATTCATCTCTAAAGGAGGTACAAACAAAAACGAGGGGTGCAACACAAGGACTTCCCAGGAGGTCACCCATCCTAGTACTACTCTCTCCCGAGCACGCTTCACAGCGGAGTTCTAATGCGATCCGGGGCATTAGTGCAGGTATGATTGCACCTATCAACCTAGTCACCAAGAATTCATTTATGCCTAATGCGAACTAGTCCCCTCCCTCCGATCCCCATCCGAATAGATGATTCGATCGAAACCCATTGCTATGTGATGGGGTTGGTGAGATTTTCCTTAGAATCGAATCTGGAGTGGTTGTTCATGTTTCATCTCTTAAGGCGGTAAAAAAAAAAACGAGGAGTGCAACACGAGGACTCCCTAGGAGGTCACCCATCCTTGTACTACTCTATCCTAAGCACACTTCACTGCGGAGTTTTGATGGGATCTGGTGAATTAGTGCTGCTATGATATCACAAATCAATCTAGTTACAAAGAATTCATTTATGCCTAATGCGACCTACGCCCGTCCCTACGATCCCCATCTGAATAGTTGATCCGATCAATACCCATCGCTGTGCGATGGGGTTGGCGAGATTTTCCTAAAAATCAACTCCTGAGTGGTCGGTCGTCTCAATTCATCTCTTAAGGCAGTAAAAACTAAAATGAGGGGTGCAACGTGAGGACTTCCCAGGTGGTCACCCATCCTTGTACTACTCTTGCCCAAGCAAGCTTCACTGTGGAATTCTGATCGGATCCGATGCATTAGTGCTGGCATGATCGCACCCATCAACCTAGTTTCCAAGAATCCATTTATGCCAAATTCGAACTATGCCCGTCCCTCCGATCCCTATCCGAAAATTCGATCCGATCGATACCCATAGCTGTGCATTAGGGTTGGCGAGATTTTCTTAAAAATCAACTCCGGAGTGGTTGTTCTTGTCAATTCATCTCTCAAGGCGGCAAAGACAAAAAGCAGGGGTGGAACCCGAGGACTTCCCTGGAGGTCACCCATCCTAGTACTACTCTCGCTCGAGGATGCTTCATTGTGGAGTTCTGATGGGATCCGGGGCATTAGTGCTAGTATGATCGCACCGATCAATCTAGTTACCAAGAATTCATTTATGCCTAATGCGAACTGGTCCCCTCCCTCCAATCCCCATCAGAACAGACGATCCAATCCATACCCATTGCTATGCGATGGGGATAGCGAGATTTTCCTAAAAATCAACTCCTGAGTGGTCGTTCTTGTCAATTCATCTTGCAAGGCGGTAAAAACAAAAACGAGGGGTGCAACACGATGACCTCCCAGGAGGTCACCCATCCTAGTATTACTCTCACCCAAGCAAGCTTCACAGTGGAATTCTGATGGGATCCGTTGCATTCGTGCTTGTATAATCGCACCCATCAACCTAGTTTCCAAGAATTCATTTATGCCTAATGCGAACTACGCCCGTCCCTCCGATCCCCATCTGAAAAGTCAATCCGATCGATACCCATAGCTGTGCGTTAGGGTTGGCGAGATTTTCCTAAAAATCAACTCCAGAGTGGTAGTTCTTGTCAATTCATCTCTCAAGGCGGTAAAGACAAAAAGCAGAGGTGCAACCCAAGGACTTCTCAGGAGGTCACCCATCCTAGTACTACTCTCGCTCGAGGATGCTTCCCTGTGGAGTTCAGATGGGATCCGAGGCATTAGTGCATGTATGATTGCACCTATCAACCAAGTTACCAAGAATTCATTTATGCCTAATGCGAACTAGTCCCCTCCCTCTGATCCCCATCTGAACAGACGATCCGATCGAAACCCATTGCTATGTGATGGGGTTGGCGAGATTTTCCTTAGAATCGACCCTGGAGTGGTCGTTCGTGTTTCATCTCTTAAGGCGGTAAAAAAAAAATGAGGGGTGCAACACAAGAACTCCCTAGGAGGTCACCCATCCAAGTACTACTCTCGCTCGAGCACGCTTCACTGTGGAGTTCTGATGGGATCCGGGGCATTAGTGCAGGTATGATCGCACCTATCAACCTAGTTACCAAGAATTCATTTATGCCTAATGCGAACTAGTCCCCTCCCTCCGATCCCCATCCGAAAGGTAGATCCGATCGATACCCATTGTTGTGCGATGGGGTTGAGAGATTTTCCTAAGAATCAACTCCAGAGTGGTCGTTCTTGTCAATTCATCTCTTAAAGGCAGTAAAAACAAAAACCAGGGGTGCAACACGACGACTTACCAGGAGGTCACCCATCCTTGTACTACTCTCGCCCAAGCACGCTTCACTACGGAGTTCTGATGGGATCCGGTGAATTAGTGCTGGTATGATCGCAAGCATCAATCTAGTTAGCAAGAATTCATTTATGCCTAATGCGAACTACGCCCGTCCTTACGATCCCCATCCGTAAAGTCGAACCGCTCGATACCCATCACTGTGCGATGGAGTTGGCGAGATTTTCCTAAGAATCAACTCCGGAGTGGTCGTTCATGTCAATTCATCTCGTAAGGCGGTAAAAACAAAAACCAGGGGTGCAACACGAGGATTTCCCAGGAGGTCAACCATCCTTGTACTACTCTCACCCAACCACACTTCACTGCGAAGTTCTGATGGGATCCGGTGAATTAGTGCTGGTATGATCGCACGCATCAATCTAGTTACCAAGAATTCATTTATGCCTAATGCGAACTATGCCCGTCCCTACGATTCCCATCCAAAACGTTGATCCGATCGATACCCATTGCTGTGCAATGGGGTTCGCGAGATTTTCCTAACAATCAACTCCGTAGGGGTCGTTCGTGTCAATTCATCTTGCAAGGAGGTAAAAACAAAAATGAGGGGTGCAACGTGAGGACCTCCCAGGAGGTCACCCATCATAGTACTACTCTCGCCCGAGCACGCTTCACTGTGGAGTTCGGATGGGATCCGATGCATTAGTGTTGTTATGATCGCACCCATCAACCAAGTTACCAAGAACACATTTATGCCTAATGCGAACTAGTCCTGTCCCTCCGATCCCAATCCGAACAAACGATTCGATCCATACCCATTGCTACACGATGGGGTTGGTGAGATTTTCCTAAAAATCAACTACGTAGTGGTCGTTCTTGTCAATTCATCTCTCAAGGCGGTAAACACAAAAACAAGGGGTGCAATGCGAAGACTTCCCAGGAGGTCACCCATCCTAGTACAACTCTTGCCCGAGCACGCTAACTGTGGAGTTATGATGGCATCCGGTGCATTAGTGCTGGTATGATCGCACCCATCAACCTAGTTTCCAAGAATTCATTAATGCCTAATGCAAACTAGTCCCGTCCCTCCGAACAGACGATCCGATGAAACCCATTGCAACGCGCTGGGGTTGGCGAGATTTTCCTAAGAATCAACTCCGGAGTGGTCATTCGTGTCAATTCATCTATTAAGGCGGTAAAAAAAAAAAACTAGGGGCGCAACACGAAGACTTCCCAGGAGGTCACCTATCCTTGTACTACTCTCGCCCAAGAAGGCATCTCTGCGGAGTTCTGATGGGATCCGGTAAATTAGTGCGGGTATGATCGCACGCATCAATCTAGTTACCACGAATACCTTTATGCCTAATGCGAACTACGCCTGTCCCTACGATCCCAATCCGAAAAGTCGATCCACTCGATACCCATTGCTGTGCGATGGGGTTGGCGAGATTTTCCTAAAAATCAACTCCGGAGTGGTCGGTCAGGTCAATTCATCTCTAAAGGCAGTAAAAACAAAAACGAGGGGTGCAACACGAGGACTTCCCAGGAGGTCACCCATCCTTGTACTACCTTCACCCAAGCACGCTTCACTGCGGAGTTCTGATGGGATCCGGTGAATTAGTGCAGGTATGATCACACGCATCAATCTAGTTACCAAGATTTCATTTATGCCTAATGCGAACTACGGCCGTCCCTACGATCCCCATCCGAAATGTCGATCCTCTCGATACCCATTGATGTGCGATGGGGTTGGCGAGATTTTCCTAAAAATCAACTCCGGGGTGGTCGGCCGAGTCAATTCATCTCTTAAGGCAGTAAAAACAAAAACGAGCAGTGCAACGTGAGGACCTCCCAAGAGGTCACCCATCCCAGTACTACTCTCGCCCGAGCATGCTTCACTGTGGAGTTCTGATGGGATCCGATGCATTAGTGCTGGTATGATCGCACCCTTGAATCTAGTTCCCAAGAATAGATTTATGCCTAATGCGAACTAGTCCCGTCCCCCCGATCCCCATCCGAACAGACGATTCGATCCATACCGATTGCTAAACGATGGGGTTCATGAGATTTTCCTAAAAATCAACTCCGGAGTGGTCGTTCATGCCAATTCATCTCGTAAGGCGGTAAAAACAAAAACCAGGGGTGCAACACGAGGATTTCCCAGGAGGTCAACCATCCTTGTACTACTCTCACCCAACCACACTTCACTGCGAAGTTCTGATGGGATCCGGTGAATTAGTGCTGGTATGATCGCACGCATCAATCTAGTTACCAAGAATTCATTTATGCCTAATGCGAACTATGCCCGTCCCTACGATTCCCATCCAAAACGTTGATCCGATCGATACCCATTGCTGTGCAATGGGGTTCGCGAGATTTTCCTAACAATCAACTCCGTAGGGGTCGTTCGTGTCAATTCATCTTGCAAGGAGGTAAAAACAAAAATGAGGGGTGCAACGTGAGGACCTCCCAGGAGGTCACCCATCATAGTACTACTCTCGCCCGAGCACGCTTCACTGTGGAGTTCGGATGGGATCCGATGCATTAGTGTTGTTATGATCGCACCCATCAACCAAGTTACCAAGAACACATTTATGCCTAATGCGAACTAGTCCTGTCCCTCCGATCCCAATCCGAACAAACGATTCGATCCATACCCATTGCTACACGATGGGGTTGGTGAGATTTTCCTAAAAATCAACTACGTAGTGGTCGTTCTTGTCAATTCATCTCTCAAGGCGGTAAACACAAAAACAAGGGGTGCAATGCGAAGACTTCCCAGGAGGTCACCCATCCTAGTACAACTCTTGCCCGAGCACGCTAACTGTGGAGTTATGATGGCATCCGGTGCATTAGTGCTGGTATGATCGCACCCATCAACCTAGTTTCCAAGAATTCATTAATGCCTAATGCAAACTAGTCCCGTCCCTCCGAACAGACGATCCGATGAAACCCATTGCAACGCGCTGGGGTTGGCGAGATTTTCCTAAGAATCAACTCCGGAGTGGTCATTCGTGTCAATTCATCTATTAAGGCGGTAAAAAAAAAAACTAGGGGCGCAACACGAAGACTTCCCAGGAGGTCACCTATCCTTGTACTACTCTCGCCCAAGAAGGCATCTCTGCGGAGTTCTGATGGGATCCGGTAAATTAGTGCGGGTATGATCGCACGCATCAATCTAGTTACCACGAATACCTTTATGCCTAATGCGAACTACGCCTGTCCCTACGATCCCAATCCGAAAAGTCGATCCACTCGATACCCATTGCTGTGCGATGGGGTTGGCGAGATTTTCCTAAAAATCAACTCCGGAGTGGTCGGTCAGGTCAATTCATCTCTAAAGGCAGTAAAAACAAAAACGAGGGGTGCAACACGAGGACTTCCCAGGAGGTCACCCATCCTTGTACTACCTTCACCCAAGCACGCTTCACTGCGGAGTTCTGATGGGATCCGGTGAATTAGTGCAGGTATGATCACACGCATCAATCTAGTTACCAAGATTTCATTTATGCCTAATGCGAACTACGGCCGTCCCTACGATCCCCATCCGAAATGTCGATCCTCTCGATACCCATTGATGTGCGATGGGGTTGGCGAGATTTTCCTAAAAATCAACTCCGGGGTGGTCGGCCGAGTCAATTCATCTCTTAAGGCAGTAAAAACAAAAACGAGCAGTGCAACGTGAGGACCTCCCAAGAGGTCACCCATCCCAGTACTACTCTCGCCCGAGCATGCTTCACTGTGGAGTTCTGATGGGATCCGATGCATTAGTGCTGGTATGATCGCACCCTTGAATCTAGTTCCCAAGAATAGATTTATGCCTAATGCGAACTAGTCCCGTCCCCCCGATCCCCATCCGAACAGACGATTCGATCCATACCGATTGCTAAACGATGGGGTTCATGAGATTTTCCTAAAAATCAACTCCGGAGTGGTCGTTCATGCCAATTCATCTCGTAAGGCGGTAAAAACAAAAACCAGGGGTGCAACACGAGGATTTCCCAGGAGGTCAACCATCCTTGTACTACTCTCACCCAACCACACTTCACTGCGAAGTTCTGATGGGATCCGGTGAATTAGTGCTGGTATGATCGCACGCATCAATCTAGTTACCAAGAATTCATTTATGCCTAATGCGAACTATGCCCGTCCCTACGATTCCCATCCAAAACGTTGATCCGATCGATACCCATTGCTGTGCAATGGGGTTCGCGAGATTTTCCTAACAATCAACTCCGTAGGGGTCGTTCGTGTCAATTCATCTTGCAAGGAGGTAAAAAACGAGGGGTGCAACGTGAGGACCTCCTAGGAGGTCACCCATCATAGTACTACTCTCGCCCGAGCACGCCTCACTGTGGAGTTCTGAAGGGATCCGATGCATTAGTGCTGTTATGATCGCACCCATCAACCTAGTTACCAAGAACACATTTATGCCTAATGCGAACTAGTCCCGTCCCTCCAATCCCAATCCGAACAAACGATTCGATCCATACACATTGCTACACGATGGGGTTGGTGAGATTTTCCTAAAAATCAACTACGTAGTGGTCGTTCTTGTCAATTCATCTCTCAAGGCGGTAAACACAAAAACAAGGGGTGCAATGCGAAGACTTCCTAGGAGGTCACCCATCCTAGTACAACTCTCGCCCGAGCACCCATCAACCTAGTTTCCAAGAATTCATTAATGCCTAATGCGAACTAGTCCCGTCCCTCCGAACAGACGATCCGATCGAAACCCATTGCAACGCGCTGGGGTTGGCGAGATTTTCCTAAGAATCAATTCCGTAGTGGTCATTCGTGTCAATTTATCTCTTAAGGCGGTAAAAAAAAAAACTAGGGGCGCAACACGAAGACTTCCCAGGAGGTCACCTATCCTTGTACTACTCTCGCCCAAAAAGGCATCTCTGCGGAGTTCTAATGGGATCCGGTAAATTAGTGCGGGTATGATCGCACGCATCAATCTAGTTACCAAGAATACCTTTATGCCTAATGCGAACTACGCCCGTCCCTACGATCCCAATCCGAAAAGTTGATCCACTCGATACCCATTGCTGTGCGATGGGGTTGGCGAGATTTTCCAAAGAATCAATTCCGGAGTGGTCGTTCATGTCAATTCATCTCTTAAGGTGGTAAAAACAAAAACGAGGGGTGCAACCCGAGGACTTCCCAGGAGGTCACCCATCCTCGTACTTCTCTCGCCCAAGCACGCATCACTGCGGAGTTCTGATGGGATCCGGTGAATTAGTGCAGGTATGATCGTACGCATCAATCTAGTTACCAAGAATTCATTTATACATAATGCAAACTACGCAAGTCCCTACGATCCCCATCCCAAAATTTGATCCGATCGATACCCATTGCTGTACGATGGGGTTGGCGAGATTTTCCTAAAAATCAACTCCGGAGTGGTCGGTCATGTCAATTCATCTCTTAAGGCAGTAAAAACAAAAACGAGGGGTGCAACACGAGAACTTCCCAGGAGGTCACCCATCCTTGTACTACCCTCACCCAAGCACGCTTCACCTACGGAGTTCTGATGGGATCCGGTGAATTAGTGCAGGTATGATCGCACGCATCAATCTAGTTACCAAGATTTCATTTAAGCCTAATGCGAACTACGGCTGTCCTTACGATCCCCATCCGAAATGTCGATCCTCTCGATACCCATCGTTGTGCGATGGGGTTGGCGAGATTTTCCAAAAAATCAACTCTAGGGTGGTCAGTCGTGTCAATTCATCTCCTAAGGCAGTAAAAACAAAAACGAGCAGTGCAACGTGAGGACCTCCCAGGAGGTCACCCATCCTAGTACTACTCTCGCCCGAGCACGCTTCACTGTGGAGTTCTAAACGGATCCGATGCATTACTGCTGGTATGATCGCACCCTTGAATCTAGTTCCCAAGAATACATTTATGCCTAATGCGAACTAGTCCCGTCCCCCCGATCCCCATCCGAACAGACGATTCGATCCATACTGATTGCTAAACGATGGGGTTCGTGAGATTTTCCTAAAAATCAACTTCGGAGTGGTCGTTCATGTAAATTCATCTCTTAGGGCGGTAAAAACAAAAACGAGGGGTGCAACACGAGGACTTCCCAAGTGGTCACCCATCCTTGTACTACTCTCGCCCAAGCACGCTTCACTGCGGAGTTCTGATGGGATCCGGTGAATTAGTGCTGGTATGATCGCACGCATAAATCTAGTTACCAAGAATTCATTTATGCCTAATGTGAACTACGCTCGTCCCTACGATTCCCATCCGAAACGTTGATCCGAACGATACCCATTGCTGTGCGATGGGGTTGGTGAGATTTTCCTAAGAATCAACTCCGGAGTGGTCGTTCGGGTCAATTCATCTCTTAATGCAGTAAAAACAAAAACGAGGGGTGCAACACGAGGACTTGCCAGGAGGTCAACCATCCTTGTACTACTCTCGGCCAAGCATGCTTCACTGCGGAGTTCTGATGGGATCCGGTGAATTAGTGCTGGTATGATCGCACGCATCAATCTAGTTGCCAAGATTTCATTTATGCCTAATGCGAACTACGCCCGTCTCTACGATCCCCATCCGAAAAGTTGATCATCTCGATACCCATTGTTGTACGATGGGGTTAGCGAGATTTTCCTAAGAATCAACTCAGGACTGGTCGTTCATGTCAATTTATCTCTTAAGGCGGTAAAAACAAAAATGAGGGGTGCAAGACGAGGACTTCCCAGGAGGTCAACTATCCTTGTACTACTCTCGCCCAAGCACGCTTCACTGCGGAGTTCTGATGGGATTTGGTGAATAAGTGTTGGTATGATCGCACGCATCAATCTAGTTACGAAGAATTCATTTATGCCTAATGCGAACTACGCTATCCCTACGATTCCCATCCGAAACGTTGATTCGATCGTTACCCATTGCAGTGTGATGGGGTTGGCGACATTTTCCGAAGAATCAACTCCGGAGTGGTCGTTCGTGTCAATTCATCTTGCAAGGTGTTAAAAACAAAAACGAGGGGTGCAACGCGAGGACCGCCTAATAGGTCACCCATCCTAGTACTACTCTCGCCCGAGCACGCTTCACTGTGGAGTTCTGATGGGATCCGATGCATTAGTGCTGGTATGATCGCACCCATCAACCTAGTTACCAAGAATAGATTTGTGCCAAATGTGAACTATTCCCGTCCCTCTGATGCCCATCCGAACAGATGATTCGATCCATACCCATTGCTACACGATGGGGTTGGCGAGATTTTCCAAAAAATCAACTCCTTAGTGGTCGTTCTTGTCAATTCATCTCTCAAGGCGGGAAAGACAAAAACGACGGGTGCAATTCGAGGACTTCCCAGGAGGTCACCCATCCTAGTACAACTCTCGCCCGAGCACGCTTTACTGTGGAGTTCTGATGGGATCCAAAGCATTAGTGCTGGTATGATCGCACCCATCAACCTAGTTTCCAAGAATTCATTAATGCCTAATGCGAACTAGTCTCGTCCCTCCGAACAGGCGATCCGATTGAAACCCATTGCAACGCACTGGGGTCAGCGAGATTTTCCTAAGAATCAACTCCGGAGTGGTCATTCGTGTCAATTTATCTCTTAAGGCGGAAAAAAAAAACGAGGGGTGCAACACGAAGACTTCCCAGGAGGTCACCCATCCTTGTACTACTCTCACCCAAGCACGCTTCACTGCGGAGTTCTGATGGGATCCGGTGAATTAGTGCTGGTATGATCGGACGCATCAATCTAGTTACCAAGATTTCATCTATGCCTAATGCGAACTACGCCCGTCCCTACGATCCCCATCCGAAATGTCGATCCTCTAGATGCCCATTGCTGTGCGATGGGGTTGGCGAGATTTCCCAAAGAATCAACTCCGGAGTGGTCGTTCATGTCAATTCATCTCTTAAGGCGGTAAAAACAAAAACAAGGGGTGCAACCCGAGGACTTCCCAGGAAGTCACCCATCCTTGTACTACTCTCACCCAAGCACGCTTCACTGCGGAGTTCTGATGGGATCCGATGCATTAGTGCTGTTATGATCGCACCCATCAACCTAGTTACCAAGAACACATTTATGCCTAATGCGAACTAGGCATAAATGTGCGGACTGGTATGCTCAAAACCTGCAACCACGAATAACGGAGCTGGAACAAGAGAAGGAACAAATACTCAGCCAACATCAGCACTTAACAGCAGAAATCCATCGTTTATAAGAAACAGGGAGTCAGTCTACTGTTTAATCTTTGCTTGCTTATTATAAAGCTTGTTTTGTTCTTTATTTCCAACTCTATAAAATTAGTCTTGAGCATTAAAGCCTTTTTTTTTTTAATTATGAAACAAAATCAGAAAAAGAAAAGACTCATTCAAAAATGGGTTTTCTAAGACTCAATATCCCTAAAGAAATATCGTCAAACAAATGGGATAACTGGCAAGATAACTACTCTGCCAAAGCGAACACTTGCGATCATTGTGCTATCGCGTGTCGGTATCACTTCATCATGCCAAGAAATCCTGGACGCTGACATGGTATTTTATTTTTTTTTATTTTTTTTATTTTTTTTGAGACGCAAAGTGGGGAGACAAATGCAAGTTCATTTTTACATAATGTAATTCCCTCACCCCAACTGAACAATGCAGTGTCCTCACTGCTTAACAAAGAAGAAAATCAATGTAAAGAGAAAACAACGCAAAACGAAAAAAATTAAAAAATGAGTAAATAAACAACCACACAACACAAGAAATAAATATAAATAAACAAATAAACAGCACTCAAAAATCACAAGGTGTCTGTACAAGAAGAGTTTCACCTGGATCGTGAGGAAAATGATCTTTCCTACTGGCTGAATTAGGTTTTCTATAATCAATGCACATCCTCCAGCCAGTGACCGTTCTAGTTGGAATCAACTCATTTTTCTCATTTTTGACTACGGTTAAATCAGATTTTTTTGAAACCACTTGAGTTGGACTTACCCACTTGCTGTCTGAGATGGGATAGATGATACCTACTGCCAGTAGCTTGAGCACTTCCTCTTTGACAACTTCCTTCATGATAGGATTGAGCCTACGTTGAGCATCACAAACCGATCTAGCATCAGAGAAGGGAAAAGTTGAGCAAATAAATTCTGTAGGTGTCAAACCCTCTACAGCATTCAAATCACTTGTGTTATCAAAATCTGCAGGCATCTTGCAAGCGTTAAAAACATTCAATTCAAGTGCCATGTTTCCAAAAGTAAGCTTCAGAACTCCACTTCTACAATTAATCAAGGCATTTGACGTAGCTAGAAATGGTCTTCCAAGGATGACAGGAGCTTCGTAAATAGTGGATGCCGGCTACTGCATATCAAGAACTACAAAATCCACTGGGTAGTAAAATTTGTCCACCTGGACTAGCACATCCTCAACAATACCCCTCGGCACCTTGATTGATCTATCAGCCAACTGTAGCATGATGGATGTCTTTTTCAGCTCTCCCAGTCCCAGCTGCTCATATAATGAGAACGGAAGCAAGTTCACACTGCTCCCTAAGTCAAGTAGAGCTCTCCCAATGCGTGACTCACCGATCATAATGGAAATGTTGGGAGAGCCGGGATCACCGTACTTTTGAGGAGTCTCGTTCATTATCAATGCACTGACTTGCTGTGTTAGGAAGGCTTTCTTTTTAACATTCCGTTTTCTCTTCACTGTGCATAAGTCCTTCAAAAATTTTGCATATGAAGGGACCTGCTGTATAGCATCCAAAAGTGAAATATTAATCTTCACTTGCTTGAAGATTTCATAGATCTCAGTGTGGTATTTGTTCTTTTGGCCAGATGATATCTTTGAGGATAGGGAACCACAGGTTGGTACCCCTTACTTGATTCAGCCTCTGCAATCATAGGCTCTTTCGACTCTTGTCTCTCCACCTCTGGTTCTTTTTTAGCTTCTTCAGGCTCCATCACATCTTCAAGTGTAGGAGAAACTTCCGGTTTATCCATAGTTATCTCTGGTTGGGGGACTTCCTTTCCACTTCTCAAAGTAAGAACAGCATTTGCTGTCTCAATAACATCCCCTGAGACATTATGTACCTGTTGTGGTTGTTGCCGGTACACTTAAGGGTTGGGTTGAGGCTGTGCTGGAAACTTCCCTTTCTCCAGAGTGCTCAGTGTTATGTTTATCTTATTTATGGTGCCTCGCAATTCATTTATGGCCTGAGTGTTTTGATTGTTTGTGGTGGCCTGGAGCTGCATGAATTGCTAAAGTGTATTGGCCATCTATGCCATACTATCATCTAGAGACTTTTTTGTGGGTGGTTGTGGCTGAGAACTCTGTGCAACTACATGAGGCTGAGATCCTGGAAGTGCTGCAAAAGGATAGCTCTGAGGATTCTGATATGGTTGCTGCTGGGGTTGGGGAACAATCTGATGGAATGACTGCTGGAGTTGAGGAACAATCTGATGAAATGGCTGCTGGGGCTGAGGAACAGCCTGATGAAATGGTTGGTGAGAAGATGGAGGGGAACGGCTAGGCTGATCATTTCTCCATGAGAAATTTGGATGATTCCTCCACCCAGGATTATATGTATTTGAGAAAGGTTGATTTTGTGCTCTGTTGACCCAGTTAGCTGATTGCATCTGTTCAGGCTCATTCTCTTGAATTACGGGCATGATTGGGCAGTCTTGAGTCTTGTGGTTTGAATCAGCGCACAAAGAGCACGCCTCTACAGCTTTTACGGCCTTCACTTTTTCTGTCTCCATGACCTCCAATCTTCTGGTTAATGCAGCTATTCGGGCTTGAACATCAGTGTCCTCTTTTATCTCATATTTGCCTCCACCAGTAATGGTTCTTAGTGGTTGTGGTGTCAATGAAACTCGATCAGTCCGAGTGTTCCATTGTAGGGCACTCTCAACAAGATAGTCAAAAAATGATAGTGCTTCGTCAGGTTCTTTGCTAAAGAACTCTCCGTTGCACATGGTTTGGACAAATTTTGCATTCTGGAGAGAGACTGGTGTAAAAGTAATTCACCAGTCTCCAGGATTCAAAACCATGATGTGGGCAGATGTTCATCAAATCTTTAAACCTTTCCCAGCTGATATGGAAAGTTTCGTCAGGCTTTTGGTTGAACTGACTGATTTTCTCTTGTAATGATTGAGTTCTTTGAAAAGGGAAAAATTTCTTTAAAAATTCACGTTGCATATCAGACCAGCTAGAAATAGAATTAGGCCTCAAAGAGTTAAACCAAATTTTTGCTTTGTCCTTTAGAGAGAAAGGAAACAATCGAAGCCTAATGTATTCATCAATATTGGTCCTGTTGATGAACGTGGTGCAAGCCAACTCAAAATCTGTCAGATGTTGATAGGGACTTTCAGAATCCATCCCGTGGAACTGAGGTATTACTGATATCATGCCATGCTTTATGGAAAAATTAGGTGCATCATTAGGTAACAAAATGCATGAAGGTGTAGTGGTGCGGGTGGGTTGCAAATACTCTTTAAGAGTGCGTGGTGCAGGCACAGCCATGGCTTGTTCGGTTTCAGAGTTGTCGCTTGTAGAGGAGACAATAAGGGTGTCTGTCTCTAAGCAGTGTGAACTACTATTGGTGCTTGATGCAACTCTACACAATCTATTTGAACTGTTTCTCACCCAATACATGAAACATCAGTCCAAAATAGAAAAGAGAAGATCCAAACAACTTTATAGTAGGTGAAATTTTTTTTAAATTTTTTTTAGGAGAAAAAATAAATAAAAAATAAAGATAAAGATGAAAATCACGAGTTTAAATTTACGACAAGCATCTTTCCCCGGCAACGGCGCCAAAAACTTGACTCGTTCAAAAATGAGTAGCCCAAAGGCTATCCCAAGTGCAGGAGCGTGTCGCGTAGTAATTAGGAATAAATTCCTAGATCGTCTCCATAGGGAAAGTGCTTAAAAATCAAACTCGTGTAAAATGGTGGAAATAGTTACAATGAGAGAATAAAAATAAAAATGATGATATGTGCAATGAATGTGGGAGTGCAATGGAAATGAAAATTTACTAGTCATGGACTAGATTCATGTTTGTTGATTTTGAGTGGATGATGAAAAGTAAAAAAAAAATTAAAATACAAGACAGTAAATTAAAATTGCTGGAAATTAAATAACTGAAATGTAAATAGACAATAAAATTTAAATGACATAAAAGTAAATTGCAAAAATTAAAGGTGCAGAAAAATTAAATGACAGTAATTAAAATTGCAGGAAATTAAAAGTGCGAGAAAATTAAATGATGGTAATTTAAATTCCAAGAAATTAAAATTGCGAGAAAAGTAAATGACAGTAATTTAAATTGCAGGAAATTAAAAGTGCGAGGAAATTAAATGACATAAATTTAAATTGCAAGAAATTAAAATTGCGAGAAAATTAAATGACAACAATTTAAATTGCAGGAAATTAAAAGTGCGAGAAAATTAAATAGCAGTAATTCGAAATTAAATAAAAAAACAAAAATTGTAAGGAATAAACTCGATATTTGGAAATAGAGACGGTGTTCTCCAACCCAAAAATCTGAACTTCCAATTAAAGTAAACTCTCAAAAATAAAATAGACTCTCAACATTTATCAAAGTGGACTGAAAATTTACTCACTAAACAAACTCAAAACTGAAAATAAAGACTTACAAAAATACAATTCACTGAGCCATACATTGAAACTGACTGATGAATAAATTACACGAAATAAAAAATTGAACGTAGAAGAAAATAAAAACTGACTACAAAAATTCACTCACTATTTTTTTTCTGAACTTTAACTCTAAAATTACATTAAAAACATTCTAACTCACTGACTCTAACTCTAACCACTGACTACTAACATCTGACACTCTAACATCTAACATCTGCTAACACTCTAACACTGCTGGCTAAGACTGACTCCAGACACTCTAATTGACTAAGACCCCCTCTCCAGTCCGCGTACAGCCCTTATATAGGCCTCAAAATAATATTGTGCTATGTCTGTCCGTGATTCCTTGTCCCCACTGAGAAAATATTCTGTTTGCTGGTATGTCTTGTTTCCCACATGCGTCTGCCTTGTTTCTTTCCAGTTCATCTCCCACTGCCAGCGTTCCTCTTCATTTTTTTTTTCTTTTCTTTTCCCGCATGCTTGCTGCGTTCCGTCTTCTTTCTTTTTCTCTCTTTCTTTTCTCTTATTCCCGCAGCACTCCTTTCTCAGTTTCCTTTCTTTTCTTTCTTTTCTTTCTTTTCTTTTCTTTTCTTTCTTTCTTTCTTTCTTTCTTTTTTTCTTTTTTCTTCTTTTTCTTCCCGTAGCACTCACCGTGCTGCGTTTCGTCCGAAGCAACTCTTCCGTGCTTCGTTCTTGTGCATCGTCCGTCGCCCAGTTGGCTATGCATGCCCCGAACGCATGCATGGAGGCTGGGCTTGACTGGGCGGCTGCAGGTGGTGGCTGTCGTGGCGTGCATGGATGCTGTACTTTCGAACAGAGGCCTCTCGGTGAATGTAGTGGCGCTGTGGGATAGTTGGAGTGGTGCTGTCGTGGCGGAGCCTTGGTCTCCGGCATTTTCTGGTGATCATCGGAGATGCAGGGTGGCATGGAGGAGTGCAGAAGTGGCGGAACCGGATGGTTGGATGCTGCTGTGCATGGAGTGGGCTGGCCGTGGCGTCGGACGATTCTTGGCTGTGCATGGGGTGGAGGAGTGATCGCCGGCATCGTCTGGTGTTGCTGGTGGCTGCAGGTGGGCGGAGGGGCAGTTGCCGAACGCATGCATGGCGTGGAGAAACGCAGAGATGGCGGACGTCGCGAGGTTGAAAACGAGGCAAATGGCACGTCGTTCTTTCCAAATGACATGTCGTTTGCCTCAGACGACAGAAACGACCAATGTGCAAAACGACATGTCGTTTAGGACCTGTGCAGAAAAATAAAAAAATAAAATAAAAAAAAATAAAAAAAAATAAACTAAAACAAACAGAATAATAAAAAAAATAGAAAAATAAAATAATTAATTAATTAAAAATTAAACAAAAACTAAACTAGAATATTAAAAATGTGTTGTGCATGTCAGACAATAAAATCAAATTAAATCACAAAACATAAGCATAAACTATGTTTTTAATCAATTTAATTCATAACTTGGATTTATTGCCTCTTGATCATTTTTCCATCTAAAATCAACGATAAAATAATAAAATAGTTAAGAATACATTGATTTTAAATGTATAAAATATGCAATAATGCAGCTCAATCAGTTGGCGAGATTTTCCTAAAAATCAACTCCGGGGTGGTCATTCGTGTCAATTAATCTCCTAAGGCGGTAAAAACAAAAACGAGGGGTGCAACACGAGGACTTCCCAGGAGGTCACCCATTCTTGTACTACTCTCGCCCATGCATGCTTCACTGCGGAGTTCTGATGGGATCCGGTGAATTAGTGCTGGTATGATCGCACGCATCAATCTAGTTACCAAGAATTCATTTATACCTAATGCGAACTAGTCCCATCCCTCCGATCCCCATCCGAACAGATGATCCAATCGGTACCCATTGCTACGTGATGGGGTTGGCTAGATTTTCCTAAAAATCAACTCCTGAGTGGTCGTTCTTGTCAATTCATCTTGCAAGGTGGTAAAAACAAAAACCAGGGGTGCAACACGAAGACTTCCCAGGAGGTCACCCATCCTAGTACTACTCTCGCCCAAGGACGCTTAACTGCAGAGTTTTGATTGGATCCAGTGCATTAGTGCTGGTATGATCGGACCCATCAACCAAGTTACCAAGAATTTATTTATGACTAATGCGAACTATGCCCGTCCCTCCGATCCCCGTCCGAAAAGTCAATTCGGCCGATACCCATAGCTGTACGTTAGGGTTGGCGAGATTTTCCTAAAAATCAACTCTGGTGTGGTCGTTCTTGTCAATTCATTTCTTAAGGCGGTAAAAACAAAAAGCAGGGGTGCAACACGAGAACTTCCCAGGAGGTCACCCATCCCAGTACTACTCTCACCCAAGCGCGCTTAACTGCAGAGTTCTGATGGGATCCGGTGCATTGTGGCTGGTATAATTGCACTCACCAACCTAATTACAATGAATTCATTTATGTCTAATGCGAACTAGTCCCGTCCCTCCAATCCCCATCCGAACAGATGATTTGATCAATACCCATCGCTACGCGATTGGGTTGGCGCGATTTTCCTAAAAATTAACTCTGGAGTTCTGATGGGATCCGGTGCATTAGGGCTGGTATGATCGCACTCATCAACCTAATTACAATGAATTCATTTATGCCTAATGCGAACTAGTCCCGTCCCCCCATCCCCATCCGAACAGACGATCTGATCAGTACCCATCGCTACGCGATTGGGTTGGCGGGATTTTCCTAAAAATCAATTCCGGAGTGGTCGTTCTTGTCAATTCATCTCGCAAGGTAGGGGTGAAAACCGATACCTTCGGTTCGGTTTTTGGGCAAAACCGACGCCGACAAAAGAGTACTTTTTGGGGAAAAAAACCGGCCGAATTTGGTCGACCGGGAGGAGAAACACCGCCGAAACCGTCGCCTCATTTCTCTTGCGGTTCGCGGTCGGTTCTCAAATCGAGCTTCATCTGAGAGAGTTGAGAGAGATAGTGTGTTACAGACGAGAGAGAGAGAGAGAGAGAGAGGATGAGAACTGGGATGGCGATGCGAGGAAGAAGATGAAGTTATTTCGAAACAATGCCGTTTGATATAAACCAAATGGGGTCGCTCTCCTTAATTTTTTTTTTCATATGTTATGAACTAAACGATGCCATTTGGTTTAATACAAACGGCGTCGTTTTATTTGTGTTTTAAATACAACTAAAGGCTTAAAACGACGCCGTTCTACTTAAATTTAAGTAGAACGGCATCGTTTTTCGTACAGAATATATAAAAAAAATTAATTTATTTAGTCGGCCGATTCAGCGGTTTGAACCAGGTTCGAACCGACCCCGAACCAGCTGATATCGATTTTCTTAATTTTGTACCGTCGCCGACCGGTTCTCCACCGGTTTTGGCCGGTTTCGAGCTCGGCCGGCCGGTCTGAGTCAGTCCCGGTCGGTTCTACGGTTTTATGTACAGCCCTATCGTAAGGAGGTAAAAACAAAAATGAGGTGTGCAACACGAGGACTTCCCAAGAGGTCACCCATCCTAGTACTACTCTTGCCCAAGCACGCTTAACTGCAGAGTTCTGATGGGATCCGGTGCATTTGTGCTGGAATGATCACACCTATCAACCTAGTTACAAAAAATTCATTTGTGCCTAATGCAAACTAGTCTCGTCCCTCCGATCCCCATCCAAACAGAGTGACTAAAGAGATAATTCCCACACTACCAGAGTTCTTGAATTAGCGAGAAAGACTTGAGATGAGGGAAGGTTGAGACAGGGAGAAGCCGTTGAGCCTCTAGAACTATTTGCTCTTTATTTGGACCTATTGAATGTGAGGACTGGAATAGGGACACAAATGGCACTGAAGCTTTGAGAGTAGACGAAGTAGCTTCTCATCGAACATAGGGACGTGTTCTTTTGTAGCCATGAGGCCATGTCTGGCATAGATGTAGAGCTAACAGAGCACCACCTTTGTGTTGACTCGGAGGCCAAGAAAGTGAAGCAGAAGTAAAGAAGTTTCATCGTAGAGAAGCATGCGGCAATAGCGGAAGAGGTGGAGTGCCTGCTAGAAGCAGGGTTTGTAATACCCTGAATCTTCAAGTTTATTATAAATTAGGAAAGTTAGGGTTACTAGAATTGATAACTCACCCCTTATCTCCACAATATTTTTCAGATAATTTTAATATCTCAGCTGAAAGTTAAGAGTAGAAAGTGTTAGCAATGTTTGATGGTCGTAGAGGAATAAGTGCCAAATGGCACAAGTATTTATTGGATAGTTTTATTTTGTGGACTTATTATTTTATGTTATTTTGGAATTTTGAGTCATGGATATTTCCTACTTTTTGTGGAGATTCTAATTTATTTTATTGAGGTAGTTCTTTTGTGTCTTGGTGGAGGAGCATATATTTTTGGTTTTGAATAAATGAGTTTATATTTTATGATGAATTTGGAGTATATAAATATATTATTGGAGATGATTTTAGGTAACATGAGCTAACTCTCCAGAACTTTGGGAATGAGGCATTACACTCACTACGATGCGTTGCAATAAGTGATATTTTTATGTATTTTTATCGCTCTGTTATTTATGAAGTGTCATTTTCCCTTCAATACTATAGATTTTATTTTATTTCTACATATTTTTTATTTATTTTCTTGGATTTGAATGAATGAGAAGATTTAGTGCAAAAGGAGAGCATTTTGATACAAAAGAAGAGACTACAGATCCAAACTGATGAGAGGCAGCGAGATCTGAAGAGAGCCGGTGAGGTTTGGGTGAGGAGCCTTGTTTCGTGGGTAGCAAAAAGATTTCTCTCACCCAAAGGTGAGAAGACTTACCTCTCAGTAGGCGAGGAGACTTGCAACCAAAAGGCACGACCAGAAAGTGCAAAAATTTTGCGACAAGGCTCTATGTGGTTAGATTGGGAGACTAGTCTAAACGACCAATTTAACAGACCAACCTAAACAACATCATGAGCAACAACTAGAAAAGACAATAGGAGTCTTTCATCTCGATCGAGAGAGTCTTTCCACTTTGTAGGTGAGGAGAGGGCCGTGTGGTCCTTGTGACCTCCATGCCCGTTCATTTGTGACCTCCACGCCAATTATATTCAGTGCACATAACATCTACTTGATAGCATAATTTCTCTCATCTGGGATCAATCTGCTGTTGACCACCAAATCTGAGTTCCGCAATGAATCTGTTGGCGACCAAATCCTCTCAAACTCCGCAAATCAAGCCGCATATCACTGAATTCTCCATTTAGATAATTTTTTTTATGTTAATATCTATCTTTAGAAACTATTTTCCAAATTTTTAGGCTAGATTGTAGCCGCATTTATTTTGTTTCCGGATTTGAGTTTTGACATCTATTTAATCCCGTCTTGTAGGATGAATAGGGGGTCTTTGGTTTTTGAGTATTTAGTTTTGAGTTCTAGACAGTCTTGAGTTTAGGTTTCGATAGTTTAGAGTTTATTATTTGAGTTTCTTTCAAGGAGGCAGATATGGAGAAGCAGAGGCGAAAGCTGCATGCTTCATCAACTGACTCCAACGAAGAACGTCAGTTTTATTCTTTTTCATTTTAATTTCATTATGAACTAATTCTATTTTCTAGAATTTTAATGTAACCTAGCATTGAACACACATTTTATATTCGAAATTATTTTATTTTCAATATTTCCATGATTGAGTGTTTATTTATTATTCTTAATACTTACAATTTTCTAGCTAACTATTATTCGATCTTTTGTATTGCAATGAGACCGAGAGGTGATTTGTGATTAAAGCTCTAGGATTAAACACCATTAGTTGAGCAAAAGCAGAGATGCTTTATCGCGACTAGTGTGATTTAAAAAAAAAAATCTAAATAACTTAATGAGTCCCAATTAGTTAAATTCACAAGAGATACGGAGTTATTAATTGGAGATATTTTTGGTATTGTTCAAGAGAAAATCTTGAATAGTTAAGGGGTTTTTATCATCAACTTGGAATAATTGAGATTCTATAACTAGAATAAATTGTGTAGGATTTGTTAGGTGAAGTCAAATGCTCTAGATCTATTCTTATTATCTTTTAAAATCTTAATTTTAATATTTTTTTCTTCAGTTTAATTTAGATAAACCATTCTTTAAATTTCGATTTTTCAAATAGTAATTAATTTTGTCAATTTTAATACTCAATAGCATAATTATTCACTGTGGATTCGATAACCATTTTCTTTAAAATACTTTACTACTTGTTACAATTCTATGCACTTGCAGATATATTTTTATACGAACACGTTGGTCGGGCTAGAGCCCTAACACTCGCCCACATAACCAATCGGACAAAAGTCCATAGACTTGCCGAACTTGGGGCAACCAAGTCGAGTCCCTAGACTCACCGCGAAGTTTTGATTGAGCATAGTCCCTGGACTTGTCCATAAGGCCATTCAAACACAAATACCTAGAGTTGCCGACCTTCGTGCCATCAAGCCAAATCCCTAGACTTGCAGCGAAATTTAGGCTAGGCACTAGTCCCAAGACTTGCCTAGAAGCTATTTGGACAATAGTCCCTAAACTTGCCGACTTTTGCATTGATACAAGTCCCTAGACTAGCACAGAGTGTCACACTCGAGCCATAACCCTTGTTAGTGGGTTATCTCTGGGAACGAACCTTTGGAGTTAATGGGCCTCTGAGCTCCACAATCGCCTTACACGGGTTACCTTCGGGAATAAGTCGACAGACTCGACAACCGCCTAAGGTAGGCCCAGAGGGTCAATGGGCCCTCTGACATCTTTGCATGGTTTACTTCATATAAACTCCAACACCAACAAAATTGAAAACGAAAATATTAGGTGAACATACACTTTTCAATAACGACAAGCATATATACAGACGCACCATTGGACTATGTGCATTACGCGGTCGAGTACACCTCCCGTCACAGCCGAGCTCCGCGCTCACATCTTAAGTAGTCGAGTACATCTCCCTCGACGTCCAAGCTCCGCGCGCCCATCTTACACAGTCGAGCACATCTCTTGCCACGTTCGAGCTTTGCGCTCCCCATCTTATGCGGTCGAGCACACCTCCCGCCACAGTCGAGCTCCGTACTTGTATCTTACATTGTCGAGTACACCTCCCACCACAGTTGAGCTCCGTGCTCACATCTTACATTGTCAAGTACGTCTCCTGCCATGTCCAAGCTACGCGCTCCCATCTTACGCAGTTGAGGACATCTCCTGCCACATCCGAGCTCCGCGCTTCCCATCTTACAGGATTGAGGACATCTCCGTGCTCCCCATCTTACTCGATCAAGGACATTTCCTGCCACGTCTGAGCTCTGCACTACCATCTTATGCGGTCAGGCACATCTCCTGCCATGTTCAAGCTCTGCGCTCCCATCTTACATGGTCGAGCACATCTCCTGCCATGTCGAAGCTTCGCGCTCCCATCTTACGTGGTCGAGTACATCTCCCGTCACATTTGAGCTCCACGCTCTCACTTTACGTGGTTGAGCCTATCTCCAGCCTACCTCGCCAAGACGAGCCCCACACTCGCACTTCATGTGGTCAAGCCCATCTCCCACCTAATCTCACGCTCAGAAATATTTACTGCTTAATGCGAGGGGAACAAACAACCAGGGATTGACTCACGAAGTTTATTTACTCACAGATTTCTATAGATAACCTCTATTGCATATTTTACCTTAAAAATTCTCAAGGTCTTTGTTGGAACAAAATGCCCTTAAGAATCACGAGCAACGGTGAGTAGGTAAAATATCTAGGCCCAAGATCAGGTCCAGCCCACCAGGCCACCACTAGGGGACAAGAGGGGAAGTAGGGAGGCAAGGGAGAAGGGGGTGTTAGGAAGTAAGGGGGATAGTGTCAGGAGAAAGTGAGAAAGGGAGAGATGCTCAGACACGCAAAGCGAACCATGTCTCACTAATGCAAGGGCACACAGAAAGAGATATCAGATAAAAGGAGACATCCAAACGACTTGAAAGGGGCTTCTTCTTCGACTTCTTCTTCAATCTTTGGAGGGAGAGCTCCAGAGAGAACATCTTCTCTGGCAAGTAGATCTCCAACTCCCATTATACAATGAGAAATGAGAAGTTACGAGAGACTATAAACAAACATATTATAGTGTATTTTTCCTCCCCAAATGCCCGTGGACATCGACAACATGTCGAACCACGTAAGTTTGAGTCCCTTTCTCTTTCTTTTCTTTGTACTTGTTTTCCTTTCACTGCTATGGATATACGCACCAATACCGTACAACCGCATCGGATGAAAATGTTGGGCATTTTCAAGTTGGACAACTCCCATGTGGGCATGCATATGAAATCACCCATGAGAGGCTTTATGACTTGCCTTTTACGATTAGAAGGAATGACATATACAATTAGATGAGAATATATCGTGCAATCAATTTAAAAAATAAATTAAAATCCATAATGAAAAAGTTAAATTTTTCATATGAATTCTAAGTGTGCCACACTATTTTCAAAGAGGCTACTCAAAACTTTCATACTTTTAATATTAAATTATTTTTTTAGAAAAATGCTAAATTTATTTAAGAAGAATTAAAAAAAATTTATTTTTCCTCGTGTCAATTATTGATATGCTAAAAATTATAAAATTTGAAATTTGAATTTAAAAGAAAACTAACAATGAATCTTGTAAGAAAAAATGCAAGTAAAATGGTAAGTTCATGTAGTACTAATTATTTTACGAAGACAAAATTGGTTGCCAATAGCTCGTCCTCTTGCGCAAGGGTCCCATAAGAAAGAGAAGAAATAAATCTCTCTCAAGATGGTCAAAACTGAATGTAGCACCTAAAGACAATGAGTTCCCTTATCTCATCAAAACTCGGTTTCTGATGAGATGTTACAAAAGTTACACGATGCTACAAAAGTTGGCACGATGCATGGACAGAACGCAGTTCAGATTCAAACTAGCCTCGCATTAACCACGAACATATCCGACTGGCCTTGGTGAGTCAAAGTGCATAAGTTGCATCTTTTAGGATGGATTACTAGTGAAGTCTCTAAGAAATCCTCTAAAAAAGTGCTAAAGAAGGAAAGATCTCGCTCACATATGCAGGGAAGAGTGCACCATCATAAATACCGCCCATCACTCAATTGTGAATCAACAAAATGGGTGTAGTAGAGCGCAAACAACCTTTAAATACTAGCATTACACTTACAGAAACTCCTTTACTTGACAGCACCCACAACTTTACTCACATTCAGTAAAAGGAAAAGGCGGAAGATGAGAAAATGAGGGTAAGTTGGGAATTAAAATAATTTAGAGCAAGTTGGGCCGGTACACGTTACTCTTCTCCTGAGCAAGAAGGCAAATCACTACTCTGGCCAAATATATCATACATCCCATCCCAGTTCTTCTTTTCTCTTGCTTCCCAGTATCCACCCTTATAACAGTAGCAACCATCCTCATCCTTCTGAAACCATCTTGGCTGCCACCCTCTCTCCTGCAACTTCCTTGCCTGTGTCACAAAGTAAACAGGAGCTGCTCAATGTGCAAATTAAAAGATAAAGAAATGGAAGGAGATGTAAATAAATTTCACTTATCAGCAAAAACTTAAGAACTTCATTCCCTGATAACCATGACTCCAGTATATAGTGGCTTCCAACCCAAATGCACTCCAAAAGTGGAGTCCCAAAATCCTGACTTTAGGTACAAATTGTTTTATTTCTTACATTTATATTTGCTACTGCAAAATACGTTATCATAAGGAATGATCAAAGTATGTCGAACCAAGTTCACTCGAGGAAGCAATTATTATAAAAATGATGCTAGCTGATGCATTTTGAAAAATAGCTGAATGAGCTGAAAGGCATTTTGAAAAACACAATCCTTCATCACTCAGCTTATTACAAATTTCATCAGCTCAAACTTGATTTTGGGGGGGGGGGGCTAATACCTGTCTCTGTAACTGTTCAAGTCTTAATTTCTCTGCATTTGCCAATTCATATTCTCCATTCTCTAGATGCCTTTGATCTGGCCTCAGCCTTGAGTCAGTCGGAGGCAATCTCTCTAGTAAGCCAGTTGTCAGTTCGTTTAAGGATATTGCAAAAGGAGAGAGATTGTATCTTGTCTTCGTAACATATTTATCTCTTTCCCACAGCAATACAGCTTCTGTCATTGGGTCATAACCCTTAGGCTTTGTAGTTGGATCTCCCAGCACATAGTACATGGCCTCATCCCACTTCCCAACCAACATAGCTACCTTCTCTCCAGTTCTATTGTCTTGAACAAATCCATGGACCTGAGATTTTATAAAATCAAACTTATTGATGCTTACCAGTAATCAGCAGTGAAATTGGCAGCATGGCCACTATAATTGTCAATTGTGGTTTCCCATCAATGACTTTGAAATTTTGCTGGAATATAGAACGGATATCTGAATTAGCCTTTTCTTTCAAGCAAACGTAGAATGATAATTCTTGTTATGTTATGATGACTATGATACAACATGGATCAGAGCAGAAATGGATTATCACCAATTCCTATATCTCCCTTCCATGTGGCACATTGATAGAAGTGGAAACCTCATTACAAAGAAAAGAACCATGAAATGGACAAAACCAAAGTGCTGTGAATCAAGAAAAGGAACAAGTTTGGTATATAGTATTACTGCTAGTAAGATCATTTATCAGCTTTCAGAGCATAGGAAATCATTTTTCTAACATGTCCATCATATGGAAAGTGTGAAGAGTGTTAATGTGTCTTATATCATTTCATTCCAAACTGTAAAATGTACCTGATGTGGATTTCGGTCAATGATAGACTGCTCCTTGAACTTTAGCTTGCAGGAGTAGTTGCCACTGCCCTTAATGCGCATGGTTCCATAATGGTCACAATAGATTTTACCAAGTATGATATTATATATAGAAGTTGTAACCTTGCTCCACTGGAACATCTCACCATCCTCAAACTGGAGAGTAAGGACACCTACAGGATCAAGCTGAATAGAACGCCCCCAAAACTTGCCTTTGAGATTGGAATCAGCCCAGAATTTCCATCCTTTTCCTTCACAGTGACAAGCAACAATCATTGGGTGGTGACTCACCTGAGTAGTAGCTGCTTATTAGACAACAATTATCACTTTTAACACAGAGCCTCCACCCCAAAACTCAAAGTTCAATGGGTTGGAATGACAAGGCAAGACATGATTTCACAGAGATTGAAACTTGGAAGAAAAAGCATGCTTAACTAGAAGGGAGAAATATTACTTTCTCAGAGAAAAAATGAAGCCCTTTATCTGGGTAGTCAGCCTCATATGTCTCCCCAAGGAGGGGATTAAAAGGTTTGCACTGCCGACCTTCCGTTGATGAATAACCAGATACAGCAAAAGCTGCAATTTTTAAAATTCTCAACAACTCATTCCCCTGCACCCCATTAAATCCAAACTTTTAAGTCTCAATTCTCATACATATGTAAACCCGGTCATAACATAAGGAGCACAAGAACAAGTACAAAACCATTAGGTAAACACTCAAGATTAATTCCAGAGCACAATTTTAAACCAATAGAATGAAGCATGAAGAAAAAAGGGTTTTCTGACTACATTTACAGATGGTTAAATCTCATCCCGTTTCCTCTCTCATTTCCTTAGCACAGCATTCTTCATTGAACCAAATTTTCTTGAAAAAATCAAAACCAATCTATGAGTTCTAAAAAAGGTCACCTAAATCGCGGCTTAGAGCTGGTGAGGGATTTTGGGGGGCAGGGAAGGGGAGAGGGGGCGGGTCACACACACTAGAGAAAACACCTCACTATGTCCAACTACGCATAGTCAACTACATTTGAATATGCTGGTCCCTCTGCTACATTGCAACATGCAATCCACTTGAAAACTATAACAAAGGGTGAATAGTGATTATGACCCTAATTCGAGAACTAGCATAAAAAAACAGAAATCCTCAACGACCCCTGCCCTCCCAAAAAAAAACTGCATATTGAAAATTTTATGGCTTATAAATGTACACTTGATTCCAAAGTCTTTCTTCATTTATAAGTAATAATCATTTCATCAGATGCCAAATTCATTATAAAAATAAAACTAAGGTCGGCATCTCAACTACCTGGAATACAAATGTAACTAGGACATCAGGCGTTAAATCTGCTTTGTGACAAAAGAAAGCACAGGTGAGAACCTGACCTGCTTTCCCCATTCCAGTGCTTGATCAACCAAATACGAATACTCCAAATCTTCAAAGCACTTTTGCAAAGAAGACAGTGGCTCATTAAAATAAACAGGAAGACAAACTCCAGAGAGGTCCTTTCCAATATTGTCCTTAATAATTGACCACAAGCCAACAGGCTTCTCTTTCTCCTTGGGTTCTGGCAAATTTTCCCTTCTTTTGACATAAGGATATTCAACTAGCCTGATCTCTTTCTCAATTCCAAATAAGCGATCAGAAGAAAAAGAATCTCTACCGTATATAAAAGCATTTCCCAGAGCTTCCCTACTCCTATATGAAGCACTTCTTAAAGCATCAGCAGATAAAAAATCATTTGTATCAAAATACGTTCCATCATCTTCATCTGTTTCAACATCTACTCCATCGTTACTCTCATTATCAGCACACGAGTCAGTTGCACTACCCTCTGACATGACAGAATAGAAATCTGCAAGCAAGAGGAAAAGAAAATGAGTGGCTTGGTAAAATCTGGGTGTGCTCACCTCATGCGCCTATTCGTGTATATATATGTTTTATATTACTATGTATACAGAAAACTAGAGGGAAGGAAACTTTATGAGAAACCTCACTGAGTTCCTGAAAAGTTCAATATGAAAGACTGGTTTGTCGGGCTAAGGATATATAAGTATCACCACAAAACTCCAAGCATACAATGTAATGTTTTAATGCAAGAACAGCAGTTACCTGAAATGTAACCTAGCCGTTGAAATCTTTTATTGAGGAAATCAAAACATATCTTGTTTCAATACAATGAATTATAGTAAGTGTAATAAGGATAGATTTCAAAGATATAAGAATGTCATGCATTAACTAGACAAGTTGTCCAAGTACTAGCCAGGATGTTCATATATTCATAGTGAACCCAAAGAATATACCTCTTGATAAACATTTTGTTTACAAGGTCAGCTCAACATTAAGGAAAATGAATTCAATGAAGCAATACTACAGTCTACAACAGAAAGCATAACTAACCACTAAATCTTCTATTCCCTTGCAAACAACATGACTCACGTTCCTTTGTTTCATCCACTACAGTAGTTTCCAGCTCTATTTTATCCGTCTGCAAAACAAATTTTAGAAGGGAGAAATTATTCCTCAAACTAAGTACCTTATAACAAAATATTCACACAGAAACTTGATCAACAGGGGGATGTTTCTTTACCCTAGTGTATAGCCCTACCATCTTGTAAGACAATCATCAACAGATGCGCCATTTACCCCAAGCCCCAACAGGACAGCATAATAACTCTATCTCACAGACCCATACTGCAGGTAAGGAAGTCAAACTAACACCCCATCATAATATAAGTCATGACACTCTGCTCTAGTGCACCGCCCTACCTTCTATTAAGACATCTACCAACAGATTCTACAGCTATTTGGTCACCACCATATAACAAACTTGCATATATACTGAGCATGGCTGTGGTTAAAAAGAAAAAACAGCAAGTAAATAAAGTGCAAAAAGCTAAAAAGGTTTTGACGTTCTGCATCAACTATCTTGTATTTACATCAAATTCCAAAACCTGCTTCAGTGTGAGTTGCACACAATCCACCAAAATCTCTTAGATGCAACATCTTAAGCCCAAAAAACAAAAAGATAGAACACCATGACAACACTTGAAGAATGAACAAAAGCTGTCCAGCTCAATTCCCAGAAGTATTGCAAGATTGTAATCCCTACTTTAAAGCTTCTTTTAGCACAGAATAATGAACCAGGATGGAGAAATGGAAGAAAACAAAAATACCTCCAGTTGTCTCAATGAGTCTAGCAACATAACATGTTTATATTGAAGAGCCTTCAGTTTGTTTTGCAACTCGGAGAGTTCTAAGAGCATGATTGATTCGCAATCTTTGATGACGGCCTCACCAATGCCTTCCTGCAATAATCGCATTCGGAGCTTCTCTGTTGAAACAACTATATCTTCAGTAGATGCAAAATCATTGCTAGCTAACGTTCTAGGGAATAGATCTTTAGCAGCCATCAGTGCCTCAATCCATGCAGATCTGTCCTCCTTAGATACAGAGCGCAGGTGAAGAGTTTTTGTTCCAGTAAATATGGAAAGCCTTTTATCGTCTGATTTGCTAGCACGGATTGAAGAAACCTGTAAAACAAACTTAAAGAATCTCAGCAACCACTAAAACAAAAGGAAAATATGGAAGACTGAGGTCACAAGCACAAAAACTGCAAAGCAAAAGTGAGAAAATACGAAAAGAAGTTGTATCATAAGCATAAGCTAACTATGCACAAGTTGTTTTAGGGTGATAAGGAAGCAATATTTACGAAAAGGGTAAATTTATTTCAGACAAGTTACCATCCAAAACTGGTATGAGAATTGCATCAGCAGCATGAGGGAGGATCAAGAACCAACAACTATCTTTTGGTTATTGGAGACTGATTGTAGGTTTTGATGGAATTCCAGACACTTGTAAAGCTTAGGCTACAACAACTTAAACAGAGGAAGAGTTTGTTGGAGATGTGGGTAAGAACATCCAACTTTAATTTTCAACTGCAGGTTGGGAGAATACATGGTTAAGAGTCTACTTCTCTTTGGTACACTGAGCACTTCCACAAACAAGAACAACATGAGTGAGCTCATATGCATGAATAGAGATCTGATCTCTTAGGAGTTCCTTGGAGATGAGACCATAATCTCCCAAACTCACATACATCATATATTTTGTGATACCCCATTTTCATAATTGATAAAGGTGGTGTATGGGATCCCACATTGATTGGGAAGGAAAAGTTCTTGCTCTTTATAATGTTCCAATGGGGCTCAAATTGTATTATTGACTAGTCCTTTTGGAGTATAGGTCATGTGACTTGGGCCTTCCATTGAGCCATTACAATTGGTATTAGAGGCTATCTCAACCAGAAATGTGGGACTTGAGCCTTGCCATCTACAACAGACTAGCTAGACGAGGACGTTGGAAATATAATGGGGGGATATTGTGATACCTCATTCTGATAAGGATGGTGTATGGGATCCCACATTGCTTGAGAATGAAAAGTTCTTACTCTTTATAATGTTCCAATAAAGCTCCAATTTTTTTTTTTTAATAAGTAAGAAGTAATTGTATTGATAAAGATAGGCATAGCCCACATACACCGTATGAGTACACCAAATTAATTAGAAACTGTTACAAGAAAGTTATGGAAGCTAAGACCATTTAACTCTAAAGTAATGGCCCACATAAATAAAGTCTTCCAAAAAAATCTCCTAAATTCCTCCAAGGAACGTTCATGATCCTCAAAAAGTCTATCATTTCTTTCTCTCCAAATACACCAGAAAATGCAAAGAGGAGCCATCTTCCACACTGCTACAATCTGTGGTGTCCCTGTGATCTCTCTCCAGCTAGCTAGTAGTTCCACCACCCTTCCCGGCATTACCCAAGCTAGTCACATACTGCTGAAAAAGTAATTCCACATGTCCCTTGCAAAATCACAATGCAAGAGTAAATGGTCTACCATTTCCCCACTATTTCTACACACACAACACCAGTCCATAATTATAATTCCCCTCCTTAGATTATCAATGGTTAGGATCTTCCCTAAAGCTGCTGTCCAAACAAAGAACGCAGCCTTGGGAGGTGCTTTACTTCTCCATATGTTCTTCCACGGAAAATTGGACCTAGTTTGTGCTGAAAGTATGTCATAAAAAAAAACGTACCAAGAATTTTCTTTTCTTAGAAGGTCTCCATTCCATCGTGTCTTCAATTGGAACCCCCAACAATGATGTTATACAACAGGTTGAAGAACTCCTCCACCACACTCACTTCCCAATCTTGTGCCTCCCTAGTGAGGTTGATATTCCACACCTGTGAACCGTGACTAATTGCCCTCACATCAGCAACCATAACTTCCTTATCTCGTGCAATTCTGAAAATATTAGGATAAGCATCCTTAAGAACCGAATCTCCCACCCACACATCATCCCAAAAGTTAATTCTGCTGCCATCCCCCAAACACAGCCTAGTTACTCGAATAATCCCCCCACCCTTGCCTTATATACTTCCACAACCCAGCACCATAAGCCCCCCTCCCCACATTAGAACACCAACCCCCCCTTGCACTCCCATACTTCGCATCAATCACTCCTTTCCATAAGGTTTCTCTCTCATGATTATAACACCACAATCATTTTTCTAATAGAGCCTTATTAAAGAACCTAACATTATGGACCCCCAACCACCATCTCTCAAAGGAGTACACACTCTATCCCAACCAATTAGATCAAATTTAAACTCATCACCTAAACCACTCCACAAAAAATCATGTTGGGGTTTCTCAATCCTAGATGCAATGCTTGCCGGAAGGGAAAATAAAGACAAAAAATATGTGGGAAGGTTAGATAGAGTGCTCTTTATAAGTGTGATGCCCTTTCGATAAGTATAACCTTTTCCACCAGGCCAACCTATGCTCTAAATTCTCTAACACCTCCTCCCAAATTATCTTGGCTTTGAAAGTTGCTCCCAATGGAAGACCAAGATACTTCAATGGCAGCGAAGAAACCACACAACTCAATATGCTAGCCAATCCTCTAATGTTTCTTACCTCACCCACCACAACCATCTCTGTTTTAGCAAGGTTTATCTTTAATCCGGATGCCGCTTCAAAATATAGTAAGATGGCCTTCAAAGATTGAATATGTCCTGCCTTATCCTCACAAAACAGCAACGTATCATCTGCAAACAAGAGATGAGAAATAGTGGTGGAGCCATGGTTAGCAGACCCCGCTAAAAATCCTGAAACCACCCCATGCCCCCCCTTACAGCAGCCGACACCATTCTACTAAGAGCCTCCACCATAAGCAAAAAATAAGAGTGGTGATAGTGGATCACCTTGTTGTAGCCCCTGCGAACTATTAAAGAAACCCACAGGATTACCATTTACCAAAACTAAGAAACGAGCCATTGACACACAATTTTCATCCACCCCTGCCATCTTTCCCCAAAACCACATCTACCTAACAAATAAAACAGAAAATTCTAGTTGACGTGGTCATAGGCCTTCTCCATATCCAGTTTACATAAAATACCCGGTACTCCCGACTTAAGCCTGCTGTCCAAGCATTAATTAGCTATAAGAACCGAATCCAATATTTGTCTACCTCTCACAAATGCATTTTGGGACGTAGAAATAATCTTATCCATAACAGCGTTCATTCTATTGGCAAGAACCTTGACAATTATCTTGTACATACTGCCCATAAGGCTAATAGGCCTAAAATCTTGCACCTCAATTGCACCTACCTTTTTAGGGACAATTGCAATAAAAGTAGCATTTAAACTTTTCTCAAATTTTCCAAACGAAAAAATTCCTGAAAAATCTGCATAACCTCCCCTCCCACCACCTCCCAACAAGTTTGGAAAAATGCCATAGTAAAGCCGTCTGGACCAATGCTTTATCCTTCTTCATTTTTCTGATTACTAGTCGTACCTCTTCCTCTTCAAATGGTCTCTCTAACCAAACCATACTATTTTGATCAATGGCCTCAAAAGCTAGACCATCTACTTTTGGTCTCCATGGAAAGGTTCCGTCAACAATTGTTCAAAATGTCCAGCAACAGCTCTGTAATTACTGCTTGATCTGATGATAAACCTCCATCAATAGTCATGGACTCTATGGCAATAAACCTCCCATGTGAGTTTGCAACTTGATGAAAAAACTTGGTACATTTATCCCCCTCCCTAAGCCACAATGCCCTTGACTTTTGCCTCCACGAGATCTCCTCCATTAATATCAACATTTCTACCCCTGAGACAACTTGGCCTTTGCATTCATTCTCATCTTCTACACCCTCCAATCTTAGCAATTCTTATAGGAGATTCTTTTTTTGTAATGTTACATTACCAAATACCTGTTCATTCCATGTCTTCAAATCCACCTTCAAAGCTTTCAATTTTCCAGCCAAGACCTTGCTTGGGGTGCCCTCTAGTTGATATGAATCCCACCATTGCCTAACCAATTCCACAAACCCCTCCGCTTTTAACCACATATTCTCAAATTTGAACAGTCTTCTATCCCCTGAAATTCCTCCACAATCTAACACTATGGGAAAGTGATCAGAGCATACCTGATTAAGTCTTTTCTGACATAATTCTGGAAATTGTGTTTCCCATGAAGGAGAAATGAGGAATTTGTCCAGCCTTGACCAGACTTGGTTGTTAGACCAAGTATAGTCACCTCCCATGAGTGGTAAGTCCATGAGTTCTAGTTCGAATATTAAATCCACAAATTCCACCATAGCATGATTTTGTCGCCCCTCCCCCGATCTTTTGCTAGGAAATCTTGTCACATTGAAATCTCCACCAATACACCAATGAACATCCCACCAAGTATCATTGGCTAGTCTTTTTGAGGATAGACCATATGGTTTGGGCCTTTTTTTTTCATCTTTTCTCAGTAAACAATTTTTTTATCGATCAAAAAGAGTACACAAGAGCCCAAGTATGTGGGACATATACAAAAGCATACTAGTTTAGTGATACAAGGAATTCATGAAAAGTCATGCCATGAAAGTCTATTACAATCAATCAATGAAGTAAAGTATTAAAGAATAAGTTTCTAAGAGCCCAAGAGCAACAGGTCATAATTGAAGTTCACATAAGCAACTTCATAATCAATTTGCAAGTAGAAGTTGTTCTACTGAGAGATATTTACAGAATTAGAGTATTAGAAACTAGAATGCATGTAGAATTAGAGTATGCAGCAACTAGAATGCATGTAAAAGCTGTTATAGTGTGAGATAAATCATCGCAACATATTTCCTCCAATTTTCTTGTTTTCAATTGGAAAAATTTTGAAAAGTAGTTACAAATCTTAATTTCTAGACTGGAAGGTTGAATATGGAAAAGCAACTTTAGTCACATGCACATGCTTGTACATGTGGACTTGTGGTTACAAGAGATTGCTATTTATAGGGATTGCTCTTTTCATACCCCCCCCCCTTCTCTCTCCCCCCTCTCTTTATAAGTGTTGCTCCCAAATTTCATTACTTTTCTTTTCAGTGGTCAACTTTCTGAATTGCTTAGTACGTCTAGAATATATGGAATTTAAACTTTATTCATCTCCAATACCTTTAAACTAAATTATTCATCACCCTATGTCAAACTGTAAAAAGTGCCTGAAAACTAACCCGGAGCCTCTTCCAACTTTAATTTTACTTTTACTTTCTTTTCCCCTTGGCAATGGCAAGAACCTCAAGACGTAAGAAAAAAAGGACACCCAAACAAGTATTACTTTTCTTGTGCTTAAGATAACATCAACATCTTATAGTAAACTGAAATCTCACATTTAAATTAAACTGATAAATCAAATAACCAGAAACCTATCAAATCGAATCAGACAATAAACGAAATTAAATGTGCCTTTTGTATTGGATCAAACTAAAGGCAAGAACCTTCAAATGAACTTCCCCAAAAGGCTTGCACTGCTTGGTCGACACGCCGAGCCGGTTGCTACTCCAATTAGCCTTCCTCATATACCTTAGAGAGTCCTCGCCGATCACTCTACCACCTTGCTCTCTCGCTGGGCTCATCAGAATCTTGTCGGGGCCGTGAATCTTGTAGTACGAGAGCACACCGTCTTCGAGCACGAACCACCTCGACTTCCACCCCCTGCCGTAGTTCACCCACTTGTACAGAATCCCGGCAACACTGCCACCGAAGCCCCCAAACACTTTCGAATCGCTGGATTCGACGACGGCATCTTCGACATCCTGGTTCGCGGCCGAAACTTTGTCAGAATCGATACCGGTCGACGATACCCGAGCCGAGAGACCCGGTTTGTGATAGTTCACAGATTTTATCGACGCATCAAACCCCAAGTGGCACTGACCGGGGGATTTGGCTACGGCGGGGTTGGCCCGATCCCGATCGATCGAAACCGGAGCAATGCAGCACAGTGGATTCATGTCGAGCACTCGAGAACATTCAGAGAGACCCACAACATGCCATCGTCAATCACGGAGTAACAAAAACAAGTAGGGATCAACTCCAAAAGCGGGTCCTAGAAATGAAAAGCTCCGATTTGAGGTGGTTCGAGCAATGCAGGACCCGATCGGAACCGAAAGGGGACTGAGAAACGAAACGTTTGGCCGATGACATAAAGATCAAGACGAGGAGTTACAAAACGGAGCCTGAAATCAGACAGAGAGAGACAGAGGGAGGGAGAGAGAGAGAGGAAGGAAGCGTGGATGGGGGTGTAGACAAAAGAAGTGGGAAGTCTGAGAGTAGAGTAGGGTGCACACATGCATTTAAGGCAATGGCCTTATGTCAGTAAATTCAGTAGCCAGCAGAGAGCACTGCAACGCCTGTGGTTCCTCGCCTCCCACCACCAAGTCTATTCCAGTTAATTGTTAAAATTAGGAATAGTCGATATATATATATATAGTTTTTTTTTTTTTTTTAATAAAGGAATGGTTGTTTAGCATTGAAACTTTTTATTTAAATAATCGAATTATATGTCATCAAATTCTTGATATCAGTCAAGATATTTTGGTTTTATTTTTTCTTTATGAAAAATCAAATTTGAAACTATAAATGTAATAAGAAGGTTAAGTAGTTCTACTTATTCTATATCTAAAATGATATTTCTTTTCCTTCAATCAACGAAGTGATGAGCACATAATTAACAATGGGATAAAAATAGAATACCAAATTCATTACATAGTAAACCATCAGTCTAATATATGTTCATTAAAATACAAAGAGACGACAACTAGCATTCGGCCATTTAAATACTTCTAATTTGTGTCATTGACACGTAAGTCTATCTAGTTTTAAGGAAGCACCTACACTCAACTCACTCTTCAATACTATCCGTAGAACTGGAAATCTGAAAGATGTGAGTTCAACAACATCTTCTTCTTCTTTTTTATCCCTAGGGGAGCCCTTCTAGAAATTCTCGACGGCCAAGGTTGAACCCAGGCCAAAGAGGGGGTTTGGAAATAGTTTTCAACCAGTAATAGATTAGTTTTCAACCAGTAATAGATGTACTACAAGAAAATAAGTCTTTTTCAACGATTTTAGATCGCTGCAACCTGAATTCGAAAAATTGAAAGGAGAAACTTTTTACAGCGACTTTTATATCTTCTGCAGTGAATTTTTTTGACGCAAAAAAATATTGATACTGTAGCGTCATTTATTTCCATTGAATCTAAAAAATCGCTACAAAAAATATTTATTGTGGTAAAATTGTCGCCGCAATAGGTATTATGTGGTTATTATGGTTATTAGCAGCAATATATGAAGCACCGGAAGTAGCCTTTACAAATGGTAGTAGACACTGTGCAAGGCTATTTGCAATGAATTTTTGTCGCTGCAAATGAGTAGTGCCAACAATTTTGGGTTCGTTGAAACTACATTTTGATATTTTGCGACGACTTTTTCTATTTATTGTGGCGATATTATGTTGCTGGAAAAAACTAATAAATTTTAATTCGCCCGCTCGTTTCCCTCATTTCCCTCCCGTCTCCCCCCACCTTCCCTCTCTCTCTCCTCAATCCCTCTTCTCCCTCAAACCTCCGCCGCGCACAACCCATGCCGCCGCGCACAACCCCACCATGCCACTGCAATCTCACCTTGACGACCACCCCCTCCTTCTCCCCCAGCCCCCCGTCGATCTCTTTCCTTTTCTCCCCGGATCTGGCCTCACCTCTCTATCTCTTGGATTTCTCTACATCGCCGCCACTAGGGGCGCCGTTAGCCACCATGCACACCTCGACGCCATCTCTAGTCCTCCGTCAAAGCCCCATTCTCCTCCACGCAAGGTCAAGCGACACAAACACGCCCTGGAGGTCTCTCTCTCTATTTTGCCCAAGTTTTTATTGTGGGTTGTTTTCATTCGCTTATTTTTGTTCAACTTTGTCCTATGGAAGCGTTTAAATGAAGAATTTTTGGGAGTTCTTTATTGATTCATGAAAAAAGATTTGCATTTCATGTTGAATGTTGCGACTTTCTTTGGTTTAGGATTTATTCTTGTGTTCTTGATTGGTGGAAGTTGCTTCAGGATTTATTCTTGTGTTGCTTTGATTGGACGTTGGGTTTGTTGTGGATGATGGCTTTTACTCATCTACTTGCCTAATCTGTGATGATAATTTCTGGAGAAGTTTTGGAATTGCTGTGGGAGCTACTTGCAAATAGTAAAGTTGCAAATAGTAAAGTTGTGAGGAGTCAAAATTGACAACAAATCCAACCTTGGAAGTACTAATTAGTAATTTATATTACATTTATATTTAGATTATTGCAGATGCTTTTACAGCCATGATGATACTACTCATCTAATTCTAAAGTATAGAACTTAATTATTTAGATTCTTGATTACTCTTCACTATGCATTTTTTACTTTTTTTTTTTTTTTTTGAAATAAGGCTTTCTCATTACTTAAACCAAATGCTGGATACAAGGAGGAACATCCTCCATAAAAATACATTCTTCCATACAAGAAAGAGCAACTTTTGCCAACTGATGGGCAATAACATTAGAATCCCTGCTAACATGAGCTATAGACCAGCTGAGATACTTTGAGAGCATAATCTTGATGTCTTTAATGACCAACCCGAAAGTACTCCAGCTTTCCTCTCTGTGTTGCACTGCCTTGACCACTGTTAAGGCATCACCTTCCAAGATCAAGTGCTGTAATCCCAGCTTGGCACAAAAAGAAGTAGCTCTACGAGCTGCTACAGCTTCACCAAGTAGAGGATTCGGATTCAAGGCCATTGAGGAGCATAAAGAGGCCATGACCTTTCCCTCTGAGTTCCTCACAATCACGCCAATTCCCATTTTTGAGTTACCCTTATCAAAAGCTGCATCCAAGTTTGCCTTGAATACATTTGGTGGGGGAGGAGACCAATGAGCATTAGGTAGCTTTTGGAGCTTGGTTTGCTTTATGCCCACTTTTGTTCTAAGTTGATTAGCTGTCAATTCTGAGTGGATCAAACCTGAGACTTAAGAGGGGGAATGGAATTTTTGTTCAAAGACCCAAGTGTTCCTCCTATGCCAAATGGCTTTAGCAGTGACTGCAAATTCAGTGATTTCTTGAGGAGATAGCCGGGCCATCATAGATATCATAATATCTTTGAAGGAGCCTTCAGTGATGCTTAGCTTTTGTATTCTTCTTGAGCTCATGGACCAAACATCCTGGGCTGCTCTACAAGACCAGAGGGTATGGGTAACCGATTCAGGTTCCTGAGTGTAGATTGGACAAAGAGGCTTCTCACTCACTTTCCTTTTATGCAGATTCAGTCTGGTGGCAAGGGATTCTTTCACTGCTCTCCACAGAAATGACTTGGTAGCTTGAGATACTTGAATACCTCACATTTTGTTCTAGAAATTTGAGTTGGATCTCTCTGTTGATGATTGTCCCATATTAACTTCTTTTAGAGAAGCTTGGAATGATATGCACTCCTTACAGAGAATTTCCCATTGCTAGCACATCTCCAGGTCAGTGTGTCTTGGCTTCTACATGGGCTTATAGGGATCTGCTTTATCAAGTTTGCCTCAGCTGCTGTGAAGATTGCATGGAGAAGAGATAGATCCCATTGCAATGTCTCAGGATTTATGAGTTCAGAAACTCGGGCTTCAGCATCTAGGATAGAAACCTGGGACTGCACTTTGAAAGTTGATGGACATGGGAGCCACTGATCTTTCCATATTTTAATCTTACTACCATCCCCTACTTTCCACAATAAACCTGCCTTAAGAACAGGCCTTGCTTGGAGGAAGCTTTTCCATACAAAGGAATCATTAGGCCTTGACTTGACAGAGAGGAATTCGCCCTGGGGGAAGTATTTAGCTCTAAGCACCTGAGCAACAAAGGATAGAGGGTTTTGAATGATCCTCCACCCTTGTTTAGCCAGGAGGGCTAGGTTGAATGATTCAAATTCCCTAAAGCCCAAACCTCCTTCCTGTTTTGGTTTCCCTAGAGCTTGCCAATTCAGCCAATGGATCTTGGATCTGTTGTGACTCTGACCCCACCAGAAAGTCTGCAGCAATTGGTTGAGTTTTTTAAGAATGGTTTTTGGTAGTTTAAAGATCCCTATGTTATAAGTAGGTATTGATTGCAGCACTGACTTAAGCAGAACCTCCTTCCCTGCGTGAGACAGAAAGTTGGTTTTCCAGTTGGCCATCTTGGCTTTTACCCTATCCAATATTGAGCTGAAAGCCTTGGTTTTGTTTCTGCCTACATATAAGGGTAGACCTAGGTACTTGTCAAAAGCTCCTGAAGCTTTAATTCCCGATTGCTGTAGTATAGCTTTCTGAACACAAGGCTTGGTGTTGCTGTTGAAGAAAATTGAGGTTTTCTCTAAGTTCAATCTCTGGCCTGAGACTAATTCATATGTGCTTAAGACTTGCTGCAATCTGCCCCACTCCTCTGGATTGGATCTACAAAAAACCAAGCTGTCATCTGCAAAGAATAAATGGTTGATATGCATGGAGCCTCGGGCAGCTGGAATTCCTGATAGCAGACCTTGCATTTCAGATTGGTTCAGGCTATAGCTGAGGAATTCTGAGCAGATGATGAACAGGTAGGGAGATAAGGGATCTCCCTGCCTAATACCTCGAGTTGGGGTAAAAAATTCTTGAGGGACCCCATTGACTAGAATAGAATATGTGATAGTGGTAACACACTGCATCACAAGCTTGACCCATTCTCTTTTGAATCCCATCCTCAACATCACTTTGCTTAGAAAGCCCCACTCTACCCGGTCATATGCTAGGCTATGCATTTTTTACTTAACTTTTAAAAAATATATCTGTTAGGCTATGATGTAGATAATTGCCTATGGATGGATCAATCAGCTTTCTTATATACTGCCACCGAATAAGGTTGAAGAACGTGATGTAATGTATTTTTTTCCTATTTTATATGATTTTTAATGGTCTAAGACAGAATCACACATTTTTGTCATCTTGAATACACTCACTTGTTTATCATTTCATTTAATACACTTAACTTCTAATCGATTTCCATTTCGTTAAAATACATCTGACAACTTGATGAAGACAAGGGAACATTGCAAGTTCCTCTTCAACTTGCACCAAGACTGTTTCTGAACATTTAGAAGAAGAGGTGAGACAAAGGTGAAATATTTTCATGCAAATCTATTTTATTAACAATTATCATTTCATTAAATACACTAAATTGACTTTTTGTTTTTTGCATCTATTTACTGATCAAATAAAAATTTCTTTTTTGCATCTATTGTATTAATAATTATCAAATCTTGCATCAATTAATAGAATAGATGCAAATCTTGTATTATACACCCTTTACAGAGACATGATGTTGTTACTCACTTGTCAAACCAGGTTCGAGATGCAAAGATTAAAGTTCTTTCAAGCCTAAAGCAAGACAATGATCATGAACAATTGGAATGGAAAAAGTTATCTTCCTCTCTTAAGGTTAGAACTTTTTTTTTAATCTCGAGTGAAATTTGTATTTGTAAATCTACAACTTGGTTGGATTCTATAATTAGCAGTAGCTAAATATATGTTTTTTTATGTGCTTCCTCTCTAAGGCATGCTAGGCAAGTTGGTATTCCAGTCGGCTGGGACATTTAAGCTCATATTCCTCCAACATTTCACACTTTAGGGAAGGGCAGTTATACATCATTTAGTTTTTTCAACATTTAAGCTTATCTTCTTGCACATCAATGTTCCATGTGCAAGAAGAATGGGGAAATAGTGGATCATCCACTACAATGCTATTAAATACACTAGTGCTTTATGGAACTCATCTTTTAGCCTATTTGGGATAGAGTGGGTTATGCCATCCCAGGTAGTGGATCTCCTAGCAAGTTGGAAAGTCCACAATAGTCTAGTCTTCTATATTGATCTTTCTTGAATTATGAGAACCTGTTTATTTTTCTTGTTAGGTGGGTCTTTTGTATACGTCCTATTTATTGGGATTACACCCTCTTCCCTTATGAATAAAATTTTATCTTATAAAAAAGATTGTGGGGGATATTGTAGAACACATCCTGGCTACTATAGTTCTTCCTTTTAATATTGATAGATGGAGTTACTGAAAAAAAAATGATAAATGGAGATTAGTTCATTATAACCTTGGATGGAATATGGTATAGTTGATGTTTGATGGATTTGTCTTGGGTTTTCCCATTGACTCTTTCACCAGTGGTGGGGCAGTACCTCCTTGAACCAGCAATGTGATGGGTGTATACCTCAAATTGATTTAAGACTGGGTTTCTCTCTTTTGGGGAGAAGTGAAAGCTGTACTAACGACTATTATTGTAAGTTCCTCGATCCCCTTGACTGTAAAATTGCTGTTGCTAGGAGAATAACATACTATTTTATTACTTGCATAATTCTCACAAACCTAGTTTACGAGTACTGGAGTTCACCAGTACGTACAACTCTTTTTACAATTATGTTTTAAATTGAAGGTATTTTTGTAAAATAATATTAATTTTATAAGTTATTTTATAAAAATGTCTCAACTTAAAACATAATTGTGTAAAAGATTGTGAAAAGAGTTGTATGCGTATCATTTTCTATATATATATATATATATAATTCCATTGAAATAGATTTCATTATTTTTCTATCCAGGTTATTATATATTATTTAACCTCATACAAAGTTGTTGTTGAAAATATTTATTTTATATGTTATTTCTATTCATCGAGGGTCGGTATTGTGAAGTTGGGCCAACCTCAATTGTGAGTCATGTTTTTCAGAATTATGAAGATTTAAATATATCTAAATGCCCCCTCTATCAAACCTTATTTGGAATTTGATAAACTATGGTTGACCATTCTTAATGAAAACTTTGTGACTCTTGTTGCTTTTTTCCTCAGCTTACTTCTGGTCTTCCAGTTCTCCTAGGGCTTAAATATTTCATTTTAATCATGCTTTACCTCTTATATATTCAATATATTTTATCTTTTGGCATATTGTTCCTGCAGTTTCTATATTTGGTTCATTGTGGAAGGATTGGCAAAGCATATTTGCAAATACAAAGTTAGTTTCCAATCACTAGTTTTTTAGCTGTTTAAGTTGGCCAACGGCTTATGTTTTTGCTTTATCGCTTTAGGTTTGCCCTTGCTCCTATTCTCTACCAAGCTGGTGAATGCACATAAGGAATTAATTAGGAATTTTTCTACCTGCTCTTTCCACCTCAATCTCTTATCTATTGATCCAATTTAATGAAAATTTTCTTCCCACCAGCATCATATACAAGTGGTAAGTGTATCCTCCAGTTCTTTACCAAAACATGGACTATTAAATGCATGCTTAGTGTCAAATACTACTATTCTCGTCTATCATCACTCTTCTTTGATGAATACAATCATTTATACTCTTGTTAACATTTCCTTTGATGAATTATTTGTTATTTGGTTTCGTTTCTTACATATCATTTTTTACAACTCAAATATTATACATGCTTTTGAAGAGAAAGATCAAAAGACACTACCTCATAAAGTTTCATGCTCAAAATTTTGAATAAAATGGCTCTGCCTCTGCACTTACTAGGATTGTGTAGAAGTGATTTTCTATACATTGGTGATTTCTTGCTGCTGTCACTTTTTTTTTAATAGAAGTTTTCTGGGTTGTGAGATTGTGGGACTCATTTGATAAATTGTGACATTTTATTTGATTTTCATTCACAGTAGTTGCCATTGCTTATCTCAGCAGCTTGATTTGGATTCAACAGATTCATTGTGGTTAGTATTAACAATATATAATTACTTCAATTTATCTCTCATTATTGCAAGGATAACAATTGGAACCATTGATTCGATCTGTACTAGTTTTATTGATATTGCCAAATTGGCCTGATTGATTACTTCTGTACCATCATTGTTTATTGTCCAATTTCAAAAACCTATAGCTGAAAATATAATATAATTTGTAATTTACAGTCCATATATAGGGCAATAATATGTTATTAACTGACAAATATCTTACTTAGGATCACATTGGGGTAATCTCATTGTATCTCACTTAGAACATGTATCATAGGGCAGTTGTGATCACTTTGATATGCAACACTAACTGCATACATTACCTTCCAATGTAGATGTTGGAGGAAATGGGAGCACATGGACGTGTACATGTACTACCAAAGGGTTCCCTAAGTTAGCTTCTGAAAATCTTGATACCAACTTTGTTATAGCCTGCCAATGCACTCTAAGTATGTTTGGATTCTGTTTCCATATTTTTCTTTTCATATCCTCATCAAGACTCCACACATTTTTCCACAGCTTAGCAAGTTAATTGCTTATAACAGGGTTATTCCAAGATAGGTATCTCTGAGAACTTTCTCAAATTAGATTGTTATCTTTTGTTTTATTCTTTGGCAATCTATGCATAGAATTATGAATTCAAGACTAATTGATTTCTTGATACTCTTCTTTGGCTTTAATTCATTTCTCTGCAAATGTATTATGCATGCTTGGATATAGTTTTTCTATTTGCTACACTATTTAGGTGAATTAATCATACCTTACAGTTATATATAAATATATTATATATAAGGGTCTCTAATATGAAGTATAGCTTGGATATAGGTCATCTCTGTTTTTGTGATTTTTTTATTTTTATTTTCTGGAAATCTATTTTGCGGCGAGTAAAATTCGCCTTAATTAATTTTTCGTATATTTTACCTATTTGCGGCTATTACGTGTCGCCGCAAATAACTTTTTCCGGCGAAAATTACTGCTAGAAACATATAATAGCGACAATAATTTAAAATCGCTAGGAAAATATCTAGTCTTTTGCAGTGATTTTCTAACCTTTTGCGACGATTTTTGTCTATCGCTAAAATTGATAAAAAATAACACTTTAATTTCGTCGAACATACAGCAAATTAGAAATCGCCAAAATTGATCAATTGTAGTGATTATTAGGGTTATTTGCGACGATTTTGAGCGCTGGAAAAGACTTTATTTCTTGTAGTGGACGCGCCTCAGCTAGAACCTCACTAGTTGCATCATTGCCCCATGCACAAAGATTTTTTTCTTTACTTGAACATGCAAAACATATGCATAAGAATTCTTTTGAAATGTAATATGAGAATTTGCATCAACTCGTAGAGTCATATGTAGACTTATAAAAAAGTGGGGTTGTATAACTATGTTGTACAATACATCTTTGGGATTGACTTATACCCAACTACATTTTTGAAATTGTCTTTATCATATCTTTAGGAAATTTTTTTTACTTGATCACAAGCACACTTTTAGGATAGTCATTACTTTATCACGTCTTTGAGATGGCCATTACTTGATCACAATTTTGTGATCATTTTTAATTGATTATCATCGATATCATGTAACATATTTGGGATTGTTATTGTTCAATCCCAACTTTGAGATTTTTTAACTCAATCACACATTTTGGATCGAAACTGTAAATTACTAAATTTCTCGTTGCTATAGTAGACACCAACACAACATTTATACTCTATAAATTTCCACGTCTTGTTTGGAAGCATTCTATGTCATTTGTTCAAGATTTGTCTTTTATTTCGCTTGTAAATATTACCAAGAGTTTGATGTAATGGTAGAAATTATAAATTAGAATTTTTAGCTCTCGAGCATACTATAACATAAAATATTCAGTGTTAAAGTCGTGTTTTGTACTCTTTTGGGCCAGGTTTCAGTAACTTGGGTCTTCAAATCTGGGCCTGCAAAAATGAAAGAGAAAGAAACTGAGAGAGGGCAGCCTTGGGGCCAGGAAGTCTCCAATGCTAAAGTCAACAAAGTATTTTGAAAGTTTGTAAATAATAAGACAGTCTAGAGCTTTTCTCGTACCTAGGAATCGTTATTTATACTGGGGGTTTTGCAGGGCGGAGATCGTGCCTGCCCCTATAGGACCTACATCCTCATTACTATTCCCTTTTATCAAGATTCTTTAATGCAACATGCCTCTGCGACGATATCATTAATGTGGCGTGTTTCCCAATTTTTAGTGGTCCGTTGATGTCACCTTGTTAGAGGATCAATTGTCCCCTTGCTTCCCGCTCGTTCATGTGAGCAGGGTACTCAAGGGTTGGACGTTGTTCGAGAGATCTCCATAACAGTGAGTCCCATCCCCCAACAGTCTACTCCCATATTAGGGTTACATCCAGGGGGAGTCTACCTGTGGGTCGAGCCAAGAGGCCTATTTATTATGGATTGGGCCTTCTTTTCTTATTCTCTGAGTTAGTCCTCACAGGCCAGCTAAAAGGGAAAAAATCCTTTACAGTTACCCTGCCAATTCTCATCGGACCGAATGGTGGAAATTCTTTTTAATGTTAAACTCATCTTGATGTTGAGGTTGTGGCTCCAAAGTCTGAGATAGTTCCTCGTCACTTGGCAACCCTAGTAATGTTTCCCTTTCCGCCATTGTTGGCATGTCTTCCTATAACTATGCTTGTATTTGATGGCGTCCTTTCAGTTGTGTCAGTATTGAGGGCTTCAGGCGGCTCTTCACCTTCACGTTGCTTCGTGGTGCATATTCCCTGGGATTTGAAGTATCTCGCACCCTTTTCTTCTGCTACCTCCTTCCTTTATAAGTGCGGTTGGGCCGTTGTCTTGTCTTCTTTCTCAGTACCGTAATTTTCTCGCCCTTCTTTTCTTCTAACTTCCCATCCTTCTCCCTTATACTCCTTTCTTCTTTCTCTGTTACTTTCTTCCTTTTTATCAATGGCCTCTGAGAAGATCGCCCAAGCCATGGTTCCTGGTGGGGTAGACACACCAGAAGTTAGCGATGCCAGACCGTCCTTCTTAGGTAGCACCTGGCATTCAAGCATCCAAACTGCGACGTTGGCATCTCTGGCCTTAACCTACCAGGTCCCTGAAATAATGGTCTTCGAGGCCCCTGGCCCACACAAGGGTGTCATCGATGCCAGGGTCACTCTTCTAGAGTTGCTCTTTTTACCGCCATGTTTACATGTGGCTTGAGGTTGCCTTTCCCTTGCCCCATTTGTGATTTGCTAGATCGTCTCGGTTTGGCTCCATCCCAGCTTTTCTCGAATGGTTGGAGGCTTTTGATTTGCTATAACATCATCTGGCGGTGAGCTTTGATGGAGTCAGACCCGAAGCAGGTTGACCTCAACGGCCGTGAGTTCCTCCTTATCCATAATGTTTTAAGGCTTAAGGGGAACATTTGCAGTTTCAGGGTGATGCATGCCCTCGTTACTTTGGAATCTCGATATCAAAAGGTGAAGGATTGGTCTCCCAAGTTCTTTTTTGTGGCTGGCCGCAGATGGGAATTCCCGATTGGTTAGGTGAATTGCCGCGAGTTCACAATTTGAACTGATTAGGGGAGGGTTCCTGAGGGCAAGGCAGTGCGTTCGACGGCTACCCCTACTGAGTTAGGGCCTATCGCCATAGTAAAGGAATGGGTGAAGAAAAACTCTGACACTTCTCGAAAGCCCTTCTTTAAGAGGAAAGCATAAGGGGCTCTCTACCTCCCTTCGGCTATGTTCTTCTTGATGATATGGTGACTCTTGCTCGGCCTTGGGTTACCTCTGCTCGAAAGTGTCCCTTGAATCCTCCTCCCATGAGCAAGGGGAAAAAACCTCGCTTGGAGGGGTTGGGGACTACAACAGGCCCCTTTCCGGAGTCTTGATTCTTGAAGGGCGAGTGGTTGCTACATAATTGTACATCTGCTGGCTATGTACTTAGACATCAGCAACAGTAGCAAGTGCACGCACCCAGACTCGAAGTTAGGGGTTGTTCTTATGAGAAGTTTCTAATCGACAGATCAAACTTTTCTGGTAATGAAGGACCTCTGAGGGAAGGAAAATGGATTATAGATCTCAAAAGGACGTATGAGATATGCATATGCACTAAGGACCAGAAGGTTCTATATGCTGGATACTTATTCCAAGGAGAAGCTGGAATATGGTGGGACACACATAGGCATCTTCTAGTTAAGGAAGTAGGAAGTCTGGATGCATTGTCATGGGAGAGATTCAAGAAAGAATTTGGCAATAGATTCTTCCCAAATTTTGCAAACACTAAGGCACAGGAGCTCGCATCTTTGACTCAGGGCAGTTTAACTGTGGAATAGTACGCCTCTAAGTTTATGGCGCTAGGAAGGTTTGCACTGCACTTGATTTCTACTCAAATGATGCAGGCACAGAAGTTTCAAGCAGGACTTCAGCCAAGGATCCGTAGTCAAGCAGCTTGCCTAAGAATAGAGAATTACCAAGAGTTGGTAAACGTGGCCGCGATAACAAAGGCTGAGCAAGTTGGAGCCGTCATTGGTATTTTTCTAAGACCTCTGTATTGTTAAGCTTAGTTAAGGTTGATTATATTGCAATTGATGGTATTATTACATTATTGATATTTTGGGTAATGTTAACTCATTGAGGTTTGTAACTTGTACGCTATTTGATTCTAGAGAGTCCCTATTTTTGGTGATTGTGGTATTGCACGAGAGTTTAGTTCTGAAGCCGAATTGTTACCCAGGTGGTAAGAGTAACAACTTTCATTTGGAGTATTATTGTTCTTATCAATGTAGATATAGAATACCCTTTAGCAGTTAAAGGAAGGATATTGAAGGTTGATGAACTAGTATTCTGAGTATTTGGAGTTTATTTTTATTTTGAGGATCCAATGGAATTTGTGTTTGGAAGAGTAAAGTGTTTAGGAGAAGCTTTGGCCTTAGTAGGATTCATTTATGATAATAGTTTTATCCAGCCACCATTAGATGGTTTTTGGCAAAACATTGTGTTTATGGAAAACATAGATCGCCCTTATATTGGAGACTTTTATATGAGTAGTAAAATTTTGGTCTTGAGGATTTACGTGAGCAGTAGGAGCAGATCCTTTTGTTTAAATTCAGAATAATGATGGATAGAAGAGCTATGCCAAATCATAAGAGAGAAAGTATTGAGTTTAGGTTAATAGTTGATCGTTTATCGAGGTACCACCTAGGAGGAGGAATGATTCATTTTAGTTATAAAGGAGTAAACTAGTCCTAGGCAGATAGGATTCCCTGAGGAAATAGAGAAGTCAATTTGGTTGTGTATGGATTAAATTCTTCCAACTTGAACTGCACAAATACTTGAAGTTTTAGATTTAGAGAGTATGCCGGTACGACTTGACCTACTCTGTGGAAGGATTCCAGTACAAATTGATGACTTGAGAGAGATAGTTAAGGAATGGTAGAATCTCATTGCTATATATATGTCTGTGGTGAATAACTCTTTGAGCAATAAGGAAAGTAGTGATTTCACTTAAGCAAGGATTCAGTATCTTATAAGGGTAGCCTAGAAGTCATTAAATTTAGGCAGTAACCTTTGTGAGTGTTATACTTTTTTCTATTATGGTGGTAGTTATTTTGTGTAACCATGTGATAGTTATAGATAAGAATAGTGTGGGCTAAGAGAGGAAGGCGTTACCTCATGAAGAATGTTACCTACCTCTACACTCGACTACGTGGTTAGACTGGGACAACTTCAAAGCGAGGATAGCACAGGATGGAGCTGAGGACGGCACGAGAACGTTACCTACCTCTACACTCAACTATGTGCTCATGCTTCAAGATATGAGCCTTTTGAAACTTCAGATACATCTATTGACCGTATCTGTTATCATTAAGAAGGACAACCTATTGAAGACATTGAGCTCGAGATTGAGCATAGGCTAAATGAGATGTGAGTAATCATGTATTATGATATTGACTTGGATGTGATCTTCTATTTTTCACAAGATTCGGTGATAGAAGAGGAAGGCAAACTGCCACATTAGTCATCATTTGAGGAGTTTACAGCCACCAGTGCAAGAGGTACTAATGAGGATTGGTTAACTTCCCCTCAATAAAATTGTTTTATGACTACAATATCGATTTCAAGGACGAAATATTTTTTTAAGGGGGGAGGATGTGACAGCCAAGGTTTTTGCTAGGTTTCTTGTGCATTTTTTTTTATATGTATTGGAAAAAGGGCCATGGAGAGGTGGAGTAAGCCAATTTGAAGTTTGGTTTGGACTAGGTACCTAAGGTCTTGAGAATGGCCCAAGCCCATGAGTGTTTCGGCCTCTATAAGAAATTAGAGTTTTGAAGCCCAATAGAACTAGGGCACGACCAACCCAAATTCTTGAACGACACATGTCATCCAACAGAGCTTATATCTAGAACTTGATGAATTTGGACTGAATTGAGGGAAGAGAGGTGAGAGAGAGAGTCTAGGGTTTGGCCTTGCATGCCTACCATAGAAGATCACCCATCTTCTTTCCATGTGTCATGCATGCAAGAAAGCTTGCTTGTAGAAAGAAGCATTGTGATACTTGTCACTTTGAGAGAAAGATTCTAAAAGGTAGTGATGATGAGATCATGGAAAAGTGGAGCCTAGGGAAGGCCAAGAGACCTTGCACGACAACCATAGAAGAAAAGGGAAAAGTATTCTTGCTTTTTGCCAAGTGTCATGCATGCAAAAAGGTAAGAGAGGATGTCTTGTCTTGGGAAGGGGCAAAATCTACATGGAAAGGGAGAGCCACATGCCTATGGAGCTTCTAGAAGTATTTTGTGAAGGGCTTACTTGAGGTGGACAGCTAGGGCAAGGGAAACTGTGCATTGCCACCCACAATGACCAATCATGCATTGTCCAAGACAATGGTAGAAGAAAGAGAAACATCTCCTTGGGAAGAAATGGAGATTTCAGCCACATGCACACACCCACACTTCTCACATGCCACTTGGCACACATGCACACATGTAAGAGATTGAAGAAGATTTTAGCTTGATAAAAGTCCATTTAGCCATAAGGTTCATTGAACCAAGACATAAGGTGAAGAGGAAAAGTTGGAATGAGGTCTTGGTTTTGAGGAAGGAGGCACCACTTGGCATCCATGCAAATGGACTTGGCTTGTGTTAGAAGCTTTTTGTGTCTATAAAAAGGGAGGGTGTCAAAATACCTTTTTTTAGTCACTAGGAGGATTTCTTTGAAGAGCATTCGGCCACCACCTTCTCATTACCTTTCACCATTTTCTCACCATCCAAACACTTTCACATTTCTCATTTTCTCACCCAAACACCATTTTGAGGGCAAACAAGGTTAGGAGACACTTGCTAGGAAGAGAGTCATGCAAGGTAAGAAGCATGAACACTTTTTTCTTTGAACTACACACATGGCCAAGGGAAAGCAAGTTTTGGACTTGGCTAAGTTCACCATGAACACTTGCTCACACACACGCACCCAAGGCTAAAAAGATTGTAGTGTTGGTTTTTGTGGAATTTGTCACATGAGCACACTTAAGTGCACTCAGCTAGACTAGAGTTTTGTTTTCTTCTAAAAGAAATATAGACTCAACTTCATTGCTTAAGCTTATAAGCATGATGTTCTGAGGATGAAGGCCATGGCTCTTGTGTTTCTATGAGCTAGGGTTTTTGTTGAATGCTAGTTTCGAACTTGAGGAAGGGAGGTTCGAACATTGGAGGATTTTTCTTGGAAATATGTTGAAAGCACAACACTCACTAATACACGGATTAGGGTTTAGAAGAAAAATGGGTTCTTATGATCCTGTTACTATATTTTTTTAGCTTGCTTATTTTATTAGACATTAGATTTTTGTAAGTAAATTTCTAACTTTTACTTAGATATTTTATGTATATATCATGTGAACTTGTTGGTTGTTTGGTTATATGTGGATGCATGATCTAATAAATTTTCTTTGATGTGATATAATCTCTTCTTTGTATGATTATCCAATATATGGTTAGAATGTTCATGTTATGTAAATGGAATGAGAAGTCACCTTAGGGTTTGGTTTGCATAATGTTTGACATGTACATGAGTATTTGCTACTTCATAATCTTTTATGGGATTAAGTTCATGAAAATACTTGTCTTTAATAAGTATGATCACTAGCATGTTTGGGCCACACATGAATGTTTATTGATAAAATTTTATTTAACATATTAGAAGATTCTAAGTTCATAAAAATTTGACAGAATGCATGTTTTCAAATTTAAAGGTCTCGGCTATGACCATGGATGAGGTATGATCATTTTGTGATTGAAGTTTTAATGAGTTAAGACCGATTCTTGGATGTGCTAGGGTTTATATGTTTCAGCCACTACATGTAAAGTCTTGAATGTTTGTTTCTTGTTTGATATTAAATGCCTTAGAATTTTGAAAAGGAAGATGGTCGCATGTTCTAATATTTTCAAGCCGTAACGCGAGATGTGCATGGATTTGCATGTTTGTATGTCATATGGCTATGATGAAGCTTTCAGCATTTACATGTGTCTCATGAAAGTTTTAAGTTTCATAGTTCATGTCACATGTAGTGGGATTGTGAAAATCTTTTGAAAAGAAAAAGAATCTTTTAAAAGTTTTATCACGACCCCAAAAGGTAGGACAGGAAAATGTCCTGGTGGAACTCTCCTATCCACTCAAGAGTGACTAAAATGGAGTGGTAACCCCTGGGTCCATGAAGTACAGTCGACGGATCTCGAATGGTTCATAAAAGAAAAGGATACCAGAGCGGGATTGCATTAAAAGCTAGTGGGTGCCCTATAGTGAAAGTGAAAAGTGAACTGTCGTAATATGAATGATTAAAAGTAAGATGTAGTCACATTGGTCAAAATGGCCAATGGTTGATGCGGTAACTAGCGGGGAACACACAGTGCATAGAAAAGTAATGAGGTATCCATTTATATGTTAAAAGTCAGGAAAGGCCTTGAGCTCAAAGTTATGTTATATGGACAAGAAATGAGCTCACAAGTATAATAAATGAACAAGTATGAAATGAAGAAAAGATGTTTCATGAAGAAAAAAGGTTATGAAAGATATGATGTACACGACGTCTTTTTGAAAAGCCAAATGCATAAGTAACGTTTCATGTCCATACATTCATTGTTAAAGTTGCTTATATATTCTTACGATATCTACTACATGTTATTTGTTTACTTACTGAGGTTTTTTGAAATCTCACTATTGTAATTTTCACTATCATTCCCCTACTCGATATGGTAGAAGCTATGATAGGTATAAAACCCCAACGATGAAGCGAAAGTGACAGCACCTCCTCCGGAGAGAATAGTGCCTAAGATGGTCATAAGCTTGTTCAAGCCTTCCATCTTGGAGCACTTTGAGACAATTGACCATGCAATCACTGAGATACTCTAGGATATTGAGGAGTTTAAATGGCACAACAATCGGGACAAGGATCATGTAACACCCCGTATTTTAGTGTATTTTTATTAAAGGATTATTTTAATTAATATAAAAATTTATTCTCTTGTTTTAAAATTAAGGGAGTTTTGGTACATTATTATATAATATTTTAAGTTGTGAAAAATTAGTTTTTTTTTATGTGCTTTCTTATTATTATTTACTTTTTTGGCATTTAAATTGATCTTTAATTTAAATTATTTTGTTTATGGGTTTTAAAATTATTATTATTTTATTTAAGCCTTTCACTGCATTTAAGTTATTTTAATTAAATTTATTCTTTTAAAATTATTTTCGTAGGATCATCTTTGGGATCCTAAGATGTGAGGATTGAACCTCATTTCTTTCCTTCAGTTTTTCTTTTCCCTCTTTTTCTTTTCTTTTCTTTCTTTTCCTCCTATTTCCTCCCGTTGCCCAGCCCGTGCCTGAAAACCAAACCCATTTCTCTCCCCCGTCCGTGCGTCCCTCAGCCCCTAGCGCTGCCGTGCGCCGCTCATGGCCGACACCACCCACCCCAGCCTCTTTCTCTCCGGCCGGCAACCACCCCACTCCAATTTCATCTTCTCCCTCGCCTGCATTTGTCCCCACATGCCACTCTAAGCCGCGGCCTTCTTTGTGCTACAGCGCCGCCGTCGCTCCACCTCCGGCCACCATTTCTTCACCGGCCTCTTGCCTTCCTAATGGACCCAACCCCGGCCCCGATCCGTCATCGGTGAAACCAAACTAAACACATCTCCAATTTGAGCTTTTTGGCCTTCCACCGCCATTGTGGCTGCCACCCACGGCCAACCGTCGCTTCCACTAGCTTCACCACCTTCCATAGGCCCTACCCTACCATTCCCTAACTTTCGTTTGACCCTGTTTGAATTTGGGTTTTCTGTGTATTTTGGCCACAGTATTTTTACACTATAGAGTTGCTGTTTTGGTGCTTCCAGCTCTTCCGTGATCTTCCTAAAATTATTATATTGCTGTAAGTATCTCATAAACAATCTTTTGAGATTTAAATATATTTTTGCACTAATTGATTTTACTGTGTTATGGTTGGTTTTCGGATTGAGTCCGAGGAGTTCAGGGGTGGATGGATTGAGGATGGAGTAATCATGTAGTTGGTTTTATTGTGATTTGGATTTGGTTATTGGATACTGTTGTTGTGGTTAGGTACATTGCATATTGCACGCATGTTCATGTTTGTAAATTAAAAACGGGGTTTCGTGTAATTGCATTCATAATCATGTGGTTATTTTGAAAACTGAATTTTCATGTGTAGACTGTAATTTGGGTACGTGTGTATCACGACCCCAAGTCGAGATGGGGTATTATCTTGGTGGAGCTCCTCTGGTCACTCAGGAGCGGAATATACTGAGTGACGTCCCCTGAGTTGTCGCGGGGCGACAACGAAATCGGACGAGTTACGTGCCGACTCCGTGGCCCTTCTGCTGATGGGGGCTAGAGGATGCCTGGCCACGAACGCACTGGGTACGAAACTGGGCATCGCTCGTTGCTCAAGCCAGGACGTGCGGATGGTCCCTAGGGGAAACCATGGTGCATATGGATTAATGGAAAATAGATAAATAGCTGTTTTCTGGGAAAATAACGTGTGTTGGATTTGGATAATTGTTTTGGACCATTTTCTGGAAAAATTGTGGAAATGTTTTGATGGAAATATTTTTGGGCCAAATGGGATTTTTGGCGTGTGTTGGATTTCAGGCATATTGCATCATATGCATACATGGTTAGCTGCTTTAATATGTTTTTATCTCAAGATTGGTTGGGTTATAACTTACCTGTGGTACCATTTAATGGTACTGCAGATTTTGTTGATGATGATCCAGATGCCAAGCCTGAGGATTTGGCTCCGCCGGAGGAGTGATCTGGGATTACTCATGTTATGTTTATTTTCAGCTTTGTATTATATTTTATGGGACTTTGGCTTTTGTTTTAAGAGGTTTGTATTTGGATATTTGTATTAAACTAAAACTCTGGTACTTAGTGACTTAATTATTATTCGTTGCGTACTTATTTGTGCACTGTTTGCTTGTAGCACACACTTGGCACTTGTCATTGGGATGCGTGATCCGTGTTGTCATTATCCCGATGCCTCGATTTTCGTGCATGTCCGTACGTGAAAGTTGGGGGAGTCACAGATCAGACCTTAGAGAAATGAGTGAAGCCCGTTCCCCTTTGAAAAAAGGAAAAAAGAAAAGAGAAATAAGGATGGGACCTTGGTTTTGATTCATAAGGCTTTTTAATAAATGACTTATGTTGATGACTTCAGGTATTGGTCCCGCTTTTTGGGGAGTCTCTTTTGGAAAAAATAACTCTTTTGATGACTCTTATAAATTTTATGTTATGGGATTTATGTGCCTCGGTACCATGATATTTGTCCTATTTATTGACCTAGGTAGACTTTCCGCTATGATATAGTGCATACTACTAGATATCATTAGGTGCATTGCATCTTAGTTGTCATATACGAGGGATATGTAGCCATGTGTTACATGTCCCGACGCTTAAATTTTTATCAAATCACAAGTAGGGGCTTGTGGCGTCATAGTAACCATGTAATTTTCATGCAACAATGCCATGTGATTATGCCATATGTTAAGAGTGCTCCACGTTTACAGCTCGAAAGAATTAGAACATGCAGAAAATACATGCTTATGTATAACTTATGAAAGCTCATCAACGCATGCATCAATTGTCAAAGCTCTAAACATCTCTTTTGAACTACTTCAATTGAAAAACAACATTTAAACATAGCTAGCACATATAAGATATGAATCCTATCATGTGACAAGAAGTAATTCCATAATCCAATTTGAACAGCCAAAATGAAGATTTTTACACATAAACATGAGTACATCATCCAAGAGTAAGTTAGAGACTAACTTATAAAGCTTCAAAAGTATTATTTTCCAACAATCACACAAGCTGAAAGTATATGTTTCAATCATTAGACTCATTGAAATCAACAATACTTCAAACCCAACATGTGCTTTGTGTTCTAGGGTTTAAGCTTTTTCACCCTAATCAGTTCTAGGGTTCATTTTCTCACTTCGTGACCTTTCCCTTACCTTGAGCCTCATAGACTCATGCCTTGAGGAAAACCCTGGACCGAATGGTGTTAGTGCTCCCCTAACTTGGTAGAACCCATAATGGTTCTGTGCTAGTTGGTCCTTGTAATCCTAATAATCATTTTGTGTATTGTGTGAAAAGAGCAGATGATGTGAACCCATGGGAATGGAATCCTTTGAACCCACAATCAATTTAAAAACTCATCTAAGAAAGCCAAAATCAAGCCAATGAAAAATTTAGACCCGTTGAGGAACTCGTTTCAAGATCCTAGATTATATGAAAATCTAGACCCATTGAAGAACCAATCTCAAGAACCTAAATTATAAGGAAGAACGCCACAAACGTTGTAATTTGCCTTTGAAAAGTTTAAAAGTTCATTCAAGAACTGATGGGAATCAAGGTGGGCCTAGTCTTAAAGATCCTTTGCAAGTTCCAAATGGGCCAATTACAAGATCAAGAGCCAAGAAGATCAAGGAAGCAATGCAAGGATTAGTGCAATTCACTTGGGATGAAGCTAGTAAAAGCCCAACACTCAAGGTGGGCTTGGAAGGAGGAGAACCATTTTTGATCCACTTGATACAAGCTGTGGAAGACAAGACTTAGAGTTATTGTTTGGGCCTATTGTTATTGAAGGCCTTCAATTTGTTAAATGATTTATTTTATTAGTTTAGAATAAGTGGGTTTGAGGATGCTTGGCCCACATATGTCTTATTTCTTATGAATTAGGATTTTTAGGAAGGCCTTGTATTTTGGCTAAGGGCTTATTTGGAAAGTTACATTTTTGAAACTAGGGTTTAAAAGAGGTATTGTAGCGAGTTACTATAGTGTCGTACTGTAGCCGTGGCACTATTCAGCCAGGGGTATTTTTGGAAGTAAGGACTTTATTTTGGCTAGGGTTTTAATTAGGTTTTAGTTTAAATACTCTTTGTAGCCTCATTTGAAGGGTTAGACAATATTGAATTTTCATTGTAAGTTGAGTTTACTCCTCTTGTTCTTGATTGAACTTTTGAACTTATCAAAGGTAAATCACAACATTTTTTGGTGTTCCTCCTTGTAATCTGGGTTCTTGAGATGGGTTCTTCAATGGATCTAGATTTGGATATAATCTAGTTCTTGAAATGAGTTCTCAACGGGTCTAGATTTTTCATCCATTTGACTTGATTTTGACTTTCTTGGGTGAGTTTTCAAATTGATTGTGGGTTTAAGGGATTCCATTCCCACGTGTTCATATCATTTGGTATTCAGAGCTCAGTTTCCATTCAGGTTTGATTCTATCTATTATTTCTTGCATATTTAATTCTAAGGCTTCATTGTTCTAGGGTTACAAAAGGAAAAAAAAAGAGGTGGTTGCCAAATTTCATTATTCTAGGGTTTGTGTTGGCTGAAATCTCTTGTTCTAGGGGTTGTCGTATATCATTTCTTCTAGGGTTTTTGATTTATTGTTAGAGTTTTGTCAATTTCTTATTCTTTTGATTGTGATCAAATCAGTTGGTGAAAAGAAAAGAAAAGAAAAAAAATTGTGCAAAAAAAAAAAATGCACAAAAAAAATCTGAATTTGTTTTCTTGAGCCTTATCATCAAAGGGGCTGCATATATCGTTATAGTTGGTATCATGTCTTATAGTTACTCTTTCATTCATATAATTCTCTTGATTCTCATGCCCTTTTTATTCCTTGTTTCTTGGACCTAATTTCTAGTTGGGATAAAACAAGGTTTGCATTGTTTTGATTGAATTCCATTAGTTCTTAAAGAACTTGAGTAGGGAAACTCTAGAGGTAAAAGGCAAGAGAGTGTGAGACTATTATCGGAAAAAAAACTAATTAAGAGTGAAACACGAGTGAAGTGCTATTATACAAGTGTAAACACGTAAGGGAGTGTGTGAGGTTTTCTACTAATATTCTTTTTGTGTAGCACATTACGATGTCTCGTAGGAGTGATTCATCACCAGAGGGGATGATAGATAACTCATCATTTGTGTTGTAAGCCATGCAACAACAGTTTGAATGGTTGAATTTTGTGTTGGGTGAAGTGAGGGATAGGATGGATCATCAAGAAGCAGCAATTAGAAATCTGCAAGGTATGAGAGATAGGAGGCAACGTGAGTCTAGGATTGAAAATGAGTATAAGAATGAAGAAGATGGTGAGGATGAAGGAGACTTAACATTTGAAACTGGGTCGGGATGGTGTAGATAGAGACCTTGGGAGCATCAAAATGAAAATACCATCTTTTCAAGGTAGAACTGATCCTAAAGTTTATCTAGAGTGAGAGAAAAAAATAGAGTTGGTGTTTGATTGTTATAATTACTCTGAGGAGAAGAAAGTAAAATTGGTGGTAATTGAGTTCACCGATTATGCTATTATTTGGTAGAATCAATCAGTGACCAATAGGAGGAGGAATTATGAGAGGCCTGTAGAGACGTGGGGAGAGTTGAAAACTCTCATGAGGTGGAGATTTGTACCTAGCCACTACTATAGGGATCCTTATGAAAAGCTCCAAAATCTTATACAGGGGTCTAGGAGTGTGGAGGATTACCATAAGGAGATGGAGGTAGTAATGATTTGGGCTAATGTAGAGGAGGACCTGGAGGCCACCATGGCTAGATTTTTGAGTGGTTTGAATAGGGACATAGCCAATGTAGTTGAATTGTTGCATTATATGGAGATAGAAGATATGGTGCACATGTCTATGAAGGTGGAGAGGCAATTAAAGAGAAAAGGGACAGCAATGTACACTTCAGTTTCTAGCACTACTTGGAAATCAAAGTGGGATAGGAATGATCCAGCTGAAGCAAAGAGAAAGACTGAACCACCTAAGGAAAAAGATATGGGAACTAGAAACAAACCCAAGGTAGAATCTCAGCTTTCACGGAATAGAGATATTAAATGCTTTAAGTGTTTGGGTTCACGGCACATCACTTCTCAATGTCCAAATAGGCGGGTGATAATTAGGCATGACAATGGGGAGGTGATGACTGAGAGTAAGGATGATAGTGATGAGGTGCCCGAGTTGGTTGATGCTAGTGATGATGGTGGAGTGGAATACCCTGTGACAGGTGAGTCTCTTATTGCCAGGCGTGCTCTCAATACACACATTAAGGTGGATGATGCAGAGCAATAGAGAGAGAACATATTTCATACTAGATGTCGCATCAACAATAAGGTATTAGTATGATCATTGATGGGGGGAGTTGTACTAATATGGCTAGCACTACTTTGGTTGAGAAATTAAATTTACCAACCTTAAAACACTCTATACCATACAAATTACAGTGGTTGAATGATTGTGGAGACGTTAGGGTGGATAGACAAGTGTTAGTTACTTTTTCAATTGGGAAGTATCAGGATGAGGTGCTTTGTGATGTTGTGCCTATGCATGCTAGCCATATTTTGTTGGGGAGGCCGTGGCAGTATGATAGGAGGGTGACGCATGATGGGTTCAAGAACATGTACAACTTTGTAAAGGAGGGCAAAACAATCAAGCTTGCTTCTTTACCTCAAAGCCAAGTCTATGAGGACCAACTGAAACTGAAAAGTGAGGTTGTTTAAAAAAGAAAAGTGAAAATGAGAGTGATCAAAAAAGAAAGAGTGAAAATTAGAGTGATAAAAAAAGAAAGAATGAAAAAGAGATTGAGCAAAAAAGAAAGATTGAGAGTGAAAATAAGCAAAAAAGGAGTGAAAAAGAAAGTACAAAGGTGGTTGAGAGTAAAGAAAAAAGAGTGAAGCCACAAGAGAGAAAAGAAAGAGTCTGCAGAGAGAAAAGGAAAGACAAAAGTGAGTTTCTATGCAAAAGAGAGTGAGGTTAAGAAGGCTTTCTTCGCAGATCGCCCTATGATTTTTCTTGTCTATAAAGAGTCTTATCTTAATCTTGATGAAACTAACTAGTCTCTTCCTAGTTTGGCTGTTTATTTGTTGTAGGAGTTTGAGGATGTATTCCAGAGGAGATGCCTAATGAGTTGCCATCCATTAGAGGCATTGAGCACCAGATGGATTTTGTGCCTGGAGCTGCTATTCCAAACCGACCAGCCTATAGGAGTAATCCAAAGGAGACAAAGGAGCTTCAGAGGCAAGTTGATGATTTGATGAGCAAGAGGTATGTGAGGGAGAGCATGAGCCCTGATATTAACTACACCAACAATAGTGATGAAACCCGATAACAATGATGGTTTGGAACCCCAAGATTGTGTAGACAAGATTTGTTGAGCCTTGACCCGTCACCTAACAAGATGAAAATCAAGACTACGAAGGATTGAAACGCCACACCAAGAAAACCTAAGAATCTCTCAGGAATTAAGGTGATAAGTTTGGTTGTTTGAATGCCACAAGATTAACTTGATAAGTTCAACGAGTTCTTTTAAGAACGAAGAGGAACACAAGACCTCACAATGATAATAATTTTCTGAAAACCAAATCTACCTATTAAAATTCGAAATGCCCATCTATATACTTGGAACAACCCTCCAAGAATAGGAAAAGTCATAACTATAGCTTTAAAAGCAACACAAACATCAACATAAACAAGTCCCCATGTTTTTAGGCCTCTTGGACTTCTTGAGACAACCAAAAATAACTAAATGACTAGATTCAATGTATTTAACATACCCAGCCAAGACGAAGTTCATTCCCCTATTTAATATCATTGACACTCAACAAATTCACGCCCTTTAATGGTCAGACCATGTTGGTCACCTTTTTGCATGCTAATTAGCCTCTTCAATTGCTTTGATGATATGGACTAAGTCTTGATTATTATTTGAGCCCATTTTGGTCTTTTTAGAATCAGCCCTATTCTCTTGGATTAGCCCATTTAGTGCTTCTTTGAAACGTTTGGCTTTAAGTCTTGTAATTCGGCCACTAGGAAGTGACAAATGTGCAAGTTCAGCTCCATTCCCACGTGTATAATCAACATGTCTAGCTCCTTGGTTTGCATCAAGCCCATGTGTAGTATCAGTGCTACTAGTGCCAAAAAAGAACGGGACGTGGATGATGTGTGTTGATTGCAGGGCGGTCAACAATATCACTGTCAAGTATCACCATCCCATTCCTAGATTAGATGATATGCTTGATGAATTGCATGGCTCATGTATTTTTAGTAAAATTGATCTTAAAAGTGGGTACCATTAAATTAGAATAAAAGATGGTGATGAATGGAAAACTGCTTTTAAGACTAAGTATGGCCTTTATGAATGGTTGGTTATGCCATTTGGAATTACAAATGCGCCCAGTACTTTCATGAGATTAATGAACCATGTCCTACGTGCATTCATAGGCAAGTTTGTAGTTGTGTACTTTGATGATATCCTAGTGTACAACAAGGACTTAAATGAACATATTAAGCATTTGAGATATGTGTTTGATATGTTAAGATGTGAAAAGTTGTATACTAATTTCAAGAAATGTTCCTTTTGCATGGAAAAATTTGTTTTTCTTGGTTATGTTGTTAGTATACAACTAGTATTGAGGTAGATGAAGAGAAAGTTAAGGCCACCAAGGAGTGGCCAACGCCAAAAAGCATCATTGAGGTAAAAAGCTTTCATGGCTCAACTAGTTTTTATCGGCGTTTTGTTAAAGTCTTTAGCACCATTGCTGCACCACTCACTGAAGTAATTAAAAAGAATGTTAGGTTTCATTGGGGGGTTGATCAAGAGAATGCTTTTGCCACTATTAAAGAAAGGTTGTGCTCTGCAACTGTGTTAGCATTACCTGATTTTAACAAAGCTTTCGAGTTTGAATGTGATGCCTCAGGAATAGGGATTGAAGCCGTTTTGATGCAGGATAGGCAGCCCATAGCCTTCTTCAGTGAGAAGCTAAGTGGGGCATCCCTGAAGTACCCTACTTATGACAAAGAGCTTTATGCTCTTATTCATGCATTAGAGACTAGGCAGCATTACCTATGGCCTAGGGAATTTGTGACCCACACCGATCATGAATCATTGAAGCATCTCAAGGGTCAAGGTAAGTTGAATAAAAGGCATGCTAGATGGATGGAATACATTAAGACCTTGCCATATGTCATCTATTACAAACAAGGTAAGGAGAACATTGTTGCTGATGCTTTATCCATGAGGTATGTACTTGTTACTTCTATGAGTGCTAAAATGCTTGGGTTTGAATATGTGAAAGACATGTATGCCGATGACACTGACTTTTCTAATGTGTATAAGGCTTGTAATAAGGCGGCATTCGGTAAGTTTTACAAGTATGATAGTTATTTGTTTAAAGAAAGCAAACTTTGTGTGCCAAGTTGTTCTATGCATGAGTTGTTGGTGCGTGAAGCACATGATGGAGGATTAATGGGACACTTTGGTGTTAAGAATCTGTAGACATTTTGCATTAACATTTCTTTTGGCCCAAGATGAAGAGAGATGTCAATCGCATTTGTGGTAGGTGCATTACATGTAGAAATGCCAAATCTAAGGTTTTGCCACATGGGTTGTATACACCCTCACCCGTTCCTAGTGAGCCATGGGTAGACATATCTGTGGGCTTTGTTTTGGGGTTGCCTAGGACAAAAAGGGGTAGAGATTCTATTATTGTGGTTGTGGATAGATTTAGTAAGATAACACATTTCATTCCATGCCATAAAACAGATGATGCCATAGACATAGCTGACTTGTTTTTCAGGGAGATAGTGCGACTTTATGGTGTACCTAGGAGTATTATTTCTAATAGGGATGTTAAATTCCTTAGCTACTTTTGGAAGGTGTTGTGGGGGAAATTGAGTACTAAGCTCTTATTTTCCACTACCTGTCATTCACAGATTGATGGTTAGACTGAAGTAGTTAATAGGACTTTAACTTAGCTTTTACGCACTGTTGTTCATAAGAATTTAAAAACTTGGGAGAATTGTTTGCCATTTATAGAGTTTGCATATAACAGGACCATGTATACTACCACTTCATATTCTCCTTTTGAAATTATTTATGGTTTTAATCCACTTACTCTTTTAGATTTGATGCCTTTACTTGTTGATGACAGGAGTAGCTTGGATGGACAAAAGAAGTCGGAGTTGGTGAAATCACTTCATGAGAGGGTACGGCTTCAAATTGCCCAAAAGAATGAAAGTCGTGTCATCTTTGAACCAGAAGATTGGGTTTGGGTTCACATGCACAAAGAAAGATTCCTAGCCCATAGAAGGACTATGTTGCATCCTCTAGGAGATGGACCTTTTCAAATTCTTGAGAAAATTAATGACAATGCATATAAAGTGGACCTTCTAGGTGAGTATAATGTTTCTGCTATTTTCAAGGTTTATGATCTTTCTCCTTTTGATGTAGGTGAAGATTCGAGGTCGAATCCTTTTGAGGAGAGGGAGAATGATGGGAACCAAGGTGGGCCTAGTCTCTTTGTTTTTCTCTCATTTTCTTCACTCTCTCTTCTCTTTTTACTCTCTTTTTTCTTGTCACCCTCTTTTTTTTCTTTCACTCTCTTTTTTCTTTTCACTCTCTTTTCCATCTTCTTTTTTTGAACTCCCAGCCTCACAAGTGTTTTTCAACTCATTCTCTCTTTTCAATTTCACTTGATATTAATACACTTGTCTTCGAGTCAATGGTACAAGAGTAATGATCTTATTCCCTTTTACCAAAGTATACCTATTCTTGAACCCATCATGAATCACTTTCCTATCATACTGCCATGACCTTCTGTAACACCCCGCTCCCCAATAAAGACATTTTAGAATTTTCAGGGGCTAGTGTGCTACTACTGAACTTGAAAACCTTTCCTTTTAATAACGAGCCAGATGCAAAAGATTTCCACAAATAAAATAAAATTTAATTAATACTTAAAATCTAACATAGAGTTTGCGGAAGCACTTATTTTAAAAAAATAATACGGAAGTCTCATGTGCTTATCAAAATAATTTACTGAAATCTTAAACCATAAAACTTAATCATAGCACAATTTGTCTAGGCCTCTGCCTCGCCTCCCGGGGTCAAGTCCTATCCTGCAATCTCATCCTCATAAATGTCATCACCTGGGGTGGTTTAAAAACATGAAAAAAACTAAAATGAGTCGAATACTCAATAAGCACACATCATACAGTAAACATACTGAACATAAGGTTTCTTTGAAAAACGTGCATACTCATAAATACATACGTAAATAACATGAATATGAACATGAGCTTATCTTTCACTTATCATAGGCTACCCACTGTTGACCCCCATGAGTTAGGGTTAGCGAATCTAAATAGATTCCGATTCTGCCCGTGGCCGCGGGTTGTGGAATCTATACATAAGAAAGACATACTGGGTGCACTACCAACATGTACGACCTGGCAATGCAATATGCCCATAACATAGGTACCGTCTTCATATCATAGCATAGGCCGTTACGTATCTTATCATTCTTATTTCATCATAATCATACTTGCATACTTGTCATATCATAGATTTCAAAAGAAATCGCATACATACTTGTCATATCTTGTCATATCATATCATAGATTTCAAATGAAATCGCATTCTTTCATAACATGTCGTGATGCATGACTTCTCACATAAAATCATGATTTTTCATAAATACTTTAATGCATAGATCTTCACATAAAATCATGCATGGCTTTTCATAAACTATTTTAATGCATAACTCTCACATAAAATTGTAACTTTTCATAAATCTTTTGATGTATAACTTCTTTTATAAAATCATGAATTTTCATAAATAATTTGATGCATAATTATTTACACAAAATCATAGATTTTCCTATTTTTATCATGTCTTGGGTACTTAAAAAGGGGCTTCCAATAAAGGTTATTCATGGATAATATTTTTATAAAAGACATGTCGTTTACCGCACATACGTGTAAGGGTATGATCATACTACTTACCTTGCAGCGCTACTTCCTGAATCTCACTTCGTAACTCGTCACCGAATGGTACGTGACAGGGGTTGGCTGGACGAGACGACGATGGCTCTGGGTGGCCAGGAGTGAGGCAACGCGGCTAGTTTACTGGGCTGGGTGGTGCGACGCCGAGAGAGGGAGAGATAGTACCGAGAGAGAGTTCTGTTGCCGAAGGCAATCGAGAGAGAGAGAGAGAAGGCTAGCAGTGGTTGTGGTTTCTTATGTTTTCTTCTGGAGGTCTCGGCTAGGGGTGGGTTTTATAGGCAAGGAGAAGGGTATTGTGACCATAAGGAGATGGGATAGGATTTGGAGTTGAGAGTTTCTAACAGGATTTGGAGTTGAGAGTTTGGTTTCCTAATAGGATTTGGAGTTATTAATTAGAGGATAAGGATGAGGTTTATGGGTGGAGATAGGGAGAAATAATGTTTAATCTAAAAAAAACTAAAATTCTTGTGCTTAAAACAAAAAAATCCGTTCATGATAAAATACTAATAATAATAATAATAATAATAATAGAAATAACAATAATAATAATAATAATAATAATAATAGTAATGGAGGCTTAATTCTAAGTTAAATAAAAAAATAATATGTTTGATAAATTCTTTTATAGGCTTAAACTCATTTATTGAGCCTAATAAAATTATCCATAATTTATTCATGAAAATACTGGGTTGGGTCGTTACACCTTCCCAACAAAATATGGCCAGCATGCATAGGCACTACTTCACAAAGCACTCCATTCATATATTTTCCAATTGAAAAAGAAACTAACACTTGCCTAATTATCCTAATCTCACCACAATCATTCAACCATTGCAACTTGTATGGTCTAGAGTGTTTCAAGGTAGACAAATTCAATTTCTCAATTAAAATAGTGCTAGCAACATTAGTACAACTCCCCCATCAATGATCATTCTACATACCTTGTTGTTGATGTGGCATCTAGTATGGAAAATATTCTCTCTCTGCTGCTCTGAATCATCTACCTTGATTTGTGTATTGAAAGCACGTCTGGCAACAAGAGATTCACCTGTCATGGGGTACTCCATTCCATCATTTTCACTAGTATCAACCAACCCGAGTATCTCCTCATTATCACCCTCACTCTCAATCATCACCTCTCCATTGTCACGCATAATCATCACTCGCATATTTGGACATTGAGGTGTGGTGTGCCCTGAACCCAGACACTTAAAACAATTAATATTTCTATTTCGTAAAGGTTGGGATTCTACCTTGGGTTTATTGCTAGTTCTCTCATCTTTTCCCTTAGGTGGTTCGGTCTTCCCCTTGATCATTTTTGTCCCACTTTGGTTTTTAAGGAGTGCTAGAAACCAAAGTATACCTTGTTGTTCCATTTCTCTTTAACTGCCTCTCCACCTTCATAGCCATGTACACCATGTCCCCTACCTCTACATAATGTTGCAACTCAACTACATTGGCTATCTCCCTATTCAACCCACTAAAAAATCTAGCCATCGTGGCCTCCCGATCCTCCACTACATTAGCTCGAATCATAGCCACCTACATCTCCTTATGGTAATCCTCTACACTCCTAGACTCCTGTGCAAGATTTTGCAGTTTTTGGTAGAGGTCTCTATAGTAGTGGCTAGGTACAAATCTCCGCCTCATGATAGCTTTCAACTCTCTCCATATTTCTATAAGCCTCTCAAGGTTCCTCCTCCTATTGGTCACTACTTGATCCCACCAAATAATTGCATAATCAATAAACTCAATTACCACCAACTTCACCTTCTTCTCCTCAGGGTAATTATAACAATCAAACACCAACTCTATTCTTTTTTTCCACTCTAAATAAATTTCAAGGTCAGTTCTATCTTGAAAGGATGGTATTTTCATTTTAATGCTCCCAAGTTTCCTATCTACTCCATCTCGACCCCCTAGGTTTTCCCTAAGTCCACTTTCACGCCTAACTCCTATATGTCTACCTAATCCAACTTCAAACGTTAGGTCTTCCTCATCCTCACCATACTCTCCATTCTCATACCCATTTTCAGCAATAGACTCACGTTGCCTCCTATCTCTCATGCCTTATAGATTTCTAATTGCCGCTTCTTGATGATTCATCTTATCCCTCACTTCTCCCAACAACAAGTTCAACTTTTCAAACTGTTGTTGCTTGGCTTGCACTACAAAGGATCAGTTATCTGCTATCCTCTTTGGTGATGAGTCACTCCTATGAGACATCGTAATGTGCTGCATAAAAAGAATGTTAGTGGAAACCTCACACATTTGTTTACGTGTTTATACTCGAATAATGGCACTCCACTCGTGTTTCACTCTTAATTGGTTTTTTTTTCTCGATAATAGTCTCACATTTTCTTGCCTTTTACCTCGATAGTTTTTCCGCTCAAGTTCTTTAAGAACTAATTGAAATAAATCAAGACAATACAACCTTGTATTACTCCAACCAACAATAGGTTCAAGAAATAAGAACAAGAAACAAGGAAGGAATAAAATGACACGAGACTCAAGGAATTTATACAAGGAAAAGAGTAATTATAAAACAAGATACCAACTATAAAGATGTATTCAGCCTCTTTGATGATAAAGCTCAATTAACAAATGTCTCTTTTTCTCTTTTTTGTAACTATGTAGCAACCTTTGAATATGCTACATTTCTTTTTCTTTTTCCTTTTTTTTTTTCTTTTCCTTGCCTTTCTTTTATTTTATTTTATTTTCCTTCTTTTCTTTTCTCTTCTTTTCTCTAATTCAATCACAAACAGCAATATTCAATTGTGAAAATCAAGCAATTGAATTCAAAATGACAAGAATTGACAATGAAGTAGAAGAGAATCAATGGAACGGCACTCCAAGCAATTGACAAACTTAGAGATGCAGGAAACCCTAGGTGATGCAAATTTTAGCCAAACCAAAAATAATAAGAATTTCGGCAACCTACTTTTTGTTTTTTTTGGCAACCCTAGAACAATGAAACTCTATAATTAAATTCAAAGATGCAAGAATTAAAAAATAGAATCAATCCTGATTGAAAACCTTGCTCTCAATACCAAAAGATATGAACCCGTAGGAATGGAATCCCTTGAATCCACAATCAATTTGAAAATTCACCTAAGCAAGCAAAAATCAAGCCAAAAGAAAATTTCGACTCATTGAGGAACTCGTTTCAAGAATCTAGATTATATGAAAATCTAGACCTGTTGAAAAATCTGTCTCAAGAATCTAAATTATAAGGAAGAACGCCACAAAGGTTGTGATTTGCCTTTGATAAGTTGATATGAACCTGCAGGAATGGAATCCCTTGAACCCACAATCAATTTGAAAACTCACCCAAGAAAGCCAAAATCAAGTCAATGGATGGAGAATCTAGACCCGTTGAGAACTCGTTTCAAGAACTTAGATTATATCAAAATCTAGACCCATTGAAGAACTTGTCTCAAGAACCTAAATTACAAGGAGGAACACTACAAAGGTTGTGATTTACCTTTGATAAGTTCAAAAGTTCAATCAATAACAAAAGGAGATAAACTCAACTCACAATGAATAAATTTATCAAATTTCATAAACTGATTAAAATGAGGCTACAAAGAGTATTTAAAGCAAAACCTAATTAAAACTCTAGCCAAAATAAACCCCCATCTTCCAAAGATGCCCCTGAGTGAATAGTGCCATGTGAGCAGTACCACAACTATAGTAACTCGGCTATAGTACCTTTCCAAATAAGCCCTTGGCCCAAAATACAAAACTTTCCCAAAAAGCTTAATTCATAAGAAATAAGACATATGTGGGTCAAGCATCCTCAAACCCAATTATTCTAGACTAATTCTTATAACTAATAAAATAAGCCCATTTAATGAAATAAACAAGTTCAAGGCCTTCAATCACATAAACATAATAATAGGCTCTAATTTATGTTACACTCTTCCATAACTTGTATTAAGTGTATCAAAACTGGTTCTTCTTCTTTAAAACCCATCTTGTATGTTGGGCTCTTGCTAGTTTCATCCCAAATGGATTGCACCAATTCTTGCATTACTTACTACATTGATCTTCTTAGCTCTTGATCTTGTAAGACTAGGTCCATATTGGTGCCCATCGTTCCCCCTCTCCTCAAAAGAATTTGACCTCGAATCCCCACCTGCATCAAAGGAAAAAAGTTTAGTAACATTGAAAATAGCATAAACATTATACTTACCTGGAAGAACCACTTGATATGCATTATCATTAATTTGTTTAAGAATTTGGAATAGTCCATTCAAGCTACTCCTGTCATCAACAGGTAAAGACATTAAATCTAAATGAGTAAATGGATTAAGTCTATAAACAACTTCAAGGTGTGAAAATTTATTAGTAGTGAACACTCCAATTATATGTAAACTCAATGAATGACAAATAATACTCCCACAAATGTTCATGAAACATATCTAAAGTCTTCCTTATACCAAAATGACCTCTTCAACTATATGCAAACTCAATGAATGGCAAACAATACTCCCACAAACATTCATGCAAGATGTTAATGATGACAAATGATACTCCCACAAAAGTTCATTCAACATGTCAATGAATGGCAAATGATACTCCCACAAACGTTCATGCAACACATCTAAAGTCTTCCTTGCATTAAAATGACCACTCCAATTATATGCAAACTCAAAGAATGGCAAGCAATACTCCCACCCATGGTCACGCAACACGTTTAAAATTCATTTTACACCATAATGACCTAACAAACCACATCCATGCACTAGTATCTCACGCATAAGACTAGTAGGCTCACAAAGTTTATTCTTTCTAAACAAATACCAATCTAGTCTATAGCACTTACCAAATGATGCCTTCTCACACACTCCATACAAACTAGCAAAGTCATCATCATTAGCATGCAATTCCTTATCATATTCAAATCTTAATAACTTTGCATCTAAAATAAAGACAAGAACATACCTTCTTGCTAAAGCATCAACCACAAAATTTTCCTTACCTTCTGTGTAATTGATTACATGAGAAAAAGTCTCAATATCGTCGTCCCACTTAGCATGCATTCTAGTCAACAACTTACCTTGTCCCTTCAAGTGTGTTAAGGACTCATGTTCTTCAAAGAAAGGTCGGGTAGGAATTGTCACACCTGGCACAAAATCAATGTAGTGCTCTATCTCCCTAATAGGTGGCAATCCACTAAACACACCACTAGGAAACACGACCTCATATCCTTGCAACAAAGAGACAACACTAAGCAAAGATACATCAAGTTCATTAGTATTAAGACTCGCATTAGTATAAAAACTCACTTTTCTCTGACTTTATTCACTCTCTCTTCTCTTTCTACTCTCTTTTTCTTGTTCGCTCTCCTTTTCCCTTTCACTCTCTTTTTTCTTTTCACTCTCCTCTTTTCTGTCACTATCTTTTACTTCATCATTTTTTGAACTCTCGACCTCACAATTGTTTTTCAAATCACTCTCTCTTTTTCTTGAGGTCTCAGCCTTAGCCTCATCTTTTTTCTCTCTCTCTCTCCTTTTCGGTCTCACTATTTCTTTTTTTCTCAATCTCATCCTCACTTTTACTCCCTATTTTTTTTTTATCAATCTCACTTTTCAGCTCTGGTTGGTCCCCGTGGACTTGTGTTGGAGTTAAAGGAGCAAGTTTGATTGTTTTTCCATCCTTTTCAAAATTGTACATGTTCCTTAACCGAGGATCACCTTCCTATCATACTGCCACGGCTTCCCCAACAAAATATGGCCAACATACATAGGCACTATGTCACAAAGCACCACATTCTGGTATTTCCATAATTGAAAAAGAAACTAGTACTTGCTTATTTACCCTAACCTCCCCACAATCACTCAACCATTGTAACTTGTATGGTCTAGGGTGTTTCAAGGTAGGTAAATTCAATTTCTCAACTAAAGTAATGCTAGCCAAATCAAGACAACTCCTCCCATCAATGATCATATTACATACTTTGTTGTTGATATGGCATCTAGTATGAAAAATGTTCTCTCTCCGCTGCTCTGTATCATCCATTGTAATTTGTGTATTGAGAGCATGTTTGGCAACAAGAGACTCACTATACTCTTCATCCTTATACTCATGTTCAATACTAGGCTCACGCCTCCTCCTATCTCTCTTGCCTTGTAGGTTTTTAATTACCACTTCTTGATAATCTATCCTATCACTCACTTCACCTAACACCAAGTTCAAACGCTTAAACTGTTGTTGCATGGCCTGCAACACAAAGGATGAGTTATCTGCCATCCCTTTGGTGATGGGTCACTCTTACGAGACATCATAATGTGCTGGACAAAAAGAATGTTAGTGAAAAATATCACACACTCCCTTACATGTTTACAATTGAATATTGGTACTCCACTCCTGTTTCACCCTTAATTGACTTTTTCCCAATAATAGTCTCACACTCTCTTGCTTTTACCTCAAAAGTTTTTCCACTCAAGTTCTTTAAGAACTAGTTGAACTAAATCAAGACAATACAACTTTGTATTATTTCAACTAGTAATAATAGATCCAAGAAATAAGAACAAGAAATAAAGAATGAATAAAATGACATGAGACTCAAGGAATTTATACTAGGGAAAGAGTAATGATAAAACAAGATACCCACTAGAAAGATGTATTCAACCCATTTGATGATAAAGCTCAATCAACAAATGTTTTTCCTTCTCTTTGTTGTAACTATGTAGCAACCTTTGAGCTACCCACTTTTTTTTTTTTTTTTTTTTTTTCTGTTTCGATTTTTTTTCTTTTCCTTTCTTTTCTTTTCTCTAATTCAATCACAAGCAACAATATTCAATTGAAAATCAATCAATTGAATTCAAATACACAAGAATTGACAAGGAGTTATAAGAGAATCAATGAAACAGTACTCCAAGCAATTGACAAATTTAGAGATGCAAGAAATCCTCGAATTTTAAAACCCTAGGATCAAGAACATAAACCCAATGAACAAGACAATTTTGGCAGCCTCAAGATGATGTAATTCAGATACCTTTTTTTTGTTTTTATTTTTTTTACAACCCTAGAAATGAAGCCCTATAATTAAATTTAAAGATGTAAGAATTAAAAGATAGAATCAGGCCTGATTGGAAACCTAGTTTTGATACCAAATGATATGAACCCGCAGGAATGGAATCTTTTGAACCCACAATCAATTTGAAAACTCACCCAAGAAAGCCAAAATCAAGTCAATGGATGAAGAATCTAAATCGGTTGAGAACTCATTTCAAGAACCTAAATTATATCAAAATTTAGACCAGTTGAAGAACTTGTCTCAAGAACCCAAATTACAAGGAGGAACGCTACAAATTTTGTGATTTACCTTTGATAAGTTCAAAAGTTCAATCAAGAATAAGAGGAGATAAACTCAACTCACAATAAATAAATTCATCAAATTTCATGAACTGATTAAAATGAGGTTACAAAGAGTATTTCAAGCAAAACCTAATTAAAACCCTAACCAAAATAAATCCCCATCTTCCAAAGATGCCCCTGAGTGAATAGTATCGCGTGAACAGTACTGTAACTACAGTAACTCGGCTACAGTACCCCTTTAAACCTAGTTCCTAAAAAGTAACTTTCCAAATAAGCCTTTGTCCCAAAATACAAGGCCTTCCCAAAAAGCATAGTTCATAAGAAATAAGATATATGGGGGCCAAGCATCCTCAAGCCCAATCATTCTAGACTAATTCCTATAATTAGTAAAATAAGCCCCTTTAATGAAATAAACAAGTCCAAGGCCTTCAATCACATAAACATAATAATAGGTCCTAATTTATGTTGCACTCTTTCATAGCTTGTATCAAGTGTATCAAAACTGGTTCTTCTTCTTTAAAGCCCATCTTGTATGTTGGGCTCTTGCTAGTTTCATCCCAACCAATCCTTGCATTGTTTTCTTGATCTTCTTAGCTCTTGATCTTATAAGATTAGGTCCATGTTGGTGCCCATCATAAGTTCAAAAGTTCATTCAAGAATAAGAGGAGATAAACTCAACTCACAATGAATAAATTCATCAAATTTTAAAAACTCATTAAAATGAGGCTACAAAGAGTATTCAAACCAAAATCTAATTAAAATCCTAACCAAAATAAAGCCCTTTCTTCCAAAAATACCCCTGAATGAATAGTGCCACAGCTAAAGTAACTTTTTGAAACCCTAGTTCAACAAAATAAAATATATGTGGGCTAAGCATCCTCAAACCCAATTATTCTAGACTAATTCTTATAACTAATAAAATAAGCCCCTTTAATGAAATAAATAAGTCCAAGGCCTTCAATCACATAAACATAATAATAAGCTCTAATTTATGTTGCACTATTCCATAGCTTGTATCACGTGGATAATAACTGGATCTCCTTCTCTCAAACCCATCTTGAATATTTGGCTTTTGCTAGACTTGTCCCAAGTGGATTGCACCAATCATTGCATTGCTTTCTTGCACTTCTTAGCTCTCGATCTTGTGATTGCCCCATCTGAAACTTGCAAAAGATCTTTAAGACTTGGTCCACCTTGGTGTCCATCAGTAGACTAGTGTGTGTATGACAACTCCATGGCTGAAATTTCTTGAAGATGTGCAAGGATTTCTAACTTGTGGCTTACTAGAAGGAAGACCTTCATGGAACCCTAGTGGTGGTCGAATGTTAAACTAACTCTACAATGGTTCCTTTATTTCCATTTTGCCATTGCTGATTCGGGTTCTTTGAGAGGAAAAACCCTAGACAACTCATACTTAATAAGATTAGCATGGTTGAACCAAATACTACATTAATCCTGTAAGACTCACGACAAGTCCATAACACACATTCCTTAACTCTCTCAAGCCAAACCTTCTTCAACCCAAAAACACTTGCAAGTGTGTGTGTGCTCATGAGAAGAGAGTGAGATAGAAGCTTGAAGATTCTCACCGTGCAAACCTGTAACATCCCAGATTTTAGTGTATTTTTAATGAAGGATTTATTTAATTTTTTTATGATTTATTATCTTGTTTTAAAATTTTGGGAGTTTTTAAATATTATTTCTTAATATTTTATGTTGTGAAAATTATTTTTATGTGCTTTCTAGATTTTATTTACTGTTTTGGTATTTAAAATAATCTTTGATTTTAATTGATTTATTTTTGGGTTTTAAATTTTTATTGTTGCATTTAAATTATTTCACTGAGTTTGGATTATTTTATTTAGCTTTCAGTTTTAATTTCATCTTCGTTGGATTTTTCAGGACCCAGGTTGAAAGACTGGATCTTCTCTTTTTCCCTCCTCTTTTGCTTTTTCTTCTTTCTTTTTTGTTTTTCTCCTGCTTCTTCCCCTGCGTGACCGGGTTGTCATCATCCTGACGTCACGATTTCTGAGACTTTTTGTACGTGGGAGTCGGGGCGTCACAGGTGGTATCAGAGTAGTTCGGCTCTAGGTAAAGCCATATGTCCCTTAGGTGCAGTACCAGAAAATTTTTAAAAGTTGTGATTTAAAATTATTTTGATTTGAAATATGTTATTTTTAATGGTTTTAATTTATTGTTGATAGTTTGATTGATTTTATTTTATTTTATTTATCTTATGTTGTTTTATTTATTTTATTTGGGTGTTACTTTTACTCTTAATTAAATTTTGTTCGGAACTAAAGTGGGGTTGAGAATTGTGCTTTGACAGAATAATGGTGAGGCCAAGGAGACAGGATAAGGAACCCATGGGGGAATCTTCCAATAATGAGGTGGATAATGCCATTGCCAGGGCATTGAATAGGATAGCTGATCTCTTCCATCAAAATATCAGGCCGCCACCAGTTGACCAAAATCTGGTTGTGCAAGTGGGGTGCTCCTATGAGAGGTTTCTTAAATATCAGACCCCTATGTTTTTTGGAGTTGAAGATCCACTTCAAGCTGAAGGGTGGATGAATGGAATAGAGAGAACATTTGAAATTTGTGGGTGTACAGAAGAGCAACAAGTACTGTATGCCAGTTATTTCCTGCAAGGTGAAGCAGCCAATTGGTGGAGGATGAAGAGGAATCTTCTGGAAAGAGAATTTGGAACTTTAGCTGCTGTGTCCTGGCAGCGTTTTAAGAAGGATTTTGATGATAGATTCTTCCCACCTGCTGTGAGAAGGCAGAAGGCTCGGGAATTTAGTAATCTGGTTCAGGGAGGTATGACAGTGGACCAGTATTCCCGTACTTTCCTGGAGCTTGGGCGTTTTGCGCCTCATCTTATTGCCACTGAGGATCTTCAGGTAGAGTCCGTTTGTATGATTTTTATGCTTGTACATTGTTTGATTCCGGAGCGTTCAAATCTTTTGTGTCTACCACCTTTGCACGGATGTGCAACTTGGTCACAGAACCCTTATCGCAACCGTTGGTAGTAAGTCTTCCCAATGGCGAGATGGTGTGGTGTTCTAAAGTCGCGATGGGGTGTCTTTTGGATTTTGGTCGAAGGACACTAGATGCGGATTTGATTGTATTCAAGTTGCTCGGGTTTGATATTATTCTTGGAATGGACTGGTTATACCGGTATTCGGCGTGTATTAATTGTAGAAGCCGGGTTATTGGATTCCAGTTTTCGGAAGGTGATTATTTGGAATATGTGGGAAGTAAGTTGAAGGCGAAGCCAATAGTTATATCTGCAGTGCAAGCAAAGAGAGATATAGCTTGTGGAGCTGATGCATTTTTGATTCAAGTGGTGTCCTTGCCGTCCGAGAAGAAGTCTCTAGTGGATATTCCAATTTTAGAAGAATTTTCAGATGTTTTTGTTGATGATTTGCCAGTGTTGCCTCCAGTTCGGGATTTGGAATTTACCATTGATTTGGAACCTGGAGCCGCTCCTGTGCATAAAGCTCCTTATCGTATGGCACTGGCTGAATTAAAGGAATTAAAGATCCAGTTGCAAGAGTTAGTTGACAAGGGTTTTATTCAGCCTAGTACGTCACCTTGGGGAGCACCGGTGTTGTTTGTCAAGAAGAAGGATGGCACTCTCAGAATGTGTATCGACTATCGGGAACTTAATAAAGTGACCATCAAGAATAAGTACCCGCTTCCCCGTATAGATGATTTGTTTGATCAGCTACAAGGAGCAGCTATTTTCTCCAAGATTGACTTGAGATTGGGATATTATTAGTTGAGAATAAGAGATAAGGATATTCCCAAGACTGCTTTCAGATCTCAGTATGGACATTATGAATTTAAGGTGATGCCTTTTGGGTTGACCAACGCTCCTGCAGCTTTTATGGATTTGATGAACCGAGTCTTCCAACCGTATCTGGATTCTTTTGTAGTTGTCTTCATCGATGATATCATGATTTATTCTCGAGACTTGGAAGAGCATGCTTATCATCTTCGCCTGGTACTTGGAAAATTGAGAGAGCATCAGTTATATGCAAAGCTTAGCAAGTGTGACTTTTGGCTGGAGGAAGTCAGATTTCTTGGTCATGTGATCTCTCGAGATGGAGTGGCTGTTGATCCTAGTAAGATAGAAGCTGTTTTGTCATGGCCACGTCCCTCGACAGTGTGCGAGATTCAGAGTTTCTTGGGACTTGCCGGATATTATCGGAGATTTGTTGAAGGTTTTTCCAGATTATCTGGACCTCTCACAGCTTTGACTAGAAAGATTGTTGAATTTGTGTGGTCAGATCGATGTGAGAGAAGCTTCCAAGAATTAAAGAAAAGATTGACAACAGCTCCTGTGTTGGCACTTCCAGAGCCACATAAGCCATTTGTGGTTTTCAGCGATGCATCTAAGTTTGGGTTGGGATGTGTACTTATGCAGGAAGGACGAGTTGTTGCCTATGCATCTCGTCAGTTGAAAGAGCATGAGAGGAATTATCCTACCCATGATTTAGAGTTGGCTGCTGTGGTGTTTGCTCTCAAGATTTGGCGTCATTATCTGTATGGTGAAGTTTGTGAAGTCTTCACTGATCACAAGAGTTTGAAACATTTGTTTTCTCAGAAGAATCTTAATATGAGATAGAGGCCTTGGTTGGAGTTGATCAGCGACTACCAGTGTGAGATCAAGTATCATCCAGGAAAAGCTAATTTAGTTGCTGATGCCTTAAGTAGGAAATCTCAGTTAGTGGATGAAGTAGAGTCGTCAGGTATGGACTCTCTCCTTTATGGAATGAGGAGACTGCTTATTAAGAGTTCGCAACAGGAAGAATTGATCTCTTCAGTTTTGGATGTGCGGGTGGTGGATTTTGAGGAATTGAAGACTCTCCAGAGAAAGGATCCTAAGTTGTTAAATATCAGGAAAAGAGTCAGGAAGTCTAAAGGACCCATGCACTACAGTTTGGACAAAGATGGTGTACTTCGTTTTTGGGATCGAAGAGTGATACCTCAAGATTCTAAATTTAAAGAGCGAATCTTGGCAGAAGCTCATACAGCTCCTTACTCAGTTCATCCTGGAAGCACGAAGATGTATCGGGACTTAAAGAAGAATTTTTGGTGGGAAGGTATGAAGTTGGATATTGCTTCGTTTATTGAGAAATGTGATACTTGTCATCAAGTTAAAGCTGAACATCAGAGACCTGCTGGTAATCTTCAACCTCTCCTTGTTCCTGAGTGGAAATGGGATGATATTTCTATGGATTTTGTAGTAGGCCTTCCAAGAACTCCTAGTGGAAAGAATTCAGTTTGGGTGATTGTGGATCGTTTGACCAAGAGTGCCCACTTCTTGTCTATGAATAATGCTGACTCTTTGGGTAAATTAGCACGGTTGTATGTTAAAGAGATTGTGAGATTGCATGGAGTACCCAAGAGTGTTGTGTCAGACAGGGACCCGCGGTTTACGTCGCATTTTTGGAGGAGTTTGCAGGCAGCTCTAGGCACTAATTTGAAGTTCAGTACAGCTTATCATCCCCATACTGACGGTCAATCTGAGCGTACAATTCAGACTTTGGAAGATATGCTGAGGGCATGTGTTATGGAATTTCAAGGAAGCTGAGAAAGTCATTTGCCGCTCATAGAATTCTCCTATAATAATAGTTTTCATGCTTCTATTCAGATGGCTCCATATGAAGCATTGTATGGAAGGAAGTGTAGATCGCCATTATGTTGGGATGAAGTCGGCGAGAGGAAAATAGTTGGGCCTGAATTAATTGAAGAAATGCAAGGGCAGATTCAAGTTATAAGAGCTAAAATGGCGGAAAGCGCAAAATCATCAGAAACGTTATGCTGACACGAGGAGAAGAGACTTATCTTTTGAGGAAGGCGATTGGGTTTATCTTAAAGTCTTTCCGATGAAAGGCATTAAGCGCTTTGGTAAGAAAGGAAAACTCAGCCCGAGGTATGTTGGTCCTTTTCAGATTGTGGAGAAGGTTGGGCTTGTTGCTTATAGAGTTGCATTGCCGGATTATTTCGGGGATGTTCATGATGTGTTCAATATATCGTCGTTAAAGAAGAGTTTTGGTCAACAAGAGCCGCGTTTTGTTGACCTGGAGCACATTCAACTTCAGCCTAATCTTACTTATGAAGTTGTTCCAACTCAGATTGTGGATTGGAAAGTGCAGAAATTAAGATCCAAGACGATACCTTTGGTGAAAGTGTCATGGGGTGATCCTGTGGCTTAAGATTTATCTTGGGAGCGAGAGGCCGATATGAGGGAGCAGTATCCGTATTTGTTTGGTTGACCCTCCTGGTATGCTTCTTAATGCCTACTCTTGCTTTATTTAATTTATTTTGTGATTTATTATCTTGTTTTAAAATTTTGGGAGTTTTTAAATATTATTTCTTAATATTTTATGTTGTGAAAATTATTTTTATGTGCTTTCTAGATTTTATTTACTGTTTTGGTATTTAAAATAATCTTTGATTTTAATTGATTTATTTTTGGGTTTTAAATTTTTATTGTTGCATTTAAATTATTTCACTGAGTTTGGATTATTTTATTTAGTTTTCGGTTTTAATTTCATCTTCGTTGGATTTTTCGGGACCCAGGTTGAAAGACTGGATCTTCTCTTTTTCCCTCCTCTTTTTCTTTTTCTTCCCTTTTTCTTCTCTCTTTTTTCTTTTTCTCCTGCTTCTTCCCCCACGTGATCGGGTTGTCATCATCCTGACGTCACGATTCCTGAGACTTTTTGTACGTGGGAGTTGGGGCGTCACAAAACCTCCACAACATGATGTCCTCAGTTTCCCTCTTATGCTTGTATGAAGGTGTTTGGATGGAAGGAAAATTAGTGTTAGGTTTTATACTCCTAAGGTAGGCGAGAGGAGGGGAGAGGAAAAATATGAAAATGGAGCAAAATGACTCTCAGTGTGCCTTCGGTGGGGGTAAGGCGTTGGTCCATTAATGCCCTCCTTAAATACCTCATTCAAATCCCACTCACTCTCTCTCCTATCATCATTTCTGATGTGGAAACCCAAGGGTCTCTTTTTGCATGGGCACCATGTGGTGTTTTGCTTCTTGTTTTAGCCGAAATTCAACCCTTCTTCTTCCCTCATCATTGTTTCTTTTGGAAATGTGAAGAGACACCTCTTGCATGGATGACAAGTGACAAACTCCTTGCCCTAGCCGAAACCCTAAAGCCTTCTTCCAACCCTTTATGGTCTAGGTTCAATGAACCTATGCTTTGGACAAAAAGAGGCGTGTACATCCTCATGGCCGAAACCCTAAATATCTCTCCTTATGATTAGAACCTTTTAGGATCCCTAGGGGCTTATGTATGGATACCACATAGCAAGTGGCATGTGTCCCTTGCCATGCCCGAAATCCTTTTCCCTTCCTTCCTTCTTCCACTTTTGGGTCCAAATACAATGAACCTAGTGGAGGGATATAGCATGATTGCCAAGTGGCTTGTAGCTCTTCAAAAATTGAAAATCCCTTGGCCTTCTTCCTTTCTTGAAAACTCAAAGCTCCCTCTTGCATGTGTGCCAAGTGGAACTTCTTCCCTATGGCCGAAAATGGCCTTTCCCTTCTCTCTTACAAGCTTCTTCTAGAAGCTTGGTTGCATGCTTGCCAAACCGTAAATCCCTTCCCAAGACTCTGATGATTGAGGCTTAGGGAAACTTAAGGGTCTCTCTCCCAATTGGTGCCTCATCCTTGCATCAAAACCCTAATTTGGTTTTTAAAACCCTAAACCCTTTAATGGCCGAAAATCACTAGTCTCTTGGGCCTTCTTGTGGGCTTGGGCGCCTATCTCTTTAGAAAAAAGGCAGGGCCCTTGTCCCTTAGTAGGTTCCCATCTTATAAACCATACGGCTAAATTCTAATTGGAATAAGGCAAAAATAATATTAATAAAAGTAATGTGCGGGGACTTGGCTAAGTTCGGGTTATCACGTCACTTCATTACCAAAATAATATACAGGCCCAATTTTTTGTATATTATTATGAGGAACGGGGCGCCACACTAATTGCGATTTTTTTTTTTAAAATTGAGGGTTAACTTTTACGAATGTTGAAAATTGATGTAGTTGTCTATAAAGCGGCGAAAAAGCAAGTAATTGTTTAACAATTAATCCTTTCTTGTAAGCAACTAAAAGATCACTACAACAAAAAAGGCTTTTTGCAGCACCAAGTTTGGTTGCAAATACCCTAGAAAGTCATCGGAAATCCTTATTTTCGTCGAAATTTCATTCGACGCATGTTCTTTAGGATTGTTTGCTTTTTTTTGCGTAAAATCAGCGAATGCCAACTTTGGTTGCAATTCGTTACCCTTTTCCGGCGAAAATTAGTCGCCGCAATTACCTATATAATCGCCGCAATTAGCTTTACCTATCCACTCTTACATCGTTGGAAAAAGTTATTTGCGGCGAAACTTTTCCTCGCAATAAGTCAAATCTTCGTCGCTAATAGTGAGATCCTTTTCTCGTCCAATCCTCAAAATCGCCGTAATAGGTGATTTCCCAGCAATACCATTTTCGACGCAACCTATTTGCGACATACGGTAATCGTCGCAAAATAGTATTTGCAACGAAAATATCTCCTTGTACGGCGAATTTATGTCGCCGGAAATAATCTTTTATAAAAATTAAAAAAAAAAGAAATAGTGAAACGTTTCACTAGTATTCCAAATCATCAAGCAAAGTATTATTATCCGTATGATATCTTTTTATAGTATCATCAATGTGGATTGACTTCTTTAAAGATTAACAAGAAGTTAATCCACATAAAACAAATGGACTAAAACAAAAAAAGTTATAAGAGAGAGAAATATGATTGAAACACATGAAACTTTGCATCCATATTCCACATGAATCTTAAACTACATAAAAGGTAAGCTAATCACCTTAAATTCCTCAATAGAAGGTGAGGAGCCATCAAATATTATATAGTAGTGTATTTTAAACAACCACCAGATCAATTAACACATGACCAACCCAGAACCACAACTCATATGCACAAAACAGACCCATAACACAGATGCACAAAATAGACCCACAACACAGATGCACAAAAAAAGAACCACAAATGTCTTCTGCAGTAAAATGCCACTGCACTAAAACATCATTGCACTAAAACAGAACCACATAACAGATGGCATGAACCACATGTAGAGCTCTACCTATCACTGCACTAAGATCACCTACATGTTAAACATTACTGCACTAAGATCACCTACATGTTAAACACATGTAGAGCATCTGAAGGCATGAACCACATGTAGAGCTCTACCTATCAACAAAAATAGGTTCTACCTGCAAGCAAGAAAAGTGTAAGATTAGGCCGTGTTTCTTTTTTATAAGTAACTACTTATAACCATCTGATAAAACTTTTTCCATTTTTCAAATTATATATAACTCTTCATACATTAATTAGGAAAGTTTTATACTTGAATATTATATAGAAAACATATTGATAACTATATATTCCTAAAACATTGACAGCCACATGCAGTACTACTTGAGCTCTCTGTCATATATATAGATATGTTGGCATTATATATATATATATATATATATATATATATATATATATATATGATGTTGATAATCCTAATCCCAACAAAGCAAGACAGCAAGAAAGCAAGACAGCAGAGCTTTGACAATCTGTCCTTGATCATGTTCTGGGTGACATACAATCTCCAACAAAACCAAAACACATTTAGCAACAAATAGTTTGATTTCAGTTGTTATGTTTCCTGGCTGCCACGCTTATGATCTCTAATCATTTCTTTATCATCTGGGTCAGTGGAAATAAAAGAACCTAAAAATCAAACCATTGACTAACCAAATTATGTTCCCAAGTCAAATCTGTGTCATATACATTAATTATCCAATTTCTTTTTCAAATCTCTAATATCTCTCTCTTCTATGTGCCCCCTTAGACATCTTTACTTTACATGTACATGAGTATGAGAAGGAAATGTTCAACCACCAAGCATGTTTTTTTCCCTATAATTATATTAAATGCTGCAAATAAAGATTAAAAAAATCGAAGAAGACAAACAAAAGATTAAATGCCATTGCACTAAAGCATCACTGTGCATAGAAAAGAAGCACATAACATATGAAGTTTGTAGTGCATGCAGTCACAAAGGCTAGTAGAATGCACAAAACACAATCAGAACAAAGTTCCAATAAATTAGTTGTCAGCAGGGAAAGAAATGACAGCACACAACTTATGTTAATTCACAAAGTAAGCAAGATGCCTTTTCCATAAAAAATGCATTGGATGCAGCATGATCCAAGTGAAAGCTGGAAGCAGAATACATTTAAAGAGGTTGTTATCTACCATACAGCTAGCATGTCCAATGGAGTCAAATAAATACATAAGATTGAGAAATTACCTGGTGAATATGCATTTCATCAAGGCGAATCTGTGCATATGCTATATCTTTTGCCAAAGTAGTGATATCACTAAGAAAATACAATGCACCTCCTGATATGGTTAAAAAATATGGATCATTCAATAATAGTTGTGTAGAAAACCTGTAGATACCTGAAAATTAGGCCCATGGATTAGTTTCAAATTCATGGACCCTCAAGTAAAGACAACTACAAGAGAAAACACTAGTAAAAAACTTGACATAGGCAGATACAAGAAAATCATGAAAGCTGAGTCCGAAGCACTGCCAGGATATAAATAATGATAATGTAAATTTATGGAAAGAGATAGTTACTGAACTCGTACACAAAGAGAAAGAGATAACAATACTTCAACAAGGAACAATTTCCAACACAATGATGATGAATATATATGCTATATGTTCTCTCTTGTAATTTGTCAAGTTCTGTCCAAAAAAAGTTAGAAGTTAATCTTAATAATCTGACCCAATAATAGAACACAGACAACAAAAACCAACAAAAAAAAATGAGGAAAAAATAAATAGCTAAAGAAGCTTATGAACCTTAAATCTTAATTAATGCATTTGCATTCCCCTTTTTAATCGGTGAATGATTGCATCCTCTCTAGACTCAAAACAAAAATGAGGTGGAAAGCAAGAGAGATTATTTGGGTACTTACACACTGCTGTTTGTGCAGGCTGTTTGATGTGTTACCAAAGTCACATCACAACACCCCAAGTCATCTTTATGATCTTTTTATTGCTAAAAGAGAATCCGTAAAGGTAAAAAGAATAAAGTAGCTAGCCAGCAATAAGAGCGAAATTTTTTTTCTCTTTACCTTGATTTACTGTCAATTTTTTGGAAAGAAAGAAGGAACAAGAAAAACAAAACCATTTTGTTTGACAATTTGTTGAGCTCAGTAGGTGGGTGAAGGGGAGCAGGGTTTGGATTACCTTTCCCAATAGGGAAACTAGCTGGTGTAGGGCTGTTATTCGATCTCCTAACTTCTCCTTTCTCACCTGCTTCACAATAAACACAGGGAAAACCAGAATAATGCAATATATTTAAGCTTCTTGAGTATTATGGAAGTATAACATTATAAATAATCATAATGCAATAACATTATCATTGTACAAAACATCCAACATATAGATATCAGCATATGCTCTATGCTCACCTTGATCATCAATGCAGACTCTAATCTCTATACATAAACTTCTTATAAAAAATCTCTATACATAACTTAAAATGTATAGAGATTAGAGTTGCAAAACAAAACAACTTTTGGCTCTTCCACATGTTCAGATTATAGCATTAGAAACATCAGAATTCATACCAAAATTAAAACTAAAATAGTCTAGAAAAAGCAAAACCATGTAACATGAACAAACAACAAAAAAACTAAGAGCTTCAAACAAGAGAAAGACCTAAACAAAAATAGTAAAAGATTCTTTAAAACACATTGTTTTCTTCAACATTGTTTTCTTTAGCATTTCTCATGTGCAATCAATACAAAGAGATATTATTCGCCTCAGTGATATCTACCACACCACTAACAAATAATAATAAAATAGGAAAAATTGCAAGCAAGCATCATAATTTCAGAGTATTTATGGAACAATTTGACAGATCAATATAAGAGTGTTTCAAGTATCAATACAAAGGCTGGAAATATTTCATTTTGAATAAGTAATAAATAACCAGAGTGTTTGTCATTTACATTCTAAATGAGTAAACAAATTAATGAAGCTGATATAGTTGATTAAGGCATAAAAATTTTCACACTAAATTTTAAATTAGGCTGTTAGCAAAGATTCCACATGTCATGAAACAAAAAATACCAAACCCAAAACAAAAAATACCAAACGAAATCAGGGAAGAACAAAAAATATATAAATAGGAAAATGAATCTAACAGTGAATATAAACATCCGAGAAACCAAAACAACTGCTAGATTTATGAGTTATATTCACAACTATCTACCAAACCCACCATCAAGGCGCTAAGAATTTTGATATTTGGAGATAAAAGCTACTTTCCTATATGCTGGAAAACAAAAGTAGAGTGGGTTGGCTTACGGCGATGAAGGGGAGGCGGTGGAGCATGGGGGTGGCCTTGCGGCCGTGTGGAGGGCTGACTTGCGGTGGTGCTACACCGTGGAGGAAGGCGGTGCAGGGCTTGTGCATGGAGCTTGAGCGAGATCCGTGAGGGGGGGAGCAGATCGACGGTGAGAGAGAGGGAGAGCTCCGGTGGAGGGGCTGGTGACCGTTGGGGGGCAGCTAAGCCGGTAGCTAGAGGTGGTGCGGCAGCTGAGGACGCGGCGACACTGGGAATCCGAGGGAGAAAGAACTTCGAGGGTGAAGAGAGAGGGAGATCTGCGGGAGAGAGGGAAGCTGCGAGGGAGGGGCTTGGCTGGGTTGGCCGGCGACGGTGGAGGTGGACGGTGACGGTGGGTCGATGGCGGCGTGCAGTGGCAGCTGCGTGGAGGCGTGAAGAGTAGAGATCGGGGGAGAGAAGGAGAACGGGCCTTGGCGGAAGAGAGAGAGGGGAGGGAAAAAAGTGAGGGAAATGTTTCTGGGCACCGAGGGATTAAAATTTAGGGATTTTTACAGCTAAATTTACATCGCTGGAAAAGAGTTTGTGTTGTTTTGATCATTTGCGGCGATAAAAAAATCGCTGCAAGTAGTCTTATTTCGGCAATTTTTAAAATTAAAAATCGCTATAAAAGACCACTTTTGCAATTGCAGTGATTAACGAATCGTCGTAAAAAGATTTTTCATGTGCGGGCGAATTTTTTTGGTCGCAAAACGTAAATAATCACTGCAAAAGATCAATTTTTATTAGCAGCGAAAATATTAGTCGCAAAAAGTAGAAAAATCGCCGCAAAAAATCAATTTCAAAATTTTATATAAAAAGATTGCCACGATGTAAAAATCGTCGCAATTAACGGATTTTTGTGGCGATTTTATTCAAACGAACATAAAATCACCGCAAAAAACCTTATTTCTTGTAGTGGATAAAAGGTCGTTTGTTAGGCTGCCCTTCAGTGATGATTCCAACTAAATGCAAAGTAATTAAATTACACCAGATGTCTCAATTAATTGGTGAAAAAAGTTACCTTAACAATTTTGTTAGCTACCATCTATGAAAAATCACATTTTATTTTACAAATCAACCTCATTTATAAAGTAAATCACCTTGTATATGATTCATATGGAGAGGTAATCATATCATTTAACTTTTCCTTATGGGGAAGGATTTACAAAATCTTAATACTTAGAGTCATTTTAATGCATGTAATTTTGACCTTGTTGCCTAGGTTCTTTTTTCTTTATCATATTGCAACTGCTACCATACAGGGTTGCTCGTGGCTACCATGCGGCTGCCTTGCTAAGTTGCAACTTACGAGGTGGCCTATGAAGAGTTCCTCTCTCTCTTGTGGCTAGCAGCCATCGATGAGGCACGACCTTCTCCTCGTCTCCAAACATTTTGTTTTTTTATTTGAACAATTGTTTTTAGATTTTTTTAATAATTTTGGGATTTTAAAGATATATTTTTCTTACATAATTTGTAATAAATTTGCTTATCTGTAAGCAAGATGACATGTGATAGTTTTTAATTGTTGACACAGATCATATTTGCCCTGTGGCCTATCATGATATTAAAACGAGTAATGAATGTTAGGCACAAGCATTTATTTTACAATTAACCCTTTTTCCTAAGCGATTAAGCGATATATAGCCGTTTCTTTGGCTCCCCCCTTAATGCCATATCTCATTTTCTTAAATCACTCTATGCTAATATTCTTCCATTTTCTCGCGTTGTTTATCATCTATTTTATAGATACTCAGGCCATGAAAGAATTCGATGGATTGTTTGGATATTTATTTGTGAAGATCGACACTTAACTTTTGAAGAAAGTTCGCGCATGCATATCAAGGATTTGAGTAATGTCATTCTTCAAGAAATTTAGGTATATTTCTCCATGTTGATTTACTTGCATTGTGATGGAGTAGTAACATTTAACCAATTAATTGTATAAATCACACAAATTGTTGGTAGTTTTTGAGAGAATCTTTCTTGCATATACTTGATGGATGACCATCCTAACGATTTCTACTGAAAACTTTTGTGCAATCTTGAAGTCTATATTTTTTATAACTAATATGTTCAATGAGTGGAATTTCGGCTATAAGATTCATCTCTATCATGTTTTTCTAGTAAAAAGTGTAGACTTTTTTATTTATTTTACTTGGAATCTTGATTTAATTATAGGCAAATCCTATGGTAGCATAAGAGCTAGATACTTTTAAAATATGCTATGTTTGAATCTATAATGAAATTTTTTTACTATCTATGAATCTTCTTTTATAAGTTGTATATAAGAAGTTATTGGTCCACAACTCATAAAACAAACTAATCTATCACACAAAAATACTATGATAATCTTAAGATTTAAAACCATTAATGGTTCCACTTAATATTTGTGCCATCAAATGAAATTAAGAAGTGAAATGAAAATTAAAGGGGTGGGTGTGATTGGGATTAATATTGGGATTAATATTGGGATTAACGTCATGATGATTATTATAATGATAACATTTATTAACAATAGTGTTTAAGTGCATTTCTTATCAAATTCTAACCTAGATTTTTTACAATTAAAATGAATTTTAGAGACAACACTTGACACATTTGAGAGGAAAAACTAATATGATCATTTTTTATTGTTATAATTATCGTTATTGTTAACCTTTTTATGTTTATTTGTGTATGATATTGAACTAGAGTTGAACAAGTTATTAGACACATTAAGAAAACTTGACTTTGTTATGTGGTTGCATTGAGAAAAAGGAGGACGTTGGAGTTTCATGAATTTATGATATATGTCATTTCTGATGTAACAGCTTAATTTGCTCTTATTGTGCAATGTCATCCACTTTGTCCTATAAATTCTGATATTATGATCTTAAAGAAAAGTTTTGAAGTCAAAAGGTTTTCTATTATTTATTTGCATATTCAATAAAGACGAAAAAAAGACTTTTCTTCATCATATTGTGGCTATTGATTTACCATTATTTGTCTCTTATATATCTTCCTGATCACTATTTAACTCTTCTACGACCTTCTTATTAATTTTCTAATAAAGAAAACAAGATTTTTCTTCCTTATTGCATGAACTTTTAACTCTTCTACTTTGAACATTTTATATTTCTCACTTCTTAATGTTGATTTAGTTGAAATATATAAATTTTTCTTCCTCAAGATTATAAAAATGTTTTTGCACTTTAAACTATTCGACTATGGTTTTAGACAATTAATGTATAATGCCAATGTAATTATTTCTCGCGTATTATAGCATATATATAATTTTGGGTTATTAGAATTATATAGCTTTAGAAATGAATATATTTTTCATGAGTCCAATTTCACATTAACGCCAAAAAGGAATTGATTTTTTTATTGAAATTAATTTGTATATATAAAGTATTTTGGAATAAAGAAAGTTAATTAAATTAACTAAGGGCTGTTTGGTTGCGATTTTAGAAAATTGAATTTTAGAATGATCATAAGAGTTAAAATGGAATATCTTTTACCGAGTGAGACCTTTTTACCTTATGAATGATCAGAAAAGAACTTTTCCATTTCCTATTACAATCTTCCATCGTATGCTTGTATTAAATACATAGGGGTACTACTCGTTCTTTCTCTTACGCTTTAATTAGTCTTCCATTTTTGCAAAACCATTAAATCTCAATTAAGATGGAAAAAAAGAAAAGAAAAAAGAAAAGAATCAGCTTGGTGACAAACCAAAATGATTTTCTTCACAAAACAAAACATGATTCCGACACATTTTCTTCATTGCTTTTCATTGTGTTGGTAGTGGAGGTAATTCGAATTAACTTTATTTAACACATTGAATGCATGGTTTGTATTTTAAGCTCCATTTTTCTGATGCAGAAACTTTTGATCCAAACAGCTAGCACATTCTATCTGAAGAGAAAATTTTCTGATATTGATCTGAGTACTTAAAACTATGGCCTACAAATTGAGAGACAGGAATCAAAAGAGAATTTACTTCAGCACAAGCAGTTCAGATAGTGACTCCAGCTATTCTGATCCTGACTATTCAAGGTCTAGGCCACGAAGACCACAAAATCAAGCCACAAATATTGAAATTGGAAGTTCAAGTTTGGTGCGAAGAAGAGGTCGTCCAATAAAGAGAAGGGTACATGGAGGAGAAAACCAAAGTTTCGAAGTTGGAGAAAGTTCTAGGGGAAGAAAGCAAGCTACTTATTCACTTAAGAAACAAAATACAAGTGTTGGAAAACCACAGGAAAAAACAACCATCTTGTCATGGTTGATAGACTTGGGGATTGTCAGGGAAAATGCAGAAGTGTGGTATCTGGAGGATAATCGAGTAAGAATTTTGCTGAGGGGAATGATTAGAAGGGCTGGGATATTCTGTCTGTGCTGTAAGGAGGAGATAACAGTTTGGGAGTTTGAGATTCATGCTGCGAGTGATCTGAAAAGACCATATGCGAATATTTTTCTAGCCTGGAAACTCGTTTCTCTTTTCCAATGCCAGCTTGAGGCTTGCATTATGGTCATGGGACCAAACCAATGTGGATTTAACGAAGTTGTCCCTAAGGAGAATGCTGCAGACAGGAATGATGATGCTTGTATGATTTGCACGGATGGAGGGGACTTGATTTGTTGTGACAAATGTCCTTCAACGTTTCATAAAGATTGCTTAAGATTGGAGGTAAGGAATTTGTTCTTCAGTTAAGAATTCTTTAAGAAAAAAAATCATTATAATTTATTGTTTTGGTTCTAACATAACTAGTGCATGATTGTATTATGGATTTTAGAGTGTTCCACAAGAGGAATGGTTGTGTCCTTACTGCATTTGCAAATATTGTGGTCTTCTTGGCCATGGTAATGAAGAATTATTCACATGTTCCCAATGCCAAAAGAAATGTAAGTACTTTCATACCTCAATGTTATTGGGATTTTATAGCATTTTTTGGATCTATATAATAAGTGACGATAATTTTTTCAATTATTTTGTAGCGATAAATTCTAATTAATTAAAGTGTGGCTTTTGTAGATCATTGGGCATGTTCTCTTGAAGAAGACTTAGATGTTAATACTCCAGTCGCCTCACTTTGCAACCAGACTCTCGTCAATTCTTTCTGTGGGAAAAGCTGCAGGGAGGTATTTAATTAATTTCATGTTTCAAAATATTCATATGCTGTGATATTTCATGTATTAATTGTAAATTGCAATAATGATAATGGCGTGAATTTTACCAAGATTTTTAAGCACTTGGAAAGTATAGCTGGAGTCCGAAATGAGGTAGATGGAGGATTGTCTTGGTCTCTAATGCGCCTAACAGATCTGCGATCAGCTACACCTGCCGATAACATTCATCAGATTGTGGAATGTAACTGCAAGATTGGCATTGTATGGGGCATGATGGATGAATCCTTCGTTACAACCAAGGACCGACTTACTAATATAAATATAGTTCGAAGTGTCGTATACAATCAAGGGTAAGTTACCTTTTGATATCTTTAATTACGAGACTATATTATATATATATATATATATATATAGACATCTTCAGGGTTACTCAATTGTTTTAAAAAAAAACATCCAAAGTTTTTTAAATAAGTTTTTTTTTTTTAACTTCATTCCAAACAGTTTTTAATTTTCAAAAAAAAAATCTATTTCCAGTTTTTATCTAACATTTGTTTAGATTTTTAGTGAAAAAAAAAACACAATAAAAATACTTTTTAAAAAAAATCTTTTTAAAAATCTCCTATCTACCTTTACAAAACACAACAAAAAAAATCTCATGTGTTTTTTTGAAAAACAAATCTCAATTATACTGACACCCATGCATAAGAACTCAACAATTTAACAATGCTGCTTTTCACAAATATGTTTTTTTTTTTTGAGTAAAAAACTGCTTTATATTATCAAACCATTAAAGTAGAGATTGGATACAAAGAGGAATAGTATCAAAGGACACGATACTATTACTGATGCTTAGAGCATCTTGGCCTAAAACGTGAGCTATTGAGTTACAAGCTCTCACCACATGCCTCACTGACCAGTGGGTGAAGGAATTCAGGGTAGACTTAGTGTCTTTGATTGGTTGGCCAATGTATGTATCTGTGTCTGCTGTTGCTTTAAGGCTATTGACCACTTGTAATGAGTCTCCTTCCATGATCAAGTCCTGCCAACCTAAGTACTTGCAGAACAATGAAGCTTGGAACGCAGCATAAGCTTCAGCCAGGCATGGATCAGGGAAAAGAGGTTGGTTCAATCGCAGAGTTGCTAGTACTTTCCCTTCCCAGTTGCAGATCACAGCCCCCACTCCTACTTTGCAATTGATTTTGTCAAGGGCAGCGTCCCAGTTGATTTTCAGTGTGCCTCTAGGAGGAGCTTCCCATAGTGCTGGACCACTACTAGTAGTAGTTGTTGTTTCAGATGGAGGTTGGGCCATGTTGAGATCTTCTAGTAGGGACTTGACTGACTGTGTGATTGAGCTGGGGTGTGGGCAATTGTTGTTAAAAACAGCATCATTCCTTCTTTTCCATAGCTTCCAAGCTGTGAGAGCAAAAACCTTCAAGTCATCCTCATCTAAAATCTGGAAAAAGTTTTCCAACAGACTTTTGAAGGACTCGATGCAGAGGCTGGATTTTTGGATTTTTTTGGCACTTTGGCTCCAAACATCTTGAGCTGCTGGGCAATTCCAGAGTGCATGTTCAATTGTCTCAGTGTGAACCATGCATATTGGACAGGATTCATCTGCAATGACACGTTTTTTGTAGAGGTTGACTTTAGATGGAAGGGCATTTAGACAGGCCCTCCAAAGGAAATTCTTTGAGGCATTTGGGATCTTTAATTGCCATAATTTAGTCCAGGTAATACCAGCCCTCGGAGACTCAGAAGGTTGGCCACTTTCCTTGGAATCCATCTCAAGCTTGAGGAAGTAAGCAGATCTGACATTGAAGACTCCCGTGGGTGTACATCTCCAGATCAGTTTATCTGGGTTCGAATAGGGACTGAGAGGAGTTCTCTTGATCAAATCAGCTTCTGTTTTGGAGAACATGGCAGTGACCAAGGGTTGGTTCCATTGTTTTGTGACTTGATCAATGAGTAAATCCACCTTGGAGTCAGCCGGGAGGAATCTGGGAGAACTTTGGGGTTTGTAGGTGGATGGCTGAGGTAGCCACTTGTCATTCCATATTTCCACTGATTTGCCATCCCCAATGCGCCACATTAAACCTTCTTCAAGCAAGGATCTCGCAGAGATAAAACTCTGCCAAAGGAAAGAAGAGTTAAAGCCTTTTTTTGCTTTGAGGAAAGAGCTTGCCTTATAATATTTCTCTTTCAATACCCTGGCAGCAAGAGAGGTGGGAGTGGAAATGAGTCTCCAGCACTGTTTAGCCAGAAGAGTAGAGTTGAAGTTTTCAAAGTCCCTTAGACCCAAGCCCCCCGATTTCTTTGATTGTCTCATCTGTTGCCATGCTACCCAATGAATTTTTTTCTCCTTTGGCTGATGACCCCACCAGAAGGCCCTGACTAACTGATTAAGTTCATGTAGCATCCCTTTAGGTAATCTGAAAAGCCCCATACTATATGTGGGAATGGCCTGGATCACTGATTTGATAAGGGTCTCTTTACCTGCTTGTGAAAGGAGTTTGGTATTCCAGCAGCTTAGCTTAGCTTGCACCTTATCTAGGATACCTCTGAAGGATTGTATTCTAGATCTTCCTATTAATGCTGGGAGTCCTAAGTACTTCTCGTAGGAGTTGGTACCCCTGATTCCAGCAATGTTGAGGACAGTTTCTCTGGTATGATCCCTAGTATTGCTGCTGAAAAATATGGAGGTCTTTTCTTTGTTTAGTTTTTGTCCAGAAGCTCTCTCATAGCAGTCCAGCAGATTGTAAAGATGACTCCATTCACTCAGGTTTGCCTTGCAGAACACTAGGGAGTCATCTGCAAAGAATAAGTGGCTAATGTGCAGATGGTTTCTCCGAATTGGTAGACCAGAAATTTGACCATTCTGTTCAGCCCGATTGAGTAGACAGCTTAAGGCTTGTGTGCATAATATGAAAAGGTATGGGGAGAGAGGGTCTCCTTGTCGTAAACCTCTAGTAGGACTGAAGTATGGTTGTGGCTCTCCATTGATGACAAGGGAATAAGACACTGAGGTAACACATCTCATGGTAAGCTCTATCCATGATGAGGCAAACCCCATTTTTTGCATGACAGATTGCAGAAATTTCCACTCTATACGATCGTAGGCTTTGCTCATATCGAGTTTTAGAGCCATGTAACCGTCCTTGCCTTTCAACCTTGTCTTCATAGTATGGAGGGATTCAAAAGCGACGATAACATTATCCGTGATGAGCCTCCCTGGGACAAAAGCTGTCTGAGTAGGGGATATGATGTCAGGAAGAATATTTTTCAGTCTATTAGCCATGGTTTTTGCAATAATTTTGTAGAGGACATTGCAAAGGCTTATGGGCCTGAAATCAGTAACAAGAGCTGGGTTGCTTTTCTTTGGGATGAGGATAATGAAAGTTTCATTGAGTGAGCTATTCCACTTACCACCATTGAGGATCTCTAAAGCTGCTTCTAAGACCCTGCACCCCACTGTGTCCTAGTATTCTTGGAAGAAAAGGGCTGGGAAACCATCAGGCCCTGGAGATCCTAAAGAATTCATACTGAAAATGGCCTCCTTGACCTCAATACTGGAAAAGACCTTTGATAGAGAGGAGTTCATATCCTCGGTAATAGACTGTACCATGGGGTTCAGACAAGCTTCTATGTTAGTGGGTTGGGAGGAGGAGAAGAGGTCCTTGAAAAACTCTATAAAAGCTTGGCTGATTAGGAGTGGATCCTGAGTTTCCTGACCTGAGTGGCTCTGAATTCGGCTGATGGTGTTTGTCTTCTTCCTTTGGCTGGAGCAAGCATGGAAAAATCGAGTGTTTCTGTCCCCCTCCTTCAACCAGGTCTGTTTAGCTCTTTGTTGCCACTTCAGGTAGTCTGCATTCATTAGTTTATTTATATCTTGCTGAACCTCTTTGATCTCTGCGTATAAGTGACCTGTGTTAGAACTTTGTAACAGGTGGAGGTGGGCTGTTTTTCTTTGAGGAGGCGCCCTTGATTCCTTTGGTTTTTTCTGCACCAGACCTTGAGGTTCTCTTGGCAAAGGTTGAGACCAAGAATTGTCCCTTGTAAGCTACTGGTGGAGTTGACTGAGGAAACCCAGGTATTCTTAATAAGTATGCGACAATCTTCCTAAGTCTTCCAAGCTGATTCAAATCTGAAGATTCTCCTTTTACTCACAGAGGCTTGGCTGAGTGTATGGACTAGAAGAGGCTTGTGGTCAGATTAAGTGCACTCCAGATGAGAAACTGAGTAGTTGGGAAAGCAATTAATCCAAGCAGTGCTGCCACAGGCCCTATCTAGTCTCGCTTTAGTGAAATGAGCCCCTTCCCGATTGTTTGCCCATGTGAACTTGTCACCACTAAAACCAAGGTCAAATAAATCACACAGAGATAAGGCATTCCTGAATTGAACCATTTGCCTATAGGGTCTGATTGGGCCACCATATTTCTCCCCTTGATTTATGATTTCATTAAAGTCACCAAAGCATAGCCAAGGAATTGTATCATTTGGTTTTATGGCCTTAAGAAGGTTCCAGCTCTCTAATCTTTTTGCAGTGTCGGGATTACCATAAAAACCCGTGAGGTGCCAAGTGAAATGTTCTGATGGAGAAGTGAGTTTAATTGAGATGTGCCACTTGGTAAAAGTGAGGATTTCTACATCAGAAGTAGTGTTCCACAGAAGGGCCAAACCCCCACTCATTCCTCTGCTCTCAACACAAAAACAGTTGTCAAAACCCAATTTAATTCTGATTCTTTCCATTTTGCCTCGGTTACACTTGGTTTCTATAAGGAAGACCAAGTGGGGCTGCTTTGATTTCACCAGGAGGTGAAGTTCCTGAACTGTTCGAGGGTTCCCAAGCCCTCAACAGTTCCAACTTAGGCAAATCATTGGGGGTGGTGGGGCTGCAAGGCAGCCTCCACCAAGACAATTTGTGGGTTGCTCGAGTTGGATTGAGAAAGGGGTTTATGTTTCTTGTTTGCCTGTGCAGGAATCTTAGCTACCCCCTCCCTAGTGGTCCTTTTGACCCTTTTAATCTCCATAGGGTCAGTGAGGGTGTTAGTGACATCGGATAGACCAGATGTGTGCACCCTTGTTTTTCTATTCCAGGTACCTCCTCTCGAGGGTTGTTTGGTAGAATTCTCTTTGTTTTCAAGGACAGGGGCCTGAGAAGGACCCACTGGCTGATGTAGCTTGGGGTGATGGGTAAAAGTAAATACCTTAGACATCAAAGCATCGACCCCCGTAAATGAGGGAGAATTAGAGTGTAAGTTGCTAACCTGAGTGGGATGATTAGAATGGCCCGAATGACAGCTTGCCATAGACTGAGTGGGGGTGTCTGAGTGGAGGCCCCCCACAAGGTCATTGAGTGTGACAGGTATTCCATTTCCCCGATAGTTCGACCCTTCGTTAGTGAGGCTAGCCTTGTCTATAGCGGGGGCATCTCCCTTAATCTCTGCTGCTGCCTCTGTGTTGGGACCCTCTGGTGATAATTGAGTGGTGGGCTCCTTGGGGCTGGGGCTGTAGCATCCTTCCTCCTCCAGGTGACGTCTCCCGGAAGAAGCAGAGCCTTGGTGCGCTTGCACCTTGGAACCACCATACTTCTTCAGGGATGAGTCTTTTGAGAAGACGGAGCTTGCTCTTAACCAGTGGCCATATTGGTCTGTAGGCTGAGGTTCTGATGACTTACTTGGGCAGAGCTCACTCCCATGCATGAATCTACCACACGTGAAGCAGAGCATAGGGAGGCGTTCATACTTAAAAGGGAGCCAGACTTGTTTTCCATTGAACTTCAGAAGACGACCTCTTGGCAGCGGCATGGAAAGGTTGACATTAGCTTTGATACGTAAAAAACTTCCCCATCCATAGCCTTCCGAATCAACGTCAACCTCAAGTACCTCACCGAAACTAGAACCCACCAGAATTCCAGTATCCTTATTCATCCCTGCAAACGGAAGTTGGTGTATCTGGATCCAAAAAGGCTCGGTGAGGAACTGCAAATCCGAAGGAGACAACTCTCCTACAACTTCTTTCAAGCAGATGAGGTGTCGGTCAAAGGACCATGGTCTCCCTTGTAGAACTTTCTGTTTGTCTGCATGAAACTGGAAATGCACTAGGTACTGGTTGGAGCCAAGTTCCTTAAAGGTGACCCAGCCCGATGTGTTCCATATCTTAGCCATGGTGGATTTAAAGGCTTCCCTGTTAGCTGTTCTATCATTAAAGATCAAGGCAAGGAGACAGTGTTTACCTTTGATATTTGACGAGAAGACTGCATCATCTGGAAGGGAGATCTCGTCCTGCTCGCCCTCAGTTAATTTCAGTGATTCCCAACGTCGCATAATTTCTTCAGCCATGTAAACTGTCCCTTCAGTGCAAGACTAAGAGACTTACCAGCTTTGACAGACGCCAAAACTGAGAAAAAAACCTCACCCTTCCGAGAGGAGAGGACACTCCACAAATATGTTTTTTGATCATTTAGTCTTTTGAAAAAGTGAGCCGACTGTCTGAAATTTACATGAAATTAATTAGAAACAGTATCTCGATCAGTACTGATCACAACATCGTTGTTTTTAGATCAAACTTGGCTCGAATCAACTTTCAAAGATTTTATGCTGCCGTTCTTGAGAAGGACGATGAGATAGTCTCTGCAGCATGTTTGAGGTAATTTCTTAATCATTACGATATCTTTATCCGCATTGCAAAAAAGCAGTATAGGTATGCAGATTAAAAGAATAACCCTTTGAACTAAAATGATCATCAACTCATGATGGTTCTACAGGATACATGGAACGAAAGTTGCAGAGATTCCCTTCGTTACAACTCATGAAAACTATAGGGAAATGGGGATGTGGAGAAAGCTTCTAGTTGCGATTGAATCTGTAAGTTGTTCAATTAATATTCCCAGCACTGCATGTAAATATATCCCAATATATGACATATATATAACAAGTATATAAATTAAGACTTCATGGTACACGTTTTTGCCTACATAGAAATAAATGGATGTGTCACATAATGTGTATTATAGTTTTGTTAAAATTTGAACAGAAATATATATATGTATATATGTATGTGTGTGTGTGTGTGTGCGCAAGAGAGAGTAATGAAGAGCGCCAAAATGCTACAGCGGACCACATCGAACTACTTTTAAGTTTGGGAGGGTGTCCTTAACGAGAATATGTACCTCTATTTCACCAATTTATTAGTTCCATAAACAATAAATATATTCATTATTTTCTCGATATTATAGCTTGTATTATCTTTTCTCCCTTTTATTAGTTATGAACTTAGCACACTTGACCCATTAAAGGTTGTTGACCCTTTTGTACAAATCAAGTTAGCTATTACCATGACTAATCAATTATATAAATGAGGGTGGTTGTAAATTGAATTTAATAATACAATGGAAATTATACAGAGACTTTCATGTGTTTCATTATACATTAGCTGATATCAAAACACAAAAAACGTTTTGGTTACATTATTAGTTGCATATAGCAAAAATGATTCAGATTGGCCAACTAAACAAAATCAAGAAGGCTAAGCCTAATTCTTAGGTCCAATAACAATTGGTTATGCCAGAGGCCTAGGAGTCATTGAGGGTGGCATACCCCTTGTCAAGATAGGTGGTGGAAGGCAAAAACCATAGCCGATGACACTGATCGTTAAGCCATATGAGAATGTGGGTGGACACCTCATAGCTACCACTAGGAACCGTAGGCTCCCTTAGTTACTGCATCATATTGCCGGTCCTTTTGACCGGGTGTGAGTACGTTAGAGTCCATATAATACGACAGTTGCAATTCACATTCACCTCATTTTTAATGTGTTGTACCCACTAGCGTTAGGTGCAGCTATTTCGCTTTGAAATTTTGTAAAAAAAAATTATTCGAAGTCCATTGACTGAATTTCATCAACATAGGGGTCGCCACTCTAATTTAATCACTCTAGAGTAGACAGGAAAATTCTACTAGGATATTCCCCCATCCTAGCATTGGGATCATAACAAAATCATTTTAATCCACAACCTCAAAACATGAGACATGTGACCGTGTATCTTTCATGTAATAATGTCATGTACTTGTGCCATATTCAAAGAGTGTATCACGTGTATAACTTGAAATAATTAGAACATGCCAAAACATATACTTGCACATATCATGTGAAAGTTCAACAAAGCATATACTCCTTTCTAAAATCTCCAAATGCATCATGAAACCAATCCAATTACGAGCAACATTGAATAGAGCATGCACACATAAGATATGAGTCGTAGCATATACATGTAGCAATTCCATAATCCAATTTGAACAACCAACATGCAGAGTTTACACAAAACATAAGTACATTATCCAAGAGTAAGTTAGAGGATAAATTATAGATTTCCAAATGCAAAGAAAATACCAACGGTCAAGCAATCGTGCAAGGCTCCACCAAATAATGTTCTTGACTCCTCTTTCTATGATGGTATGAAAATGGTGTTTGGAAGGGAAGATATGATGGTTGGCTTCTAAGACCCTAAAGTGATATGAACTCGCGGGAATAGAATCCCTTGAACCCACAATCAAATTGAAAATAAACCAAAGAAAGCCAAACTCAAGTTAATGGATGGAAAATCTAGACCCCATAAGAACTTGTTTCAAGAACCTAGATTATATTAAAATCAAGACCCGTTGAAAAACCCATCTCAAGAACCCAGATTACTAGGAGGAATGCCATAAAGGTTGTGATTTACTTTTGATAAGTTCAAAAGTTCAATCAAGAACAAGAGGAGATAAACTCAACTCACAATGAATAAATTCATTAAATTTAATAAACTGATTAAAATGATGCTACAAAGAGTATTTAAATCAAAACCTAATTAAAACCCTAGACAAAAATACCCTTGCATGAACAGTGCCGCAGCTGCTACAGTAACTCGGCTACAATTAATGCTTGAAACCCTAATTCCTAAAAAGTAACTTTCCAAATACACCCTTGGCCAAAATACAAGGCCTTCCCAAATTCTCTAATTCATAAAAATAAGACATATGTGGGCCCAACATCTTCATGCCCAATTATTCTAGACTAATTCCTATAACTAATAAAATAAGCCCCTTTAATTAATTAAACAAATCCAAGGCCTTCAATCACATAACCATAATAATAGGCCCTAATTTATGTTGCACTCTTCCATAGCTTGTATCACGTGGATAATCATTGAATCTCCTTCTTTCAAGCCCATCTTGAATATTTGGCTCTTGTTAAACTCTTTCCAAGTGGATTGCACCAATCCTTATATTGCCTCCTTGATCTTCTTGGCTCTTGACCCCTTAATTGGCCCATCTGGAACTTGCACAGGATCTTTAAGACTAGGTCCATATTGGTGCCCATCATAAAGTCTTCCAATGAAATGTGAGCTAGGTTTTCCTTTCCTTCCTTGGTGGTAGGCATGTGGGTGTTGGAGATGTAGAGACGATGAAGAAAATATGAAGAAGCAACAATGGCCTTTCGGTTTCTCCTCTAGGGGTACGTCCAATCATCATAAATGCCCATTGAATACTTTCTCATGCATTTATCTTGGGAATAGTAAGAGACACTAACTACAAGTGCATGCTTGACATGTGGCATGCCTTCTTCTTTCTTTCAATAGGGTTCAGCATTTTCAGAATTCCTTAAGCCCTTCCACCGAAATCCCCTTTGTCCCTTACTCTTCCCACTTTTTTCCTCTATTTTTGAAAACCCTAGCCTTTGCATGGGTGCCATGTGACATGTCCCTCCTATTATCGAGACCTACCTTTTCAACTTCCTCACGATTGAGGTTCTAGGAATTCACATGTTTTGCCACATGTCATGGCCAAATCACCCTTCATCCATTTGTGGTCTAGATAAAATGAATCTAGAGAGGGTGATATGCATGGCTGCCAAATGGTGTGTGTCTCTCGTAATGTGGCAAAAATAGTGAGGGTGGTGTGTGTCCCTTGCATTTTCCAAACCCCCCCCCCTCCTTACACTTCCTTCTTCCACTTTTGGGTTCAGATACAATGACTCTATATAGTGTAAATGCATGACTGCCAAGTGGCATGGTGGGGCTTAGGGTTAGCATGTGCCCTAGGTGAACTGAAACCCTAAGGTTTTCCTCCTTCTTCACATGGCTTCTTCTAGAAGCCTAGAGTTTTAATGCATCAGGGACAAGTGGTGGATGCTTTCTAGAAAGACAAAACTCCCTTTCCCATAAGCCTAATGTTTATAGCTTAGGGAAACTCAAGGATCTCTCATAGGCACCTCTTTCCTTCTTCCTAAACCCTAATTAGGTCTTCAAACAAGATTCACATTAATAACATATTCTTAACCTCTTCAATCTAATGGACTAGGTCCATATAGACCAAAATAGAAATTGAAAAATAAACAGTAAGGACCTAGCTTAGGTTGAGTTAACACAACGGGTACAACCCTTCAACATAGAGAAGAAAAAAGGAGAGTTACAAAACTTAGTTGGCAGACCTGTAAAAATGACTAGCAGGAGTAAAAACTCTTCACAACTATGCAATATCTCGTTTTATCACTCAACCAAAAATTTCCCAACAATATATGGTGAATGACATGACATATCAAATATAACAACATGACACTTCATGTACAATAACAAAATTGGTATGCGGTTTAAACCATTGGAAATACTTACTTCACTTTACAAGTCATGGAAAGTCCAGTTCTACCCTACATTCTTTATTATATTATGGTCTTGCCATTAACTTTTCATTAATTGCATTTTAACCTATAAACTTTACTAAAACTACATTTTAAGCCCTAATTTCTCCATTTATCTCATAAATAATTTTCTTTACATTTCTTATACATTCTTATGATGATTTTCATAAGAAATCCATTTGTTTTAACACTTTAGAAACCCTAGAGGTTGGCTTCTCCATGCTTATTTCTAAATCTCTATTTTCCATCTAATTCTGTTGCATTTATAATTTCTAAAATTTTCATTCTTTAACTTAAGTGTAATTTCACTATGATACTAAACTTAATTACAATTTACATTACACTTCTCAATCTAACAAAGCTGTTGAAACCCTAAACTATAAACCCCTAACGAAGCCCTAAACTTTTAATATTTATAACTTCATCCCCTTTCAAATTTTATCTACACATTTAACTTCAAATTCTATTTTTCTTTATTCACTTATCACATGATCTATATTTCTTATGATCTTCAAACCCTAAACTTTATGCATGGGACAAAACCCTTAAATCTCTCTTCTGCAAATATTTACTTCAAATCTTGATCAAATCAATTCCAAATACTTCAAACACCATCCCTTCATCATTTTTGACATGCTATTTCCATATAAAAGAATTCCAAATTAATGTAACAAAATCAAAATCTACTTGTGTCTTTCCTCCAAACTTTCAACATCAATTTCACACACAACTAAATATCATCATAACTTTATATTTTCCAAAACAAAAAATAAATTTAGAAACTTACCTTGGTTGCTCATAACAAGTTCAACATCTCTCTTTCATGCAATACTAAGTAAGCATGACATGAATTTAGGCTTTATGTGCATGTGATTTCGAGAACGAAAGTGATGAAATTTTGAGAGAGAGAGATAGAGTGAAATATAGTTTTCAGTGCAAAGGTTGAATGAATTAAGATGAGGGTCATTATGGGCATGAAATGCTCAAAAGAGATGGTTTTATGGTTGACTTTCTTTTGTCCACTTGTCAACCATTTGGGGGATTAAACTAATTATTTGTTGGTTGATAGCTCATTTGAGCTTATTAGCTGCACAAAGGTAGCTTTAAGGGCAGCTACATGTGTTTTTCTTATTTAATAAATTATAAATGTTCTAATTAAGATTTATTTCTTTATTTATTTTGTTAATTTAGTTTTTTATGTGCTATTAAAAATCTTCTGAAATTTCTTCATCTTATGAAAATTTTCTTACAGCTTAACTTCAATTCGCCTGATTTTATTTCCATTTTCTCTTGGTCGATCGTCACATATTATAACTCAAAATTTTTATTTCAAAGTTTCAAACATGATTTTAAATATTATATAAACATTAAGATCAAATATAATCCCCCAAAACTAGGTTTCCTAACTGGTCCAAGCATTAACATTTATATACTTCAAATCTGTTGACCCACTAGGTTTAATGTGGCGCCCCCAACTTCCATGCACGAACACGCATAGAAATCGAGACACCCGGGATGATGACAACACGGTCACGCACCCCAACTACACGTGCCGAGTGTGTGAAATGTAACACGTGTACAACAAATAATACGCAGCGGAAAGGTTAAGTCAAATAACTAAGTACTAGAGTTTAATACAATACAAAAATAGCATTGAAATCCACAAGTCAACATAATACAATTTTCTTGTTCATAAAACAAGCTCAAATAAAATACAAATACAAAATAGAACAAAGCCAAATATCCCTACTCCTCAGGCAGAGCCGCATCCTCGGGTTCAACCTCCACAAAGCCTACATCAACAATATCAGAATCTACGGTACTAGAAAATGGTACCTCAGGTAAGTAAAACCCAAAATACTCCAAGACATAAATATATAAACACAACAGCCACTATGCATGCACATGATGACCAAACGCAAAATCTGAGAAAAACACCATTTCTCGTAAAATCACAAGTTTTTCACGCACGCCAAAAATCACCATTTGGCACATAAATAAAATCTAGGAATAGTTACATTAATTTCAATTTTAACTGTATGCACCATGGCCTCCCCTAGGGACCATCCACATACTCTGGCTTCTTTATTCACTCCACGGGTAACGGCCGTGCGAGTAATATACCACGAGTGATGACCAGTTCCGCGCCCACCGCGTACATAGGCAAGCATCCTCTGACCCCCGCTAGCACAAGGGTCACGGAGTCGGATTGAGAGTGCTACCATCCCGTCCAAGTCCCGGGCAATAGCCCCAGGGGACGACACTCAGTATATTCCGCTCTCGAGTGCCCAAAGGAGCTCCACAGAGATAATAACCCATCTCGGCTTGGGGGTGATACACACGCACCCAAAAATCTTTTTTACAAAACACAGTTCCCAAAAATACACACCCACGCATGCGTGAACAATGCCATGAAATCAACCAATTACTAACAACCAACAATTATCAATAATTTTCAAATAACCAACACAGTCTAACCAGATAACCAAATCACAGTTATAAAACATGTTATTGCGAAAATATATTTAAATCTTAAAAAGTCTTTTGGAGAAATACTTACAGTGCTTTAAAATAATTTATGGAGACGGAGGAACTGGAAGCACCAAAACAGCAACTCCACAGTGTAAAAACACTGTGGCCGAAATACACAGTGTACCCAAATTTCAACGGGGTCAAACGAAACTTGGGAACGGTAGCGTATGGCCTATGGGAGGTGGTGAAGCTAATGGAAGTGATAATTGGCCGTGGGTGGCGGCCGAAATGGCGGTTTAAGGCCGAGAAACTCAAATCGGAGAGGGTGCTCGTAGGGGCGGCTCCAGCGATGAATCGGGGCCGGGGTTAGGTCTAAAAGGATGCTGGAGGGCCGGTGAAGAGGTGGCTAAGAGATGGTGGCCGGACGGCGGCGGAACGGCGAAGGGAAGGCTGCAGCTTCGCACGTCTCCCGGTGGCTAACGACGGCGCGGCTCAGGCTGAAAATGGTGGGGCAGGATCGCCGGCGCACGGGGAGTCTGATGGTACCGGCGATGCCGACCACGGACCACCGGCGGCGGTGCAGCTGGCTGAAGGCCGAAATGAACGTGGGAGAGGAGAGAGAAAGTGAGTCGGGCGAAGAGAGAGAGGGTACACGGGAGAGAGAGAAAATCCGAAGGAAAAAGAGAAGAAAAAGAAAAGAAGAGAAAAGAAAAGATGGAGAAAAAAATGAGGTCCAATCCTCACAACTTTTGGGTCACAACTGATCCTCAAAATAACTATTTTAAAACAGTAAATTAAATAAATCAATTTAAACTCAAAACTAGCTAAAGTAAAATATTAAACTCCAACAATAACATCATTTAAAATAAAAAGGAATTAAATTGTAAAACACTAATTAAAATTAACCAAACGCAGTGAAATGCTTTAATAAAACAATAATAATTTTAAAACCCATAAACAAACCAATTTAAATTAAAAATCAATTTAAATCCAAAACAATAATTAACAATAAGAAAGCCCAAATAAAATAATTTTCACAACTTAAAATATTATAAAATAATATTCTAAAACTCCCAAAATTCTAAAACAAGAGAATCAATCTTTAAATTAATTAAAATAATCTTTCATTAAAATACACTAAAATACGGGGTGTTACATTTAATGTTTCAGCTTTGGTTCATATATGTACCAATCATGTATATCAATCTCTATAATTTCATAGAACAACTCGAACACCATCCTAAACATCGATCCCTAGAACATGTTTTAGTTCAGTTTAGATAACACGGAGTATCAAGTTAGAAATATTGAAGCTTATACTCAATCATGAAACATGTTCAATTTGGGCAACTCATGTTAGCTTTTGTACTTTTGTCAATCCATTTTGCATCATATTGACTAAAACCATTTACAAACCAGCCTATAATGCAATTCCTATCATTATATGATAACAAACCGCAAATACATTCAAGAATTAAGGGTGACATGTCTGAATTTCCTACACAAGTACCTTATGCTTCAAAATTATCCTACCCATGAAATGCTTTGTGTTTATATCATGACCCGATATTGCTATTTTTTTATTCAAGTCAACTAATAAATTCATCTATCATCAAAGTAATATCTATATATCATGAGAATAAGCAAATAAAATCAAAATTAAAGGCTACATTAAATCGCTTTCATGGCTGCACAAATTAAATATCTAAAGAGATTTTAGGTCAAACTTTCTTCTTAAGGTTCCAACACTTCTGTTACGAATTCAATTCATGTTACTAGTTTTATGAAACTAAAATTCAAAAGTTGAACTTGAGTATAGCCTAGTAGTGTAGAATTGGTTTCAGCTTTCCTCCTTGTTTGTCTAAGTTTTTTCTCTCTTACATTTTTTATATTTGATTCTTCCACCTACTAGACATGAAAAGGAGTCTCTACATCTATTTTTATAAATCTAACTACATCTTAAACTGTTAAAAAAGTGTTTTAAATTGTTAAAAGTACTATCATGCTCTGAAACTCAAACCCAAATGGACACTTAGTCTTGATTAGTAATAATCCTATTAAAGGATTATCATATGTCCTTATCTGGGCTAACTATTCTAATAATCTTAATTCACTATCCTAATTATATTGATTAACTAACTTAATGTGGTCCTAATCTCACTTGGTGAGAAAATTTAAGTTTAGGGACAAAATATTAAACAAACTCAATAAAGCATCTCCCATAGCTACTTAGGGTATATCATATGCCAAGTTTGAACATTCAAACAACGTTTTAGCCTTTAACTTATCGATGGTGTCATATTACAACAACTAAATAATTCAATAATCTTTGTACTACTAAGCATGTGATCTATTTTAACAAGAAGATAAAAAGTGATCTACTAATGAAAATAATGAACACCACTATGTTGAATCAAATCATGATTTGCAACAGTACAATTTTTAACCGCATTCTTCATTGATAATATGATTTTATGGATTGAGAGGGGCTTAGATCGTCATTGTCTCTTGATATGCTGTGGTCGACAATAAGGCTCGAGACATATGATTGTTTGGTAGTTAGATTTCATCTCTTTATCATTTATATGATTAACATCTCCCTTAAAATATAATGGGGAGAGATCAAACCATTAGCCTATCACAAAGAAATGAGAATCCTTCAGTAGCCTAGCCTTTGGTAGCAATATTAGCAACTTGATCAAATGTTGAGGTATACTTAATTTTTACATCCTCTTTCAACACTTGCTTCTTGGTATTCCATGAAATAATAAAAGACTAAACATAGATGCGGAACCACTAATGAATCTCCTGTCATCAACAGATCCTACCCAATTTAAGTCACTAAAATTCATAAGAGTAAGGCTATGCTTGGATACTAAGGTGATTTTAGATAATTTGAGTTGATATGTGAATAGTAGTATTTTGTAGATCCCATTGAGATGTATCTGAATGTGTGAAAGAAGTTGAGACGTGTTTGAATATATGAAGTAGGTTGAGATGGATTTAAACTTTTTATAGGAAGTTGAAAAAGTAGTGAGTCTCATCACTGATTGGTTTGAGATAAGTTGAGGTATGCTTGATAATTAAACATAGCCAAAGAGCCATGCACGAGATCAAGGCCTCAAGCGATAGAACCTTTGAGGTATATGAGGCCCTCTTGGGTACTTTTTGAGGTGCGGGGGCGAGAGAATGAAGGAATTGACATTAGAGGGAACCTATAATTTGACAATACTTAACATTATAATGAAAAGGGTAACCATCATGTTGAGACAACCTGGATCCACAAGTAATAGAAGAAAAACAAGGTTTAGCTCCAATCATACATGCACAATACAAAAGTTCTAAAGATATATTTGGACTTATTTAAGTAGACACTAGTTTGATGAGCCTTCTTTTAATATTCTTCTGAGAGATGTTAAACTTGCATAGAAAGATGATGTCGGTGGGTACCCATGACAAATATGTGAACAACATATATAGACAGGGTAGAAGATGTGAACATCTTTGTGATTACATCAAATAAAGGAAATTGAACCATGCTCGTGGGGTTTGCTTGAGAGCAAAGTTTGATTTTTGCAATTTCCACATATGGTAAGGGAATAGAGGATGTATGAATCTTTGGGACTTCTCTATATAGAGACTTTCTTGCAAATGACCCTGTAAGAACATTTATTCTAATAGTAGAATGATTGATCGCTTTACTAGTCAAAATCCTTGTATAATCAATTTCATCATGCTACTCAAAACCTTTAACCACTTATCTAACTTTGTACTATCACGAGGGCTTCATGCTTTATTTATTCTTTAAAACCTATTTGGATCGAGGTACTCATGACATGGGGCTCAAGGCAAAGATTCCAAGTTTTGTTTGCTTTGAGTGGTGAACTCAGTTATGAAAGCATATCTTCATTCCAAGTATTTGACTGCTTAAGTGAAGGAAGTGAGTTCTAGATGGATAGTTGGTGTAGGAAAGGCATTAAATAGATGAAGTGTGAATTGATTGAGGTGATTTTCAGCTAAAGGTTGTTAGTCGAAAGTGCGTACTTTGGCTCTAGTAGTCAAATATGAGTTGGTTGTGGGTTAATTAAATATAGAAGACTATGGTTTCCTGGTTAGATGGTAGAGGCAAGGAGAAAGAGAGCAATGCATACCAGTTGCTTGTGAAACAAAGGATACAAGAGATGAGGATATTGAAGATGATGAAGGTGCTAAACTAAGGTGGGGAGGATACATGAATGCATAGAGGGTAAAGTGAGAAGAAGAAAATTTTGAAAAGAAGAGTTAATAATTGATCATTGTTCCTTGCATGGGTGATCATCCTCTCCAATATCTGTCACATTTGTTTGAGCTACCATAGCATCAAAGTGGGATGGTGGGTGGCACCCTAATTAGGCAAATCCATTTCGTGTCTTGATGATTGTTTTTACAACAGATTGGACAAGAAACTCAATATTGCTTATTGAAAAAGTTGGAAAACTTTGGCTGCCGTTGAGGATGTGAGGGTTGGACCAAGGCCATAACTATTTCTGATTGGATCATTTGAAGGACGTCTTTTCTTCTTGTGAGGAGGGAACTCTTGGCCTTGTTTGTTTGAGAATACATGGCAACATTTCCTAATTGAAATGCTTCAATTGTCATTGGGTTATCTATAGTGAAAAAACAAAAGGTGCTAACAAAAGTTGTGTAAGAAGAAGGATGGAGACCACTTACAATAAAAGATATGAGGCTTATCATGTAAAACGTCTTTGCCCACAACTATAAGCTAGTTAGCATATTTCTTGGCAAACAAAAGTTGGCATGTAATCTAATATTTAGACTCTTGGTGAAGAGTTTTGTAGCTTGCATTTTTTGATAAGCAACACCAAATCTTGAGTGAGAGGCAAAACAAGAAACAAAGTAGGTCAGAACCTACATGGAAATGTCAACACCATAACTTGTAGAAAGCGCTACCTTTATAAGTATTTTGTGGGTGGGCATGTCTCAATGCCTTTTACAATGCCCAACATATCATGTGTTTGCAACACCTAGTATACATTGGGAGATCCTGAGTAAGTACTATGAAGAATCAATCTTGATGAAAATGTATTGGTTAATATTTGAAACAGCAATTGAAGAAGAGTTGAGCGTAGATATATCAATCATATGGATTGAGGATGGTGTAGAGAGAATGGTCTCTAATACCAAAGATTAATTCCAAAAAGGATAGGAGGTTGTAAGGTGATTTGAACGTAGAGGTGTACTAAAACTATAAATGAATCTGAGAGATTTATAATTTTATTACAATGATTCATTTAGTATCAAATACGATGAGTTTATATAAAAATCATAGTACATTACAAACTGATGTGATTTGATGTAGTATGTCAAATTGTAAAGTTACTTTTATTATAAAGTAGATCTAACGGACTCCATGAAATTACATCAGTTTATTTTCTAATGCAATCCAATCGTATTCCATTTCTTTCTTTATGGAAGGGAAGCTTGACTAAAAAGATTTAAGTTCACCGCTTGCTTTCTTTCAAAACCAGAATCGATTCAATCGAAATGGGTTATTCTAGGCTTGTGGGTTATTTTGTATAATCTCTTTGTATTTGTATCAGTTCTCTTACAATTATGGTTGCTATACTGCTGTAGTATAAAGATAACAAAGTACTTAAAGAAGGCCTTAAAACTTATGGGCAAAGCTTGGGAGGGGTCCTATTTGTTGAAGTAGGGTGACTATCTGTGTGGAGCATTGCTCTGAGGATTGCATACTTTAAAGGAGGGAATAAAGGGCATACATATCTTTCCACTGAGAAAATTTTGATCATATGAATGAGGTGCCAAACTGCCCAATTCTTTATCTTTTCCATTATTGATATTTTCATTCCGCTCATTCTCTTCTATTCTAAATTATTGAGATTTTCATTTATGATTAAAATTGTAATCATGTTAAATCATTATATGTTTCTAAAAGGTTAAGCTAGTGGGAAGATATAAACTTAATTCTTTAAATTATATTCTAACAGTTTTTATGCTTATCTAATTTTCAGGCTCTTCGCTTTCTTAAAGTTGAGTGTTTGGTCATTCCATCCATCGACCATCTTGTTCCAATGTGGACTAAGAAATTTAGTTTTAGCAAAGTCGAAGCTTCCTTGATGAATGAATTAATCTTCCTCAACACATTGATGTTTACTAAAGCAGTTAGATTGCAGAAGACCTTGCTCCCAGCTCACTCTGTAGAGCCAGATGGGGGACATAATGGGGGTCTCTCCCTCCCTTTCTTACCTTTCATCCCAATCACCATTTGTTGCTTCTTGATTTATTTTGATTGTTTTCTTTTTTCAGGCAAGGAAGATGGTGGAGTTAGTAAACAAAAGGAGCAAAATGGAACAAGCAAAGGACAAAACCTTGGAAAGCTCCCGCTTTTTGACTTAAATGTTGAACCTACAGAATTGGGTAGATAGTAATGCCTAAGCAATTATAACGGGGAACAGGTTGACAAAACACAATGCTCCCAACATTCATGAGACAAAGATTTAGGTCCAAGACTGTTTTGTCTTTAGTTTTAACAAACTGTTGTAGACTAAATGGAAGGCAAGTCTAACTTGCATGTACTTTAGCTACCATTTTGATGACTTTGCTCGTACAATATTAATAATGCATATACTAGATATATATGCGATATTTTCTTAGTTTTCTTTTTACAATAATTTTTAAGGTAGTTTGGATTTATGTAAATCTGAAATCTTGTTGTCATGTTTTGAAGTACAATTTCCATATTATGGCTTGTAGGCTGAGCAGATATTGAGCTTATTTTTGGTTAAGGGTGATTTTGAGAATGTTGGAATTCTTTTTTATTTTTTTAGATGTATTGCTTATTGGGTTTTATAAATGTAGATAGGAAAAATTGACTAAAAAGCTTTTTTCAAAATATATTTTGTATTCTGGTTTGTGATAATGGATATGTAAAGTTGAAAAGTTGTTTAAATATTGTTAGGGACGTTTTTCGTAATCCCTGCAATGCCTCCCTGTAACCTGTGATCAGAAATTAGAGGGGGTTTAGGAGTTCCCCGAAATACCTCCGATGATTAAGTCAGTATATCTCTCGAGGAGTTTTCAAGATGAACATTCCAGTGAGGGCATATGGTTTACCTGTATTTAGGTTTTATAACCCCCTCTTGAGGATTTTGCTTCAGATCGAACGAACTTTGAAGTGTCGCGACATGCAACACAAGGTTACTTACCCCCGTTGATGACAATTAAGGATGAATGCACCTAGCATGCATCTAAATAGTATGCAATATTCGCAGCGAATAATTCTTTTCTTTGAGAAATACTATGCACTAGATAAGATATATCCCAAACATTAAAACATATTTCATAAACTGAAGATAAAAGACATTCAAGTTACAACGCATGTCCAAAGGATATGTAACATCACTAGTGTGATGACCAAGACTTTCTAGGCTTTTGTGTGAAAAAAAATTTCCATAAGCCCATGAGAGTTTCGGCCCTTGTAGGAAATTAGGATTTTGAAGCCCAATGGAATTAGGGCTCACGCCCAACTCAAGATTTTTGTATGCCACTTGTCATCCAATGGAGTTATGTATAGGACTGATGAATCTAGATGGAAATAAGGGAAGAGAGGTGAGAAAGATCTAGGGTTTGGCTTACATGCTACCATAGGAAGATCATTCATTTTCTTGCCATGTGTCACGCATAAATGAAGATTTTTGCTTGTAGGAAGAAGCTTCTTGACACATGTCACTATGGGAGAGAGATTCTAGAAAGGAATGATTAGGTTATGGAAAAATGGAACCTAGGGAAGGCCAAGAGGCCATGGATGGCAACAAAGGAGAAAGGAAGGTTGTTTTTTGCCATGTGTCATATATGCATAAAGGTAGGTAAAAAGTTGTCTTGAGAAAGAGCAAGATCAAGGTTGGAAGAAAGGCCTTACACGCCTAGGGCTTCTAGAAAAATATTTTGTGTAATACATCTTGAGGTAGATGGATGGCTAGGGCATGGTTCTTCTTGCTAGAAGGGACCAATCACATGCTTGTCCAAAAGTATGGTGAAAAGAAGATCTCCTGAGGAAGAGAAGGGTTCTACAGCCCATGCATGCACACACACTCCTCATATGCCACTTGGCACTCATGCACACATGTAAGAGATTGAGGAAGATTTGAGTCTGATAAAAGACCTTATGCTACTAGATACATTGAAGTAAGACATGAAATGTACGGTAAAAGAAGAAGGGAGTTTCGGTTTTGGAGGAAGGAGGCGCCACATGTAAAAAAGGGTGCTTTTGATTCCTAAGACAATCAAACGATGAGCTAAAGGAAGGGGTCATAGGGTTACACACCACTTGGCATCCATGCTCATGCTCATGCAAGAAGCTTTTTGAGTGTCTATAAAAGGGAAGGAGCTGAAAACCCTAGGACCTTTGGCCATTTTGTATATTGCTCTTGTGAGTTTCGGTCATCACCATTTCCTCCAAGTTTCTATCACTTTCTCACTATCCAAACACTCTCCACCAAACCTTCTTCTCACCCAAACATCCTTTTGAGACTAAGCAAAGTAAGGAAGTACTTGCAAGAGGAAAACCTATAAGGTATGGAACCAACTTTTCTTTTGTTATATACACACACACGCATGGCTTCAAGGGAGTGAAGATTCAGTTTAAGCAAAGTTCATCTGTAACTCATGCTCACTTATACACCCTCGAGCTAGGGGAGATAGCTCATATCTTTGGAAGATTTTCACATGAATCCACATTCTCGCACACACAGCTAGGTTATGGTTTTCTTCAAGAAATGTGGATTAAACCCTACTTGTCTTTTAAGGTTTGGAAGTATGGTGTTCTTGAGATTAGAAGCCACAGCACTAGTGTTTTTATGAGCTAGGATTCTTGTTGAGGTTAAGTTCGGATTCAAGGAAGAAGGGTTCAAAAATTTGAAGTCTTTTCTTGTAACACATGGGTTAGGGTTTTTCTTGAATAATGATCCTAACTAGTCTTACATGTGATTTTTCAGCTTACTTGCTATAGATACATATTTCAATTTTTTGTAAGTACACCTCTAACTTGTACTTGGATATTTTATGCATATGTGTTGTGAACTTGTTGTTTGATTCGGTTTTGTATGGTTGTTCATGACATTGATGTTCTTCCATGTGTTATGAACTTCTCTTGATATGATTATTTTGAAGCATGATTAAAATGGTGTATGGAAGGCGTGTATGTTATGAAAAAGGAGTAAGAAGCCATGCTAGGGTTTTGGTTTGTACTATATTTGTTTGTACATAAATGTTGCCACTTAACCGTTTTTAGTATGGGGCTAAGTTCATGAAAATATTGTCCATAACCACAAGAAAATGTTTCGGCCATCCATGAGAATTCTTTATTAAAGACTTTGCTCAATACATTAGAAGATTCTAATTTCATGAAAATTGATTGGAATGCGTGTTTCCTAGAATAAGATTTTTTGGCCAACCCTATGGGTGAAGTATGATTATTGGTGTTTTAAGATTAATGTGTTAAGAATGATTCTTGGTTATGCTAGGGCTTGTATGTTTCGGCCCTTACATGGAAATTATTGGGAATGTATGCTCTTGATTGAGGTGAATGCCTTTAAGCTCATAAGCATGATGTTTTGAGGATGAATGCCACGGCTTTAGTGGTTTTATGAACTAGGGTTTTGTCTTTTTTTTCTATGAAAGCTTTTGGACTTGAGGAAGGGAGGTTCGAACATTGGGGGATTATTTCTTGGAAATATTTTGAGAGCACAACACTCACTAACGTATGGTTTAGGGTTTAGAAAGAATGAATTCTTATGACCTTATTACGATATTTTTCAGCTTACTTATTTTATTGGACGGTTGATTTTTTAAGTAAACCTCTAACTTGTACTTGGATATTTTATGTATATATCATGTGAACTCATTTGTTGTTTGGTTGCATGTTGGTACTTGAAATAATGATAATTCCCATGTAATATAATCGTTTCCTTGTATGATTTTTCCAATATATGATTGAAATGGTTTATTTTTGTTAGTTTATATCATGAAAATGGAATGAGAGGCCACTTTTAGGGTTTGAATTGCATGATTCTTATCATGTTCATGGATATTTGTTATATGACCGAATCTTTAGAGGATTAAGTCTATAAAATACTTGCCTTTTATAAGTATGTTTTGGCTACAATTGCATGTTCAATGGTAAAGTTTTATTAAACGCATTAAAAGATTATAAGTTCATGAAAAGTTGATCTAATGTATATCTCAAGGTTGATAGGTCTTGATCATGACCATGGATGAAGTATTAACATTTTGTGATTGAAGTTCTAATAATTTAAAACCAATTCTAGGGCATGCTAGGGTATATATGTGATATGAACCCGCATGAAAAGGAATCCCTTGAACCCACAATCAAATTGAAAACTCACTCAAGAAAGCCAAACTCAAGTCAATGGATGGAGAATCTAGACCTGAAGAGAACCCGTTTCAAGAACCTAGATTATATTAAAATCTAGACCCGTTGAAGAACCTGTCTCAAGAACCCAGATTACAAGGAGGAACGCCACAAAGGTTGTGATTTACCTTTGATAAGTTCAAAAGTTCAATTAAGAACGACGAGTAAAACTCAACTCACAATGAATAAATCATCAAATTTCATAAACTTCTTAAAATGAGGCTACAAAGTGTATTTAAAGTTAAACCTAATTGAAACCCTAGCCCAAAATAGCCCCATGTCTTCCAAAAATAGCCCTGGATGAATAGTGCCACTTGAACAGTACCACGGCTTCAGTATCGCTACAGTACCTCTCTTCAAAACCCTCGTTCCTAAATATAACTTTCCAAATAAGCCCTTGGCCAAAATACAAGACCTTCCCAAAAATTCTAGTTCATAAAAATAAGACATATGTGGGCCAAACATCTAAAGCCCAATTATTCTAAACTAATAAAATAAGTCTTTGAAATAATTACACAATTTGAAAGCCTTCAAGTGCCCAAGCCCATTTTGTATCAAATGATTCAAAATTGGACCTTCATCCTTCAAGCCCATTTTGAATGTTGGGCTCTTACTTGACTCATCCCAAGTGGATTGCATCTATCCTTGTATTGCTTCCTTGATCTTCTTAGCTCTTGATTTTGTAATATGCCCATATGAAACTTGTAAAAGATCTTTAAAATTAGGTCCATCTTGGGGCCCAACAATATGTTTCAGCCATTATATGTAAAGTTTGAATATTGGTTTCTTGCTTGTTAATCAAATGCCTCAAAATTTATCTAAAAGAACATGGTTGAATGTTATAATATTTTCAAGCCATAACATGAAATGTACATGGATATGCATGATTGTTTGTTATATGGTCATGATTAAGCTTCGACATTGCATGTGTCCCATGGAAGTTCTAAGTCTCATAATTCATGTCAAATGCATTGGGATTGTGAAAATCTTTCAAAAAGAAAAGAAGTCTTTTAAAAGTTTTTGTCACAACCCCAAAGGTTAGGATGGAAAAATATCCTAGTGGAACTCCTCTATCCACTCAGGAGTGACTAAAATAGAGTGGTAACCCCTAGGTCGATGAATTACAATCAACAGACCTCAAATGGTTCCTAAAAGAAAATGATACCGGAGCAGGGTTGCACCTAAAGCTAGTGGGTGCCCTACGGTGAAGACAAAAAGCAAATTGCTGTAATATGAATGATTAAAAGTAAGACGTAGTCACCTTGGTCAAAGTGACCAATGGTTGATGCAGTAACTAGCGGGGAACACACGGTGCATAGGGGAGCTGTGAGGTATCCATTATAAGTTAAAAGTCAAAGAAAGGCCTCGAGCTCCAAGTTATGCTATGATATATGAACAAAAACCCTAGCTCCCAAGTATGTTAAATGAACAAGTATGAAAACGACGAAAATATGTTTTATGAAAGAAAAGGGTTATTAAAGTTATGATGTACATGGTATTTTTTTTTTAATAAGTCAAATACATAAGTAAAGTCTAATGTCCATGCATTCATTTTTAAGTTTGCTTACATATGCTTACGATATCTGTTTCATGTTATTTGTTTACTTACTGAGATTTCTCGAAATCTCACTGTTGTAATTTCCACTATCATTCCCATACTCGAAATGGTAGAAGTTGTGCTACGTACGTGAGACTGGATAGGATTTGTGAAATGGTGGAGGATGAGTTTACGGTGGAGGCTCTTCATCAATCCACTTTAGATTTGATTAAGGTCATGGCTCAATGAGTCAAGTGTTTGGGATTTCATCCCTAGATCCTAAGCAGATTTTGAGATTTAAGAATAATATGAATTTTGTGTCGAAATATCTTGAACAAGCCCGAAACTCTACTATAGAAGCGGAGGAAGTCGTTACTGAGTTGGGATTGTAGGATTTGGATCCCCAGAAGACTAGGGGAGTTTTCTTGAGTTTAGTCAAGGATGGAACTTTGGTTGTGATTCATAAGACTTTTTGATAAATGACTTATTTTGAAACTTTCGATGTAATGGTCCCACATTCTGGGAGTCTCTTTTGGAACAATTAAGTCTTTTGATGACTCTTATCCAATTTCAATTTTGGGATTTATGTGTTTTGGTACAATGATATATGTCTTATTTATTTGACCTAAGTAGACTTTCCAATGCAATATACTGCATATTGCTAGTTACCATTAGGTACATTGCATCTTAGCTGTCATGTATGAGGGGTATGTAGCCTTGTGTTATATGTCCTAACACTTCAGTCTCCATCAAATCCCAAGTAGGAGTTGGGGGCGTCACATGGTGTCAGCAAAACCAGGTGCCACAGCACATGGTTTTTCCTCCTGTTGCTGCAGTGTGAAAGGGAAAAAGGTACGGTGGCTGTTAGCCTTCCCATCAACAAGAATTTGGGGCTGACTTGGGCAAGGAAAGGACACTCATGGCATGAGAAAACTTCCTCTACAAGCCCTGCATAGGTGGTGCAATTTTGTGGGCCTTATTGTGCCTTATCCGATTGGGCCTAGTTTAGGGTTTCAATAGGGTTTCATTTTTGGTTTATGTTTCGAACAAGCCTAAATCTAAATTTTCTTGGCCCAATAAAATTACAAAGGTATAATAGAATAAATAAGGGTGGAATGACATGAATTTGAGTGGTTAATAGCATGTGCAAGTGATTAAACACTAAACTAAAACCGGCCAATACTTAAGGTTTTGAGGTAACCATTTGGGATGTCGGTTTTCACCAAGATTTTGGGGTTTAAATTGGATTTCAAGTATTTGGAGTCTCACTAGGGTTGAAACCCTTTTTGATTTGTGTAAACCTTGCCTAAAAGGCCCATTAAAGCTTAGCGATTAACTCACTTAATCCTAAATAGCATAGGATTGCGATTTTTATTTATAGATAATTTTGCTTGATAATCACACTTTGGCTTTAGTTAGAAGTAGTGGGAGAATTCTAGTATGTTATGTTTTGAATAATTTCCAAGAACTAATAGGAGATTGACACTTGGCATCCTTAGTGGGCTAAGCAAAAAGGCTAAGTATGTATGAATTTAGAGATAAGCCCAATAGTGTTTTGTCTTGGGTCCTTAATCACTAACAATGTGATGGGGCTAGGAATAAGGAAATAAGCCTAAACCTATTTGGATCTGTAAGATTTTAGGCCCCTCTTGAAAAGCCTTAGAGCCTAAGCCCAAACATGTAGAAGGCATTAAACCTTTGGGCCTAACTTGGTCATAGTTGAAGCACTTGGCCCAATACTAGATAAACATTCCATTTTAACCCAATCTTAGTAGGCTTTTGAGACCTTGTATGAACTCTCAAATCTGGACATAAGGTCCACTTGTTGACCCACACCAAAAGCCCACATCAAAGATTTACAAAAGGCCCCTCAAGCCCAACAAGGCCCAAAAGCCTTGTCTTCCAATTTTTGCACTTCTATTTTGAAGCCCACATGGACCATATCTTTGTTTTCCCTCAAGCCCATATTGTACCCCATGCCCCTAAGGTTTTCTTTGGACCTAAATTAAGTTTTAAACTTGAAGAAAGACAATTAATCAACTTACACATGATTAGTGATCTCTAAACCATATTTTAAGCTTAATTTTCTTTTTAATTATTTCTCACCTTTTTTATCTGAAATCTATTATTTTTATTATTGTTTTTTTATCATTCTTAAACTAAATTAGAAGATTTGTCTTGATCCAACATATGTCAATTTAGGCAAAGACATGTCATTGACCAAATCACCATAATCGACATCTTGATGCACATCACTTGGTACATTGTATCAATTCAGCCCCTAGCCCATGCCAATTGCACCTTTTTCTCGATGGATTTTTCATCTTTTTACCCCTCACATTATCCCTCTTAGTTCAATTTAAGTGTTGGTCGAATTGGCTCCAAGGAACCAAATCATAAAGATCCAACCGGTTCCATGAGAAGTCTAGTTGAAGCCAAACCGAATGGCTTTGTGGTTGTTTGAATTTTTGCACTTGGCTGAACCACAACCACATATCACCTCCCTCCTCCTCCAATCTCCAAGTACCCCTCAATTCATCATGGTGAATCTTGACTCAAGCCACCCCAAGTCCAAAACGGATTGGCTTTTGTGCAAAACATCACTCAGACACCACCCCCACTACACCCTCTTCCATGGGTTCATACTCATCATCAATTAGTAGCCAATCCCTCAGCCTTTCACCACCTGAAGATGGCATCAAAGAGTGACATTATACTTGTGCATTTTAGCCATGGAGATAAGACAAAAGTGATGCAAGCAATGAAGTCAAAATCTGTCTAGATTTTTCAAACTTCTACTCGGCGGCATCATGGAATGACTTCATGCCTTTTTTCATTTTTTCTTTCTTCTCTTCTTTATACACCACTGCAGCCCTACACCCTTAGCCTCCTTGCAACACCTGACCTTGATGAGATCATGGTGGCATTGTAACACCCCGCTCTACAAAAAAGACATTTTAGAATTTTTTGTCGGGGAGCCAGTGTGCTACTACTGAACTTGACTAAAACTTTTTCTTTTAAATAACGAGCCAGATGCAAAAGATTCTATAAATAAAATATAATTTAATTAATACTTAAAATCCAACATAGAGTCTACAGAAGCACTTATTTAAAAAAATATGGAAGTCTCGTGTGCTTATCAAAATAATTTACTTAAATCTTAAACCATAAAAGCTAATCATATCATAATCTGTCTAGGCCTTTGTCTCGCCTCCCAGGGTCAAGTCCTGTCCTACAGTCTCATCTTCATAAATTTTATCACCTGGGATGGTTTAAAAACATGAAAACAAACTAAAATGAGTCGAATACTCAATAAGCACACATCATACAGAAAACATAATAAACATAAGGTTTCTTGAAAAAAACGTGCTTACTTATAAATACATATGTAAATAATATGAACATGAACATGAGCTTATCTTTCACTTGTCATAGGCCGTTACCCACTGTTGACCCCCGTGAGTTAGGGTTAGAGAATCTAAATAGATTCTGATTCTGCCCGTGGCCGCAGGTTGTGGAATCCATACATAAGGAAGACATACTGGGTACACTACCAGCATGTACGACTTGGCAATGCAATATGCCCATAACATAGGTACCGTCTTCATATCATAACATAGGCCGTTACATATCTTATCATTCATATTTCATCATAATCATACTTGCATACTTGTCATATCATAGATTTCAAAAGAAATCACATTCATACTTGTCATATCATATCATAGATTTCAAATGAAATCACATTCTTTCATAACATGTCGTGATGCATGACTTCTCACATAAAATTATGATTTTTCATGAATACTTTAATGCTTAAATCTTCACATAAAATCATTCATGGCTTTTTATAAATTATTTTAATGCAGAACTCACACATAAAATTATGAATTTTCATAAATCTTTTGATGCATAACTTCTTTCATAAAATCATGAATTTTCATAAATAACTTGATGCATAATTATTTACATAAAATCATAGATTTCCATATTTTTATCATGTCTTGGGTATGTAAAAAGGGGCTTCCAATAAAGGGTATACATGCATAATATTTTTATAAAAGACATGTTGTTTACCGCACATATATGTAAGGGTATGATCATGCTACTTACCTTGCAGCGCTAATCCACTATTTTCCGCATGAAATCGATCACCTATACAATGAGCGTGTAATATCCGTAAATATTCCAATCGAACACGAGCTAAAATATTTAACCCTGAAATGCTAACGTTGACCTATTTTAATTCCTTAATTAAACTCTAACTTAAAATATTAAACCCAATCAAAATCACTAAACCATTACTGAAACATAATGAAATCAAATCCAATTTAAAATACAAATATATCACAATGTTCTATGTCTAATTAACCTCAAGTTTTAGCCCACAAGGGAAAATAGCCCATCAAATTTAAACAACAAACAAATTAAAACTAAGCCCAATTTTACATTTAAAACATATACTTACAAATAAGCCCAGTGTGCATACAGCCCAAGGCCTGATTGTTAACTCATGTGATACATAAGTATTCAGCAGATGCAAATGGGACGTGCAATGCAACAGAAATAAGGTTCCATGCGAGAGAACAACAGAGGCTCACCGAGAGAGGGGTATGTGACGGGGACGGGCTGAGGCGGCTCTGGGTGGCTGGGAGTGAGGCGACGCGGCTGGGTTCTTGGGCTGGGTGGTGCGATGCCGTGAGAGGGAGAGAGAGTTCGGTGAAGCTGAAAACCACCGATAGAGAGGAGGAGGCCAGCGACGGTCTTGGGTTTACTGGGATGAAGTGGGTACACCGGGGTTGGGTTGGTCAGCAGTTTCTGGCTTCGTGGTGGTGGTCTGGTGACCCAGTGTGGTCGGTAGTGGCTGGGCCGAGAGAGGCTCACGGTGGGAATACACTTCCCCTGTTTCGGTGCAGTAAAACAGAGTATTTTTCTGGTGTGGTTTTTAACAGCTGGGTGACGGCTTCCGCAAGGTGGTGGTCGTGGCTTGTTGGGCGGCTATTCTGGTGGCTCAAGACTGGAGAGCTTGGGGCTGGTTAGAGAGACTGAAAGCTTGAGAGAGGGAGAAGCCGAGATGAACGAGAGAGGTGGGTTCTCTTTGCTGTGGTTGTTTCGGTGTGGTGCTGGGCTGCGGTGATGCCGATGAGTGGAGCTCACGGGTTGGCAACAGGAGGACTCGGATTGCACTGCTATGTGGCCTCTCGGTTTACACTCCAGAAAACTGGTTTCGGTGGTGAGTTTTGTGTGTGTTTTCCAGAAGGTCTCGGTTTGCTTTTATAGGAAAGGGGAGGAGGAAGTTGGCTGCACATAGAAGACCTAATCCTATGAGGATACAAACACTAAGAGATCGATACAAGAGGCGTACGTGGTGTGCATGTGCATGTGAGTGGAGACGTGCGGGGTGGGGAAGCCGAACATGAACTGGGTTGGTTTAGTTTGGAGTTGGGAGGAGAAAAAAAACTGAAGGATTCTAATGGCTTACACGAATCTGTTCACACTAAAAATATGATAAAACTTTTATTAAAACAATCAATAATAATACTAAAATATCTGATAGTTATAATAATACCAATACTAATAATTATTAAGACTAATAAAATGTAAAATCAGATAATAATAATAATAATAATAATATTGATAATAATAATAGTAATGGAGGCTTAACTCTCAGTTAAATAAAAAAATAATATGTTTGATAAATTCTTTTATAGGCTTAAACTCATTTATTGAGCCTAATAAAATTATCCATAATTTATTCTTAAAAAAATATAAGATCGGGTTGGATCGTTACAGGCATACTGTAACACCCCACCTAAAAAACTCCTTAGACCTTGACCTTAGTAGCCTTAATCCTAGTTAATTAGGAGTTGAGTTATTCTAGAATAAGAACAATTTTAGATACTTGAGTTGGCAAAAAGGCCGTAAACTTTGAGTTTAGAAGAATTAGTAGAAAATTCTAGTGCAAATTGATTTTTGAGGAAAAATGAAATTTTTGGAGCTTGATTGGTTAGTAATATTATTTTGGAGAAGTTTTAGTGCTTTATTAATTTTGAGGATAAGAAGCCAAGAGGTCTATAAGGGAATGACACACGGCATATTAGATGGTTGTCACAATAATGGGCAAAGTAATTTGGGTTAAATATTTGATGGAATTAGAGATGGCCCAAAGAATGGTTTACTAAGGGCCTAACCTTTTTGGTATAAAGGCTTAGGGGAGGCAATAAGACTTTAGGGCCCTAATGCACTAAGGATGTGATGGGCTAAGGTTAAGATGTTGAAAAGCCTTAGGCCCAACTTGGGAGATATAATTTTTTAAGTCTATCTTGGAGGACACTAGAAAATAGGCCCAATGAAAAGGATATAAGGCCATTAGGCCTAACTTCGTAAGAATGAACGTATTAGGCCCCATTTATTAAGCATGAAAGATTAGAGAATCAAGCCCATTAGTAATCCTATTAAGGCCTTTAGAACCTTAGGATATTTATGGGCCAATCCTAAGAAGCCCTAAAACAAGCCTCATAGGAGTGCTAGACTTGGTAGGATAGCCTTAGCCCAAGTACGAGGAAGGCATAAGGCCTTTGGGCCAAACTTAGTATAGATTTGACCCATGGCTCAATTAGGTCAAGGTAAGCCTTTAAAACCCCATCTTTGTAGATGAGGTCTCTTTTAATCCCTCAAAATCTGAAAACATGGCCCCCATTCACTCAACCGAATAGCCTTTGGACCATTAACCAACATTCATGGCCCTTTTAAGCCCACAAGACTTAAAAGCCTTGTTTTGTTCAATTTCACTCTTCAATTTAAAAGCCCAATACACCATACCATGGGTTTACTCAAGCCCATGTCATACCCTAAGTACCCAAATTAAGTTTTAAAATTGGGTTAAGACCATTAATCAACTTACCTACAATTAGTGATCTTTAAACCATGTTTTAGAGCTTAATTATCTTTCTTAATATTTTTAACCTTTTTATTTGAAATTTTTCTATTTCATTTTTCAATTACATCAGTCTTAGATAATATGAGGACTCTAAATAAACCTCCACACATTTTAATAGAAGAAATGACATATCAAACCCCAAACTACACCAATTGGCACACATGTGTGCCCTTTGTGTGCATGGACTGTTTGCCCTTAAGCCCAATCTTTTTGTGCCTTTTTCTCAAAAACACTATGGTCTTTAAACACCTCATATGATCCCTTTAAAACCAACTCTGGTTTCAAAAACCAAACCAATAACCAAAACCGATTTTACTCAAAAGACTAATTGGATGACAACTGAATTATATGGGTTTCAACCACACATTTACCCATGGCTGAGCCGCCACCCCACACCACCTCCAGCACCACCCAATCTCAAAAAGGCCCTTATGGACATCATGAGCCTTTGACCAGACTTTTCCACCCAAAGAAGGCATCAAAACTGAATGGCCTTTGTGCACAACTCCATTTCAACAACCACCCTCCATTGCATCATCTTCTTTAAGCTGCACCTCCATGATCACTTGGTAGCCAACCCTCCACTTTCTACCACATGAAAAGCCTTCAAGAATTGACCTTACATCTACACAAAACAGCCTTGAAGAAGAGTCAAGAAATGAGTCAAGGGTATGATCAAATTTGCCCAAAGAAAACCACTTGAACCCGTCAACCCCATGGATGGTTTTTAATGGTTTTTCTTCTCTCCCCTCTGCACCACGACTTGACCAGCACCATTAGGTTCATTGTAGCACCTGTAGTGATGAAATAATGGTGGTTTTAGGGGACTATTCACTCTGCACAAGTGACGACACAAGGTGATAAAGTGCAATTTGAAAACTCAGCCCCTTACACCACCACCCATGTCATCCAATCGGACTTAGGCCAACGTCTCCACTCCCTTGGCCACCTATAAAAATCCCCTACAACCCCTCTCCACATCTCATCTCCAGCTCCCCCTTGAGCATAGAGAGCCATCTTCCCCCTTAGTTTTGAGAGAAACCGAAAGGTGTGTGTGCTTGAGTGTTCTTGGAGTTCTTGTGAGTTCTTGTGCTAGGAACTTGAGTGGGCTACAAAATTTATAATTGTTTTGCCCTAGATCTTAGTTTACATGCCAAGATGTGATTTTAAGTGTTGGAGTGATTTTTGGATGAATTTAGAAAAGGTTACCATGATTGATTCAAAACCGGGTTCATTACGGATAGTTTGAGTGTTTAAATTGTTTGAAGTGGAAACTTTAGTTATGGCATGTCTTAGCATATTTTTATATAATTTATTAATGTCTTAGAATGATCGTGTAAGGTTTATTTTTTATTACAAGCATGCCATGATAGGTTTTAATTCTATCTTGTTTTGATAATCAAAACATGCATGGGTTTTAAGTAAGTTTGTGAATTAAGGCATGAAGCTTGATTTGTTCCAACTAGGCTTGATGATTAAGCATTTAGAAACCTTATAATTGGGATAAGAATGAAAATGCATGTTTTGGGTGAGTTTTGAAAGCATGCCTTTGTGAATTACACTAGGAACATCAAAGCTTGATTAATGGTGGATTAATAAAGATTAAAGTTTTTAGCCATGATTAAGTGTTGGAATGAACTTGCTTATCCAAGAATTTGCCTTTATCATGTCATTAAGGACTATAGTGATTTTTTCTTTTATTAAAGAAAATTGCTTAAACTTGCATTCATAGGAATCAATAGTTGAAAACACATGAAGGCATCAACTAGAGAGCATGCCACAGGTTGGGAGTATTTGAGCTAGTTCCACTTTGAATTTTACAATTCTAAGGATATAGATGGTTTTAGAATATAAAAAATATGTGGTCCATAAAGTTTGGTTAAATCTGAGGTTTGTTTGCAAATAGTTAAAAATTTAGGGGCTTAGTGGCAATTTTTGAAAGTTTAATGGTATTTTTATAAATACCCATTTTTGAACCCTTAGATTATGAACATCTTCCTTAGAAGTTCAAATCCTAACTTAGTATGGATTTGATTTCAGACGTTATGACTTTTCAAACTTAGGAAGTTTGTAAGTTGGCCTCTAACTTACACCTTGATAAGTTATTTATGATT